>NJFT01000052.1:0-208307 GCA_002221725.1 Scedosporium boydii | reverse complement strand
GGGGGAGCGCTCGCTGATGGTAATGGGGGTGCTGTAGGAGGCATGGGAACGGGTCGAGGGCTCGGCGGGGGTGGCGCGTGAACGGGAGCGCTCGATGTAGCGGGAACCTTTGGTGGTAGCGGCGGCGGCGCTGATGATATCGGGGGCGGGACGTGGTGCACGGGCTCTCGAGACGGCGGTGGCGGGGGCACGGGTCCGCGGCTCGGCGTAGGAGGTGCAGGCCTGTTGCCTGGTAGTGGGGGCGCTGAGCTAGGTGCGTTGAGAGCAGTCTTGGGTGGTCGCGGAGGGGGAGGTGGAGCGGGTCCTGGAGCGGCTGGCACTGGTCTGTGATATTCGGAGTGCGCGTACTTGCCCGCATCGGGAAGAGGAGGCGGCGCGTTATACTTGGGTCGCGGAGGAGCTGGTGGTTCGCTAGGCGGAGAAGGAGGTCTTGCGGCGGATTCAGAGCGGCCGCCGGGGCGCCTCGACGGTGGCGGTGCGGGAGGTAATCCACGGCGAGGGGTAGAGGCTGGTAGCTCGGCTCGGGAGGCAGGGCTCTCGGGGGCAGCCGGTGGTGGAGGCGGCGGTGGTGCCCGCCCGTGGCCGTTAGGTGCCGCAGGTGGTGTATTTCGTTTTTGACGCTGCTTCTGCTGTTCTTCGCGCAAAAAGTCGACAATGAATTCTTGGTTGTCCTTGATAAAATCATCCGTCAGGCCCTTCGACCTCAGGTCGTGACCGAAATTCTCCCTCCACCTCGGGTCAAAAGCATCAAGTAAAGCAAACTCGCTAACCTTGGACACGTCAGTGGTGCTACCAGACGACAGTCGTGATCGGTGGCTGTGCGATGCCGACAAGTTTCCGCCAGGCGAGTCGGGCGGCGTAGGCGCCGACGAATGGCGGTGGCCACCAAAGATACCGCCGAGGCCTAGGAAGCCATGCTTGTGTGTGGGTTGACCATTGCCACCAAACTGAGTAGCCCTGGTCGCTTTGCTCGCGTGCTTCTCTCGGCTATTCATTTTCTTTAGGAAACCGGCAGCCTCCTTCTCGTCGACGAAAGAAAGGCCGGCGAGGCAATCCTCGAGCTCGAAGGTGTGGAAGAAGGTTCGGTCCTGGTTGTAGGACCAGGTGTCGAAGATCTCCTGGTCCCAGATAACTCCGCGGTTCGCAGGCTGTTAAACAGATAAAGTCAGGTCAGTCGGTGTATAGAAGTCTAAGGGGATCGATGACATTCAAAGCCGAGGAAGCGAATGCGTGTACGTGAAGCTGGACACGAACGTACCGAAATGTCGACCATCTTGAGCCAGTAGGTGTTGCCGACAAGATCATTGGCGAGCACGATGGCCCCTTGTAACCCTGTATATGTCCATTTCGAACGCTTAGGATATGCAACGTAGAGCCTGGCGACGCCTACGGCCTGGATTTTGTTGCTCTGCCTAGGCACCACTCGCTTCACCGTCGCCTTGTCATCTTCGTTGAGAATCGACACCATGTCGGCGGTTCAACGAGGACGAGACGAGCCTGGGATGTCGTCACAACTCGGTGGGCAATTCGTGAGCGGGGCAAGGGTCGATGGACGGCGTCTCGGTGACGGGAGGAAATGAAGAATGTCGGTATTAACGATGCGATCCAGCCCAAGGAGCGGAGGCGAGGAAAGAGAGATGGGTGCTAAGGATAAAACTCGTCGTTCGGGGGGGAAGAGAACGAAGAGATCGGGTGGCTAATAATTCGAGCTAAGTCATAGAAGAAAGACAAGCTGAGAGCGTGGGCTTTCTTTGTCTTGGGCTTGTGTCGCAGGCTCACAGCCGCAGCGACAAGAAGAGGTGTGTCCGAGGTTTCTGACCGACAACGGTGGCGGCGCTTATTTCCCTCGGTGGTTGTCGTTGGTCGAGCTGCGGGTGGTGATGGCCGCTCGTGTCGTCATTCCCCCTTTCGCTCAGGGACGTCCAGTGATTTGGGGTTTGGGGAAAGAACAGGACGAAAAGGGGACGGTAACTTGTAACTGGTGAGGATGGGTAGAGAAGGTGGCAGTTGAGGCGTGTACTTCGTAATACTCGGAACTGTCGGCCTGAGTGGGCGAGGTTGGTCAGTTAAGTCAGGGGCCTAGAACAATGGACGAAAGCACGGAAGTAGCGTAGATTACAGCCTTGGCTAGGCACCCCGATTTCCCAGGACAGGGAGATTGGGGAATTTGGGGCTAGCAGACAGAGGTGGGTGGGTGGTGGGCGGGGGCTGGGCAGGACAATTTGATGAGCGCAAAACGGAGCTAGAAAAACCCAAAACCTGCGAAGTACTTCGTAGTGTAACCTGGAATGGCGAGGAACCCTTCAATGTTCTGCTTATCGGCGTTCGAATCCCAGTGCAGAAGCTCCAATCCTCGCTCGATGGTGACAATAACCGTTTCTATTCTCTTATTCCGAAAAGGGAAGGCGGCAATAATAATGGTATTTCAGATCATGACCGGCCTAGCTGGGCTAAATTGAATGCAGGCAAGTGAATGAATTTGAATGTAGTTTACTTGTTTAGAGCAGAAACGCCAGGCCAGCCTTTTGGCCAAGAATCGTTCCCTTATTTAATCCACAATAACATCTACACAGGTCAAGTACAATTGTAGTAATTCGACGTCACCATTCGTTGCACCATTGGAATGTCACAATCAAGTACGAATATCTTGGTACACACCAAAGTATCGGAAGAGTTGGGGAAATCACAGTGCACTGCGGAACCCTGCCCACAGTATGAGGTACAAGTATTACACTAATACGGAGTACCTATTTTGTGGCAAGCAATGGCGGCCTCCCCAGATCTTGGATCCTCATACAACCAGACATCATCAATTTCATCAATACAATCCTCGCAGAGTTGGTCACGAAGTGCTCAATGTGTGTGATCTTTGGCTTCACCGTGCAGTCCAGTTTCTCAGTTGACTGCCCCAGGTTTAGCTACAAGTGGGTCCTCGAGTATTTACACTTTGCGTACACTGCTTATCAGTACACTACGGAGTAATTTTATATTGACAATAGATTGATCCCTCGTTTTTCGCTGCCAGCAAGTTGCGTCATCGTTTCGACTCCAACACGGAACACGAAGAACCCGTACTTGTAGACATTCACCACAGCTACCGAGGCACTTAGGGGCCCTTGGACCCTGAATTGAGACAAATCGTTTATAACATCTTTGAAAGACTACCCTTGGCTGCTTGGAGCAGATTAGAAGACTCGAACATTCGACTAACAAGTGCCCAACTCCCAGGGTCCTCCCTTCAGGCACCTATATTTCCCCCATCAGACAAGGGTTGTTCCCCACATCACCACTTCATTTGTTCCATTCCGCCGCCTTGGCCCGTCTCTCCTCCTTGGTGCCCTCCTGCTTGACGTCAAAGTCCTTGGGAATCGCCGGTCCAGGGGTAGCGTGGTATACTGAGAAATCCGAGCTGACGTCCTGTCGCATCTCGCCTTTTCGGGACGGATGATGCTGACCCTTCTGGCCCTGCAATGTGGTTACTGGTGTTAGTTTTTCCATGATGGATTCTTATCACGTTGATGGGTGCTGTGTACTTCTTCTTCTTTTTCGTTCCCCGCGCCCAGGACGTCGTACGGGTTCTCGTTCTGGATGATCGTCGTGTTAGTTCCGTGTGGCAATACAAAGAAGAGGATGGAGTCTTCAGAGATCCTCCACATACCGGAGCCGTTTCGTGGTGAGGTTTTGACTTGGGCATTTTTTTTTCTTCTCTAAAATTGGCAATTTCGATTTTCTATTGTAAAAGTAAAGTTACCAGCTTTTGAGGATATCCAGACTTGATATTTGAGGAAACATCCATCCTTATAGGCTTCAGGATTTAACCTCTCGACGCTCAGCAGATTGATGACGTCGACCTCCAACACAGTCCTACACACCATAAAGTTCCTTCCTCCCGCAAGATCATCCCCCATTGATCCAGATCATCATCACACCATGAGCCTCCCCGTGGCGGAAACGTTGATCAGTGTGGAGTGTGGGTGGTAGCCATCGCTAGAGATTGGTCGCCCGGTGCCGGAACGACTTTGCGTGTGTGTGTGTGTGTGTGTGTGTGTGTGTGTGTGTGTGTGTCTCGCCTTTGGAGATCGCGCTATTTTAATCTTGGTGCCTAGATCTGCCGTCGAGATCTCGAGTTCGAGTCTCCGAAACCCGAAGCCCATCAGAGCTGGCCTCTCCATTTATTATCATCTTGACCCGTTCTAGATGGTAGTTAAAGGGCATAAAAGCCTCTTTACCAGAAAGGAGAAAACAAAGCCCATCGCCTACCTAAGAACACATCTCATAATATCCTCAATAGATATTCAAATTCAAATCCTTAAGCGAGACCAAGCTCAAAGATGCTCCTTCTATTAGGGAGGAACTATACTAGACCTATATCTTAGAATAAGCCTTCAATAACCATCGTGACTTCCTCCATTCCCTTAAAATTTTGTAGGAAGACTTCATCAGTGTTCTTACCCTTGGCCAAGGAGTTTTATCTCTCCATCCTAGAGAGATTTTGACTCAACCCTTTCTCTCACACTGCTCATATCGTCCCCAAATCAGCACCACCCTCCTTGGCTTCAGGAGTACCCCGTTCAGTCATTGCGTCTTGATGATCCCACTCAGTCCTTTATCGGAAAGTCGCTCGCTTTAATATTCCATTGAACTGCCCCGCCAAGCTGGGCGCATCAGAAGGGCATATGCGCCGTCCTCAGCAACTCAAGCTAAGGAATTTTCAGCCTCTCGTCCAGAGTGCTCAACTCAAGTGGCAAAACCCATCATATCCTAGAAGAGAGGTGGGCCTTCATAATTAGTCTGACCTCGCCTACCCTGCAACTAAAGAGGGCGCCTTTACCTGAAGGAGAGGAGATCATCCCGCTCGTGCAGATTTTCGAGGACCTACGATACTCCTCCAAGTATTAGAGAAACGCTCTAGGTATGGTCCCATGGAACTAGACGAGCTGCGAACTAACTGCCTGAAAAGGTGACGATGGATCTATTTCCAGGATCGAGCCCTGACAACAGCTGGATAATCGATGACGACGAAGATGACCAGGAACTTTCCGCCCAAGACGCCGAAGTCTTCGAGATCTCCCGACGGCTCTGGGAGCTGCGCAATTCTGGGGGCCGAAACCTACCACGACCCACCGTTATCGAGGTCGACGACGAAGATGAGATTGTGGAGCTCGAAAGCTTGGTTGAGAACGAGATTTTCGATCTTACCCAAGATGATGAGGTTAGGGGAGCCAGCCCCAGGGTCCGGAGAAACCAAGACATTGGTGGGATTGGCCTCCGCCTCAGTCACATCACTTGGAACGGCATGAGCCTCCGGGACAATGTTGTCGTGCAGATCAACATGCAGCCGAATCATCCACTCCGCTTCCGATACCTCAAAATCAAAGCAATATACCAGACGAAAGACTCGCAGCCAGGACAAACCATCATCAGAGGCATCCCGTACATCAAGAGCCGGCATATGGGCGGCCTTCTTAAGTGGCGCCGTCGGGAAGTCGCTGCAGTGTACGATGTGGACCGCGACGACCCGAGGGATGCAGAAATCCAGGCCTTGGTGGAGGTTCCCGTGTCAGAAGTGACCGCAACCAGGACGCTCATCACAACGAACGCTCCGTATCCAGAGCATAACGAGAGTGGGGTTCTCGTTTGCCGGTGGAAATACTACAGATGGTGGCCGACTGGAAAGTTCCGAGAGGCTGCGCGGAAAAGCATGCATCTCGACTACGAAGCGGCAATGATAAACGTCCTCCCACACGAGGCAGATGAGCCGTATCGAGTTGGTCGGGATAATTTGCGGAAGGGTTGGAGAGGAGAATCGATACCAGGCGGGGATTATATGCCCCAAGAAGGGGGTCGCGTTACAACACCTATTGCGGTTGATGGATCGTTGCCGTCACTCCACAGCAACCATCCTGGTGGGGTTGAAGCTCGCGCTAAGAGGCGACTTCAGGGCCAAAAATATACCTTCTTTGACACCTTTTCAGGAGCGGGTGGAGCATCGCGGGGGGCTGTCAAAGCCGGCCTGTTCCCCAGGTACGCCGTGGACCACTGGGACGCCGCGTGCAACTCATACCGCCGGAACTTTCCTCTCACTGAGGTCTTCGAGCAAAATGTCGCCGAGTTCATCGAGGCGACTGCGCATAGGGCGATGATAACGGACATGTGTCACTTTTCACCACCGTGTCAAGTCTTTTCACCTGCTCATACTATCCCTAATGAAGCCAAGGATATCGCAAATCTCGCGGCCCTCTTTGCCTGCGAGATTGTTTTGAAAAAGGTGAAGCCAAGAGTCTTTACGCTTGAGCAGACATTCGGGTTGATGATGGTCCGATTCGCGCCATACTTTAACCACTTGATCAATACTTTCACCATGTACGGCTATTCGGTGCGGTGGAAGGTGATTGCGCTCGCAAACTAGGGGTTGCCGGCGCTGAGGAAGCGTTTGATCATGATCGGTGCTGGCCCCGGCGAGCAACTTCCCCCTTTCCCAGAGCCGTCTCATTCAGCCGAAGGGAATGGCGTCAAGCCATATGTGACGGCTCGCCAGGCTTTGGATCGAATCAGAGCCAGACGAGGCGTGGATCCCCTCCACAAGCCGCGAGACATGCGCCGCGTCAACTTTAGGCCTTGGGACGCAGACCGAATCCTTCCCCGGTGTATCACAACATCGGGTGGCCAAAACTACCATTTCAGTGGTAAACGAGACTTGACACTGAGGGAGTATGCCACACTTCAGGGGTTCCCTGTATACCATGTTTTCAGTGCACCATATATCAAGAAGCAAATTGGCAATGCGTTTCCTCCCATCGTAGCGGAACACTTGTACCGGCATATTGAGAAATGTTTGCTACAGGACGACGGGATATTGCCTCGAGACCAACAAACAGAAGTCCCGAGGCAAAACAACGACGCGATTTTGGTGGAGGACGAGATCGACGTCGTGATGGAACCGGCAGTAGTTGTGAATGACAGTTCGGATGACGGTTCCGATGCAGGCAGTTTCACAGGGGATCTCCCCGGAGATGATCTCTTTGCCGCTGCGGCGTTTGCTAATGCACTGGAGGGAGTTGAGAGGGAGGTAGTTGAGCTCGCGGAGGACGATGGATATGATTCTGATGTAACACTCGGCCGCCCAGAGCCGTTGGATTACATCTTTGAGGTGGTTGTAATTGACTGAGAAAGCCAATTTGATCTTGATTGTATTATTCGTACTTGGCAAAGGGACCACATGTCTGCTTCGTACTTCGTATCTTCAGCCGGGGTTTGGCGTTGAGTGCTGGAAGCGAGTTGGTTTGTCTGTGTTCGTTAGCTTCCCACGTGCAATTCGCAAGGGTGGCCGATTGAGTTTGCTGTTGCATGCCGAAGAACGAAGGCTGCTTGCTTTTGATTCTAGACCACGAGTTGTTCGAGCCTTGCTGAGCTGAGTATCTGAAATTCCAATGTCCTGGGTATCTCATCCTCCCTCTAGATCATTGATGTGTTCCTTACCACAACCGCGAACTCTACTTACTTGTATTACTTAACTCGTCGCCAGTGGAGAAATTTGCACGACGTTGAGAGTGGTAGAGAGCTGAAGGTTGATCAAAGATGTCGGCGCCGGTTTGTCGATCAGTAAAGTTGCATGCACAACATTACCAGGGCTGCATGCACTCCGTTGCAGACCTGAAATTGTAACGGCGGTTGTACATGAGGATGGATCCAGTTTTGATGGTTTGCCTTGCACTCTTCCGGTTTAAACTGGGGTCTAGAAGAGATTGAGCCTTATCCACTTGCCGGCTTGATATTGATACCCTCGAGAGATCGACGTGGCGCCCTTCTTACTTTATTCCGTACTTCGTACTTTTTGCTTTCTTTCTTTTTTGAGCATGTATTTCGTACTCTAGGTTATTGCGTCCGCTCGGCTCTCGAGCTGAGCATCTTGCCAAAGAGGGAACGCCATGTCTTTAAAAGGGTAGGGATCGATGATGTGGTTGTCGCTAGTTTTGCAGCTCGGCGGAATCGAGGGAGGGACGAGCTATGAGTGGCTTGTCCGGCTTGTCCTACTTCATGGTGGGAGAGCACTTCAGAGGGTGAAAAGATTCGAGCTACTTCGTGATTCGTACTTCAATATTGAGGATCAAATTGTTGAAATTATCAGCTCGACTCCTGCATGTCTCTTCCGACCCCGCTCCCGAGAAGGAAGGAGGAAGCAGGAACGAAAAGGAAGGAAGCTGGTTGTTGTCACTAATACAGTTTCCGGTCACAGCCAGGCAGTCGCTACGGAGTACTGTCACGACTGTCAATTCTGTCAGACATCGGCAAGCTCCTGCCTCCACTGATTTGATCGATCTCCTGAGCTTTGTTGGTGGCGCCGGTCGGTGGGGAGCGGGCGGGCCTAGCGCTTGGCCAGGCTTGGAAGGGGAAGGGGAGGCTCGAGACCCGTTTGCTCGGATCAAATCGCAGGTGATCATGTGGTTTTGATGGTCTCATCAATTTGGCTACGATCGTGCTATTGTGTAAGAAGTTACGAAGTAGTGTACATGTTCGGGTACGTGAGTACTTTAAGAAGGGAGTACCTGCTCCGTGGGCACCCACTCCCTTTGCGACGAAGTACACTTTACCAACTTTAGTTTTATAACATAAGACGAGATGTTTCCACTCCTCAAATGTTGTTTGCAGCGAAGGATTTTCCAGCGAGTATGAGTACCGGATCATCCCGGTTTTGTGCCATCTTGGCAGGGCATTTTAATGAGATTTCAGGATGTCGTCGCACTTGGAACAGCCAAATACCGAGATAGTACCTGCGGAACTGCGGTATTAATCTTTGATCGGGATTTGATAAGCTTGATTCAAAGTTGTTTCTGCTTTTGGCCTGCCCATCCCGATCCAGCCAGGCTGGGTGCAGGATGGGCTACGGAGTATGTTGTATTCTAGGCTGACCCTGGTCCGGCATGCCATTTGGTCTCTGTCCCAAGTACCCCGGCCTGAACATCACCCGTCTCTGGTTGTGGCATTCATCACAGACACTACCGAGCTGCATCTGGATCGATACTTTAAGTTGTGTGGATAACCCACCCGGGAATTACGTATTCTGTTGTCTGGGACGGGGTACCCAACAACGGTACATGGCTCTCGGATCACAGCTAACTGGCTATATTAAAAGCAGCGCATCGGTTGGCGAACAGAGCCTAGCGGCAGGGTGACGGACGATTTGAAGAGTCTGGTTTGGGAGAAATGCCTCCAGATTCCAAAGTCCCTTGAAATCTGAACGAATCACATTTTTAGCTTTGTCGAGTATCCTGAGAACGTCCTGGGTCACTGCACTACTTGTAAACTAAGTAGGCTGGGTGGTTGGATATCCGCTGGCACGACCCCACGACTCACGAGCAAACGGAATTTCAATGACTTCTGAGCCTTTCTGGGTTTGTCTTCCGAGCAATATTAATTGCCCGTTTGCTCGACGTCTTCCCGCCCCGTTTCGTCCCGCGTCGTCTCACCCGGTTTTCTGGGCCCTTGTAAATACGCTGCCCTACATAACAGACAAATTGTATCCACCAGATGCAAAGTCTAGCTCAGGTCGATCAAAAAGATAATGGTACGGTTCGTACGACGAACTTAATAAATACCCTCGCCGCGATAACCCAATCCCCATCCCAATCACATCCCTCTAGACCCCGGGGTCTCACATTGGCTACACTGACATTGGTCTATCATCTAATACCCTTCTCTTGCTTCCTCTTCCTCCTCACCTCTACTCTTTTTCACTTTGTACACCGACAATTCAACGTTCATATTGAAACCACGTGAACCCTCTTTCAGGGACCCGAGCGTTTAGCAAAGTTCCTTCGGCTTTCTCCCCCTTCCAAGCCCATTTTATCCACGCGGGCAGGATCGCTCCGATCAGGGCACTTGATCGTCCCCCATTATTAGCGACTGGCGACACCTTTGGACGCCTCTCTTCTTGCTCTCTCGTTTCGCACCCGACTTGTTTTAAGAAGTGGTCCATGCCTGCCTTGACCGAGTATTGGGAGTCTCTGAATCGATCTCAATTGACCTCTTTGCACCGGCCTCCTTGGTCGACCACGATGATGCGCGGCTTCCTTATGAATAATTTATAATACCTCCTTTCCCCACAACCGCCGTGTTCATCCTTCTATAGATTTTATTTTCTCCCCTTCCCCCCTCGCTGTATATAGCTTTCCTAGGTGCAGGAAATGGCGTCGATGGGCTCAACTTTGGCTTATCAGGCCCAACCACTGATCACGACAACGATGGACAGCCCCAGCCCCACTCTCCTCAACCCCGATGGCGACAACCTCGATTATCTCGTCGACGTTCTCTGCGCCCGAAATGTCACGACTGAGACAGAGTTGGACAACGCGCTTATAAGAGAGGCTTTGGATTTGGGAATCGATGCATCGCAACCTGCAGTCGGCGCCGACAAGAGGATTTCGTCGAGTCTCGACTCCCTCATCAACTCCTTCTCCGACGCACAGGCCCGCTCGGTCTCACGTAGCACTACAACATCCCGATGCCCCTCCACGCCCAATGCCCCCTCAATGACCGAGATACCGATACCATTGAATCCCCGTCGCTGGTCGGAAAGTCTCAGCTTCGAACTCTACGATAGATATCTCTCTCAGCTGGGTCCGAATATTACTCAACCGAAATATACCAGAACAGAAGTCTCCGAGAGTACAGATGCGGCCCGCCAGAGGCGCTTGCATGCCTTGAACAACAAGACGAAAACATCGACCTTTAGGATTGGCTTCATGAAGCCGCGAATGCCTTGGAAGAGGAGACAATCGAATACCACCTCGAGGGCTACGACGTGAGTGGCCGAGTAGCTGTTAGATTTCGTTGGACTGTTTGAACTCGTACTTACCATTGAAGACTATTTACTAGGTCTTGTGTCTGTTGCCGAGAAGACTTCGATCCGTCGACCTCCCCGAAAGACCTGCCTTGCGGTCACACATATTGCAGCGAATGCTTGAAAATCATGATAGATCAAGCGACGAGAGACGAATCCAAGATGCCCCCGAGATGCTGCACCCTACCGATCCCGAGCTCCTTACTAACCGAACTTCTCGGCGTGGAAGCGCAAATCCGTTTCCTGAAGGCGGTTGTGCAATTCAGCACGCCATGGGACTCGCGAGTCTTTTGCCCGAATGCTAATTGTGGAGAGTTCATCCCGCCGCGAAACAAAATCGACCCGAAACACCCCTTCGTTGTCATATGCAGGAAGTGCTCCACCAAGGCTTGTTCGATGTGTAAACACGAAGCCCATCAGCGGGGCCAAGATTGCCCAGATGATGGGGAATTAGATGCTGTACTGAAGATTGGAGAGAAGTCGGGCTGGAGGAGGTGCTATAGGTGTCGGACCCTCGTCGAACTTACACAAGGGTGCACCCATATGACTTGTCGGTGTAAGGCACAATTTTGTTATATATGCGGCGCCGTTTGGGATCCGACGGTAGGATGCCCCAACTTTTGCAACGGAGAGGAAGAGTTGGAGAGGAGGCAAGCCGAAGAAGCCGCAAGGTTAGCCGAGAGGGAGGCCGAGAAGGCGGCGCGGGAGGCAGCCGCTGCTGCAGAAGCGATCGAACAACGAGATGCGAGGGAGCGTACGGCGAACAGCCTTGAATTCTCGAACTTGGCCGATGAACAATCGGCAGAATTCGTCAGATTCCAAGCTTTCATCAAAAAGAAGCGAGACTTGATGTGGGCAAGGCAGTTGCAGAAGAAGCTAGCCTTGTCCGATAAATACTCGGACCAGATGGAGAAGATGAAGGACAGGCACGCCAAGACAGTGACACACCTAGAAGACCGCCAACTCGCCGCCGAGATGGAGCTCGAAGAAACCCTCGAGCAAAGCGAGCGCAGTATCCGTATTCGCCTAAAATATATGGAAGCTTACTGCGAAGGGCTCGGCCGAAGCCCCGACGCGGACTTGCCGCCACGGGTCGTGACAGAGCGGGATCTGCGGGAGCTCGGCCAGCAATATAATCTACGCAACAACATAGAGCGTCTTCACAAAGCAAAAATCAACGTCATGCGAGACCGCCAGCTTAAAGCCATGGAAGAGCTGGTTGAGCGACAAAAGGAAGAGTGGCAGAAGCTCCTGAGCAAACGAGCCGAGGAAATCGAGAATCTAGCGGCAGAATTTGCTCTCGAAGAAGATATGCTCGCGCGGGAATTTTGCCAGCGGCAGACGAAGCTTCAATGGCGCTGGCTCCTCCAGGTGGAGATTCTCCGTCGCAAGCTGGAACAGGAGCGAAAGGTGAAATTCGCCTCCATTCCGATCCCGCGCTGGCCTCCTGAGTGCTCCGTCATGGAGGATCGGGGTTAAGACGGATTTATTCTCACGACAGACAGTACAGGCGAGCTGTGCGGCAACGGCCCTCACAGCCAAGCCACATCAGATCGGTTGGATGGAATGATACTACTACCGATACCAGATACCCCTTACCCATCGATACGAGACGATGGTCTTGGGGGAATTAATGAGTTGCAAACGTGGACTGAGATGCATGCGTTCAGACGAATTTTTCTTTTGTCCAATTTTTTTTCTCGCTTCTATGAGGGCGTTTGATAGTTGAGATACCATCTAGAGCAGTTCCAAGCTTGTTATGAAATTGACTTTCTGTAAATTCTATTTTTATTTTTAGATTCATTTTCATCCGATTAGAATTTCTTTGTTAATCGCGTCGAAACATCATGATACTAGAACAATTGATACTGCGACCTTGCTGGCACAGGACAGCATCACATCAGATCATACACTCCATGTACAATTGATGCTTCAGTGAGACTAAATACTGCATGGCGCGGCGATCGAGGTGCACATGGTCCTATTGCCGACTTCGTGCGGCTTTATGTGAATGCAAGTCCCTGCCCAGAGAGCAAGACTTCGTAAATAGCTGAAGATATAATCTTGGCTCAACAAAAAAAAAAAAAAATCTCCATCGTTCGTGAGGGGATTCCTCCGGGCTCGGCATTACCCCAAATCCAATACATCAAATTAATCAATCAATCGTGGCAAGTGAGGGACAATTGGAGCTCTCCCCGAGTTTATGGCGGGCGGCAGTCCGCGTACAACCGAGGCCTAAACAGTGCAGTTTCTCGGCCTCCTTCGGGAATCCGCTCGCAGGCGTTCGGCTCAGTGGATTCCCAAGGTGAAAAGGTGGTGGATGGAGAAAGGACATTGGAGAAGGCAGCGAAAAAAACGCTAAATTCTCCCCCCACACAACCCACACAAGGGGAATGCACGGCTCAAACCTGCAACATTGTTGGTATAAAACCCACCCCACCCACATGCTCCCTCCCCCAAGGTGAAAGCTCCCCGAAAGTTCGCGGAAGTTGTCCTCAACAATTGATCAGGCATAAACAAGATAATCCATCCTCCAAATCGACCAGCTTGAAGGGGTTCCTGGACTTTTGAACGGGACCACGGAAAAGTTGAGAAACAAAAGAAGGACATCATGTCTGCCGTCAATCGAAGCCTCCGAGCAGTTTCCCGCAAGATCTCGGTCCCCAGACGGAGCACCTCGTCGTTGACTTGTGCTACTGCTGTTGGTTACAGGCGCTGCATCACCGCTGCGCCCAGGGTCGGAGCCGCTAGCTTTTCCACCAGTGCCAGGAGGCAGTTTGCCTTTACTTCCACCATGGCGTCTGAGAAGAACGACTATGATCCCGAGATCACCGACATTGCCGGTTATGTCCACAACTACAACATCGACTCTGAGCTCGCTGTGAGTATCCCTTTCACGCCCAACCTCCGTCGACACGTTAGCCCCTATACTCTATACTCTCCGTCCTCTCCCCTATACTCCCTACCATGGCCAATTGGCTTTTCAATTGAAGATTCTAACGCTTTTTTCCCATCCCGTCAATAGTTCGACACTGCGAGGTGGGTGTTCATCGACACCCTCGGCTGCGGTCTTGAGGCCCTCAACTTCCCCGAGTGCACCAAGCTTCTCGGCCCCACCGTTCCCGGAACCGTTGTCCCCAGCGGCTCCCGCGTTCCTGGAACTCCCTTCGAGTTGGACCCCGTCAATGGTGCCTTCAACATTGGTGCCATGATCCGATGGCTCGACTACAACGACTGCTGGCTCGCCGCTGAGTGGGGCCATCCCTCTGACAACCTCGGTGCCATCCTCGCCGTTGCCGACTGGGTCACCCGCACCAACAAGGCCGGTGGCAACATCGCCGGCGGCAAGACCTTCACCGTCCGTGACGTCCTCGAGGGCATGATCAAGGCCCACGAGATCCAGGGCTGCCTCGCCCTCCTCAACTCGTACAACCGCGTTGGTCTCGACCACGTCGTCCTCGTCAAGGTCGCCTCCACCGCCGTCGTCTCCAAGATGCTCGGCCTCTCCGAGTCCCAGACCGCCGATGCCATCACCCAGGCGTGGGTTGACGGCCAGTCCCTCAGGACCTACAGGCACTCCCCCAACACCATGTCTCGAAAGAGCTGGGCTGCCGGTGATGCTTGCCAGCGTGCCGTGAACCTTGCCCTCAAGGTCCTCAAGGGCGAGAAGGGTATCCCCACCGTCCTCTCCGCTCCTACTTGGGGCTTCTACGATGTCCTCTTCAAGGGCAACAAGTTCGAGTTCCAGAGGCCCTACGGCAGCTACGTCATGGAGAACGTCCTCTTCAAGGTCTCCTACCCCGCCGAGTTCCACTCCCAGACCGCCGTCGAGGCTTCCCAGAAGATCCACGCCATCCTCAAGGCCCAGGGCAAGAGCGCCGCCGACATCAAGGCCATCACCTGCCGAACCCACGAGGCCTGCATCCGCATCATCGACAAGCAGTTCAAGCCCATGGACAACTTCGCCGACCGTGACCACTGCATCCAGTACATGTGCTCCGTCATGCTCACCTTCGGCCGCCTCGAGGCCACCGACTACGTCGACGGATCCGAGGCCGCCACCTCGCCCCTCGTCGAGTCCCTCCGCAAGCGCATCACCTGCGTCGAGGACCCCCAGTTCACCAAGGACTACCACAACCCCGAGCTCCGCACCATCTCCAACGCCCTCACCGTCGAGCTCAACGACGGCACCATCCTTGATGAAGTCGTTGTCGAGGCTCCTCTCGGCCATAGGCTCAGGAGGGAGGAGGCTAAGCCTGAGATTCTCGCCAAGTACAAGAGGCACCTTGCTCCTCACTACTCTGCCGATAAGGTGAAGCAGCTTGTTGACCTCGGTGTTGATGGAAAGACTTTGGATGCTATGAGCGTTGATGAGTATGTTGATCTCTATGTTGTTAAGGATAAGAAGTTTTAAATGTATGGCGTCGTTGGCGGTTGGTGAAAAAAGATAGATGATAAGATTATAAGGAATATATGTATTGGATATGTATAAAACAAGTGATCTTTTTCTCTCGTGCGAGTATTATATACATGCACTATGGAAAATGAGTATGTCGAGGCTCTGCAGGTGCCATTCGCTGGTTCAGCCTTCATCTCGTCAGTCTTCATAGCCCCTCTCCTCTCCTTCCTCGACCCCAGGATTCGGAAACGCCCTCTATTGCCCATTGTTGAGATGTAGCCCGTGTTCTTTATCACTGGAGGACGTCAAGCCCCCACGGATGCCTTTCACATGTGTGACTACTAGGATATCGATAGTAACTTGAATTTCATCCATCTCGGGCGCTGCGAATGTCGATGACGTTCTTCAAAGATATTTCCCCACTAACATCCTTGTGTCACCCCAAACGTAGAGCCATGTTCAAGATACCAGCCCATCGGGAAAGGCTTCAATGACCTCCAACAGAGGCTTGACACTGTCCCCAATGCACTGATAGGCTCCGCAAGTACTGCAAGACACCAGGCACAACACCCCACCATCTCAAAACGAGGAGTTGCCCGCTGATAGGACGCACAAGTTTGATATCGGCTCATAAACCCCCCATCCTGTATCAAGGATAGTTAAGGCCTCCGGAACGGTGAGGTCCGTGGAAAACATATATTCGAACGCTGTTAATATCGGCGAACTTTGGTGAGGAACGGATTCTCAAGGTTGGGTGGGTGAAGTTATGATTAAATATCCACGCCGGGCTTCTTGACCGCGTATCCCTTAAGTTAAGGACCCTGAAATCTTCTATGCTCGTTAAATCCTCAGATTCCCTCAAACCGCACCCAGTCATGAAAATTCCCGTATTCAAAGTTCAAGGATTTGATCGCCAAGTTTCGGCCCCCACTGGAAAACATCATCGATCAATCCGTTCCTGGAAAGCCAAGCCCCGCCAAACTGGACATTTTGAGTAATTGTGGGACAAGGCCACGCATTCCTCCTCCGGCGTCCCGTGCTACCCGTTACCTTCGTTACCTTTACACTATGTGACTAGGAGGTAGTGTTACCTGGCACAGCCTACTTTTTCGACTCCATCAAATCGGCCGGTTCCCCGAACCAACACATAAACCAAATCTCGCCAACTTCTGCATTCTACGATCTCTACTCAGCGGCAACATCCGACGTCCTTAATCGCCGCGTTTAATCATATATCGAGGAACTATCGCTCAACCTCACACCGCCTATTGTCTCCCCTATTCGTCTCTCGTTATTCGCAACATCGCGTCGCAAACATGGTCAGCATGGACAGGCAGGCGATCATCGAAACAAACCGATCTCTTCGGAACATTAAGAATGTATGTCGATCATGGAACCATTTCGGTGGGAAGCGATTCCTGGTTGCCTATTAAGATCTCCCCACCGAAGTCGTCACGAAGTTCCCCCCCCCTTTTGCGAGCGGGGCGGTCCTGGACACAACATGCTAACAAATCCACTGCAGGAGCTTGAGACCCTAGTCGAGAAGGGCCTCATCGAGGACGATGCCTACGAAACTATCATGAACCTTCTCCCTGCCGAAAGTCCTCTACACGGTGGTGGAGCGGCGGTCGCGCGGAACCGCACAGCGACCCCCGTAACCTCCGAGAAGTCGACTCCCACACCGAACCCCGAACCAAACGTTAACCCGCCGCCAGCCTACCACCAGACCGGCCCCCCGAGCCTCCCCATCCGAAACCAACCTCCTCAGCCCCCTGCCCCGGTCAAGCCCGTACTTGCCCACGCCCGTGCACTGTACCCCTACAACGGCCAAGATGCGCGGGACGTCAGCTTCGAGAAGGACGACAGCATTGCGATTCACGAGTACATGAACGCCGACTGGTGGATGGGCCGAAACTTGCGAACGGGACAGGAGGGTATCTTCCCTAAGAATTACGTCCTTATCGAGGAGCCTGAGAAGACCGGATACCCAGGGCCTGCGGCTCCTATGAACCCTTATAATGCGCAGGTGCCGCCTATGGCTGTTGCCGAGGGAAGTCAGGGAGGTGAGCCTGGAAAGGAGGGTGGAAGCAAGTTTGAGCAACATGGCAAGAAGTTTGGCAAGAAGTAAGTGATGGCGTTTTCACCTTTTGGGTTATCCGAGGCGAGCTTTTCATGCTAACGAACATCTCTAGGCTCGGTAACGCTGCTATCTTCGGTGCTGGTGCTACGATAGGAAGCAATATTGTCAACAGCATTTTCTAAGCTGGGTATCTGGTAGTCACCGCAGGGAGGGCGACATGCTTATGCCTTCATTAACGAGGGTGGTTTCATTAAGTTTTGTGTTTTACGTTTGATCGGGAAACGGAAGTAATAGGGCCGGCGTTTGTCATTTTGCTCTTTAGTTAGATAGCTTCCAGCTCAGATCTGGAGGAGGAGAGCTAGGTCTAGGAATGAGCTCTCTATTCAAAATACTATATCCTCCTATTGAGCTCGAACCTGATTGTCGTTTCTATTCGGTCTGATTCATAAGCATCGAAGGGCCTGGAGGGTCATGGAAGAATGACAAAAGGTAAGGGTATTGAGCTCGCCTTCTTCCTAATCTGGAACGGTGATGCTAGATCCCCTTCCTGATACAACTTTGAATCCCGCCATTGTAAGCTCATTGATTATTGATCAATGTATGAAAGGGAGGCAGGTATATCGTGACCTTCACATGTCAACCACCATAGACACTTTCAGGTTGCAGAGCCTCTATAGGGAAATACATGTCACAATGTATCACTTTTCTAGGAAGGTGTAGAGAAGGTTCACATAAGGTACCTCCATCAATATTAATCTGATTCTGAAAAGTAGGATGGTGATAATGCTTTCTACTGTGACAAGGCTTATCTTGCTTCATCTACTGTTCTTGCCTGCTTCTTATGTGCATGTGTACATCAGTCGTGGATGGTGATTGTGTGGTTGTGCATTGTACATCCTCCTACAATTTCGCCTCCGATTTTGCCTCTGCCCACGATCCTTACCCCTCGTTTGAGCCCTTTATTGTATTGCCCTCCTCGGTGTGTCGAAAGGTATGCTCACGAGGTCTGCTTCAAGGAAGAAGAAGCTCAATGAGAGCGGACAGGAGGAGCCACTACCGACCAATAGTGTCGATACCAAGCCGCGGAAGCGGGCTCGACGTAAGGGCCAATCTCAGCCAGTCCAGGGAGGTTGGGATGTGCTGCCACACAACTTGGGAAGCATAGATGTGCCTGTAAGTGAGGGCGGGAATACTACGGGATTGGTCGAAAACGAAAGTGTATGTTCTACAGCCTAGAGGAGGACAAAGCTTCCTAGTTAGGCCGGACGACTAATACGAAAAAGGCCCAGGAGACCGCCGTTATCGACACACTTACACTGCCTTCTACATCCGACGATGTGAACGGGTCCGAAGTTTCGGGCCACACACCCAAGGCTGCCGCCGATCAGCAATACACTCCCCCAGCGCAGCTTGCAAATGTCGGCGAGATATCCGGCCTGCCAACACCTCCTGAACTACCAGGCGGAGGAGATCCCGTGCCCCCGGCCCCCAAGCGCATCCGGAGGAAAACCAAGGATAACCCTCATGGCTTGATGTTCGGAAGGACTCCTTTCCCGAACTGGCAAGGCCCGAGCCTAGAGACGTGCGAAGAAGTCCACAGACTGTTAACAGAGGTTCATGGGAAGGTCAGGGCACCCCCGACGATTCCTCCTCCATCGACGACAGTCGCCGGTTGTGGAGAGGTACCGTCCGTTCTTGATGCCCTCTTGAGAACAGTTATGAGCGCAGCAACGACCATGAGAGCTGCAAACGAAGTTTTCGACGCCTTGGTCAAGAAATATGGCATCCTCAAGACTGGGGTTGGAGAGGGTAGCGTTGATTGGAATAAAGTCAGGCTCTCTTCCGAGGAGGAGCTTGCCTCGACTATTAAGCGAGGTGGACTTGCAAACGTTAAGGCGGCGGACATGAAGAAAATCCTTGACATGGTCTGGGAGAAACATGGGAAGCTATCACTAGACCATTTGCATGGTAAGACGGCTCCAGAGGCGATGGGCGAATTGGTCAATTACCCACGGATCGGTGTGAAAACGGCCGCCTGCGTCATCTTATTCTGCCTTCGAGTTCCGTGCTTCGCTGTGGACACACATGTCCATCGATTCTGCAAGTGGCTGAAATGGGTGCCTCCCACTGCTTCCCCAGAGCTAACATTTTGGCACTGCGAATTTTTGGTTCCTGATCACTTGAAATATGGCTTGCATCAGCTTTTCATCCGGCATGGCCAAACTTGCGATAGGTGCCGGGCCAACACCTCCGAAGGCACCGATTCCTGGGATGTAACCGCCTGTGTCCTCGAACATCTCCTCGAGAGAAACAAGCCGAAGCGGAAGGTGAAGGCGACTCAAAAAGAAATTGATCATGTCCAAGAAACGGACCAGCCTGACCACTCGGAGACCGCCGGTGGGACCGAAGACGAGAAGGCTTCTCCGTCTCAAAGCCTAGCTTGAAGTGTCTGTGTCTTGATATCGACCCAATGCTTCTCTATTTCCTACCCTCGATCACGAGGGATTAGACAGCTGTTCTTTCCCCTCACATCTTCGCTTTCTAGCTTCCAACATCAAACATCAAGCATCCGATTCACGACGAACTTGAACATCAAACTTCGAGTTAATACGAGATATTAATCGACTTGACCACATCATGTGCTTGGTGGGGCTATTATGCTGGCTATTGTACTATTATGTCTCTATATTCAATAATCCCATTCCAGCCTAGTATTAATTTGTACCATTCTCTAAGAGAATGAGTTTGATGTGACTTTGTCCATTTACAAGGGTCTTAAATACCCACTTTAAATTCATCCAAGCAGTTCCGCGATATCAAACGCGTGCGCTTTCACCTTTTTGAACCAGAACCTCTTAAACCTCTTCACGATCCTTACAGTTCTCTCCCTTTTCTCAGCACACATACATTCCTCCTTCCCCTCTGGGGATCATAGCCAGCCTGCCTTGCCTAGTTTAGTTGTCAAATGCAAATTCAGGAGTCTTGGTAGCTTCTAATTGTGTTGCTCCTGCGCTTTGAAGCAGAGGGATGGGAGGTCTTTGGGCGAAGAAGAGTAAGTCGTGCTCCGTGTAGCTCCCGCCAAGTATGATCTAGATGTCCCTCCCTTGCCCTAGTGGATCACTGTGTTCTTCTCCCTGCAGAGTTTTTCTTCTCCTGTTTTGATTTCCTCTTCTTCCCACAAACATCTTCCCCAGTCTCGACTGTCCCCATCTCGATCCATCGAAAACTCGCCTCAAGTCTACTCATACAAGTGTCTATCCCTCTCTCGCATGGGAGAGGGATCTTTTTCACTGCGCGTTGATATCGAAGGCTAATAAATATCCAATCAGTTAATTTCTGGAGTTCTTCGACGTCGTCGTGCTCCCCGGGAGTCACCGATTACCCCAGAGTCCCGGGCATCGATCCGATATCTTTATGATCCTTCGTTGCGTCCTATTAGTCTCGATCGATCAACCTATAACCGGAGATACCGTTTTGACCGCCTCCTCT
This sequence comes from Scedosporium boydii, assembly GCA_002221725.1. NCBI lineage: Eukaryota > Fungi > Ascomycota > Sordariomycetes > Microascales > Microascaceae > Scedosporium > Scedosporium boydii. The sequence goes on along the minus strand of NJFT01000052.1, from coordinate 187,499 downwards.
CCCCACTGTGCCTGGAATGTCTATAGGCTGAAGACAGTCTCTTGACAAGATGGCGCCACGACCGATCGGGGAGGTGGTCGCCGAGTGGCACGCCAAATTCCGTGCTATCCCGGAGAATGTCCACCTTCTCTGTCCTAAGCAAAGTAACGACGACGTGGAGGACTACACCCATGTCCTCGAAACCGGCGATGAAGAGAAAAAGAGGCGCATTTCAGAAGCCAAGGAAAGGGTGAATATCGCCTTTTGGACTAGCCTTGCATTCGCCATGAAGGATAAGCCAGATTTGGTGACGGAGGTTTCCAATCGTATTGCCCAGTCCCTGAGAGTCTGTGATAGGTGTGTCATGAACTGGCACATGGATCGTAAGGTCTGGCTGAATTCATTCGCAGAGTATGTATTCCCCGCTCGACAACAGCTGCTTGTGCTGTTATATCTTCCCATACCTTCCGCCGCTGACGCGTTATATTGTTATTCTAGGGACTATAACGAAGCTGCCGTCAAAGAAGCTGAGCGCTTGTTCCGGCTCTTTGATTATTCCCGCCTCGACAAGAGCTTGAAGTGGGCTACCGATATTATCGAGCATGTCGAGAGGGAGAACCAGCCATTTCGTGTATCCAGCCTTGGACGCGACGGTCCGGCCTTCTTATTGACCGTCTATGAAGCTCTATGCGACTTGTCATACCTTGCCCTTCCTGACAAACGCCGTAGTTTCTTGAGGGTCTTCTACAAGATTAATAGCAAGAAGCCTCTTCGACTCGGTGCGGGTTCCGTTCTCCCGACGATGACGGAGTTTCTTTTTAGAGAAGATCCCATTGCGATTAAGTTTGCCCAAACATCTTGGCGGTCAATGGATGCAGGATCTATGACGCCAGAGCAGTTCGACTGGGCCGTGAACGAGCCTTTGGCCGATGCCATTGTTCGTGTTTCGGGTCTGGATGCCTTGGATCCAAACTCCTATCCGCTGATTCAACAGTTTTGGGAAGGATTTTCTCTTATTCTACCAACCTTGAGCGAGGGTCTCGTTACCCACAAGCTTCGCGCCATGGAGGTGAAGCCATCTCCGTACGACCTTCTTTTCCAACATATGGTCTGCAACTCTGAAGGAATCCTGGTGAATATCATCAAGTCGTTCTCGGCACTGCTTGATAAAGCCCCATCCGCTTTTTGGGACGCCATTAGCGACCCTAAGCCGTTCGCCGTTGCTGAACACATTTTCGCTTCACCTGTTTTCCGGTCCCTGCTCTCTCAGAGTATGGAAATCGGCATGGACGAAGCAGACGGCAAAAAGCCCCCATTCACCGTTTCATGGATGTATTCTTGGATCAAGTCGGTCAAAAAGAATGAGAAGAGCGACGCATGTCAGTCACTTCTACACATGCTGTTTAACAGGTTTATCGGGGATCTTTCAATTTCTCCCGAAGGACACGCCGCCTGCGCTCGCGCCGGGTTCGATGCCTTGAACGATGTCCTAGAATCATTCTTAGCCGTCGCCAACGCACAAGGCCAGTTTCCGAACACCCTGTTGAAAGCCTTCGTGTCTCCCAACAATATCCTCCACTTGAACGCGGCTATTAACATGGCCCACGAGTTCAAGGGCCACATTGTCGAGTGGGCGGAGAAGAGCTCCCAGCCTTTTGATGCAAACGGAGCTGCTATGAAGGTTATTAGGACAGCCCTGGAGCTAGATTCTAGGGCCACGGCTGAAGAATGCAAGAGCATCCACCTCGGCAGACCGTACCAAACGGTCGTCACGCGGCAATCGGCTTCTTTGTGGGACGGTTTTCTCGACCTGTTATACCCAGGAAATCTGGAACAAGCGCGTCATGTCCTTCAGGGCATGTTTCCGCTCCTACCCGTTGAGAGCTTCCGTCCCAAGAGAAAACCGGCCGAGCCCCTGGATAAATCCAAGCTTCAGTTCAACAAAACGTTTGATAGGCTCTCAGCAGTGGTTGGCACCGTCCTTCAGCGACTGTGTGGGTTCGATCCGACCGAACTCGACGGTCTGTCCCGTGATGGTATGAGGGTCATTCTGGCGTTCAGTTTCCACGGAGCAGATGTTATCCGCGAATCGGCGATTGAGCTCCTTAAAACGATGACGGGGACACAATCTAGGTCCGACGCAATTGTCCGGTTGGTCGGCCAGCAGCCCGGTGGGAGCATCCGTATCTTTAATTTTGCAATCAACAAAACGGCCACACCACCATTGAACGAGGATGGGGAGGCCGTTGATGCGGGCGGCCATGAAACTATGCCGCCATACGGTCCCGTTCCCCACATTCTGAGCGTTGCCCAAGATATTCTCTCTGCTCTTTGCGATCCCGCTACTGGCCTTCTTCGTACTGCTTCGTTGACACATCCAGAGCTTGATACCGTCTTCAGCTGGTGGACAAGCCAGTGGTACTGGGTTGAAACCGTTTTCAAGCATACCGAGAAGTGGTCCTATTACATTGAGATTTCTGTCATGACCAATTTGTGCCGCCAAATGATCGAGCTGGCAGAGAGTCTTGTTGCGGAAGACGCACTTCTCGCATCGGCTCTGAAGGAGGATTTCCTGAAGAGTAATAGCAATACTCCGCAAGACGAGGCTAAGGTGCAGGCGGTTATGATGCGCAAGGTTCTCAACGCATGTTCCAAGTATCTTTACGGCCTCACGAAGATGCTTCGTCTCCGTGACACTTACCTGGTCTCCATTACAACGAAGATCGTACGGAAGCTTCTCGAGCGTCTCAAGGAGTTCGACCTCGAGATCGGTGCTAACAGTCGTTCATACATCTATCGCATCTGTAAGGTGAATTCCAAGGGTAAATATGTGATCCCGTCCAACCTTTCTCGACAGCAAAAGGCGGAATTGCTTATGGCGCTGGATGGCGACGACGCCGAAGTGGAGATTATCTCTGAGCGGAAGGTACCAGAGCCGCAAAAGGCCAAGAAGCAGAGCAAGCTTGATCTGTGGACCAAGGCTGGTGCGGGAGAACGCACGAACAGGGACGACGTGCTTGCGCTGAGTAGCACGATTGACAAGCACCGCTCGGCCCTCGATCTGATCGCCCAGCGCCAAGCAGTCAAGCCCAAGACTGCTGTCACGAAGCCGATGAAACCCGTGACGAAGCCCAGCGTAAGCGATGCGGCTAGGATCAAAGCCCTAAAGGAGTCTCGCCAGAAAGATAAAGAGGACAAGAAGAAGCGCGATCTCGAGTACATCGAGAAGATGAAACGCATGCGGGAAGAAGCTGCCCCGGCTGTCCGCAGCGAAATCATGGTGGACTCTTCCGAAGAAGAGGAGGAGGACGAGTCCGGGGATGAAGACTTGGACGCCTTTATCAGTAAGCAGCGAGCGGATCAGCAAGCGCAGAACGATGCAGAACGCCGTAGAGCGCGGGCTCTTCTTCAAACTCACCGCCAGCCGGTCAAGAAGCGCAAGCAGAACCTCACTGAGAAGGACATCCGAGCAAGAATCGACCCCAACATGGGTCCGCTGCACCACGCCGTCCTTCGATGGGATATCTTCCACCAAGGCGTTGATCCCCCCGACGGTGTTCCTGTGAGCCAGGTGTCTAACACCTACAAGGACGAAGTTGCGTACAAGAATACGTTTTCGCCTCTGCTTCTCCACGAAGCCTGGCGGTCTTTCGTGACGGCGATGGCCGAAAGCACGGCCAAGCCTTTCGGAATGAAGATTGCGTCTCGGATGAACTTTGACGGTTTCATTCAAGTGACCTCGAGCATGCCGTTGTCGGAAAAGACGAGGGAGCGCGTAGTGGGCGAGGGCGACCTTGTTGTCATCTCCAAGTCGGAAAACCCTCTGCAGGATCGCGAGGCGCCTCACTGCCTCTCTCGAGTCCACAAGATCCAGTATAAACAGGGAAGCCTGGAAATCGAGTACCGCGTGAGCCCCAACAGTCGCGCGATTCTTCCGGAGCTGATGCCGAACAAGGTACTCTACGTGGCGAAGATCACTAACATGACCACGATCGAGCGAGAATACGCCACTCTGCAAGGTCTTCAGCACTACGACCTCCTCGAAGAGGTGTTGGAAGCCAAACCCTCGCCGATTCTGCGTTACAGCCAGGATGCCATCCAAAAGTTCATTGACAACTACAATCTCAATCCGGCCCAGGCCACAGCGGTTATCGGAGCCAAGGACAATGACGGCTTCACGCTAATCCAAGGGTAAGACCAGAACACATACATATATCCCTCTCCTGCATGTTTTAGTTTGCTAATGATATTTTTTCTTCTGCAGTCCTCCCGGAACCGGAAAGACCAAAACCATCGTCGCAATGGTTGGTTGTCTCCTGACTGGTACCCTCAACACGCCGGCAGCCGTCTCATCTAAGCCGGCTAATGGCTCTATCAAGAAGCTTCTCGTCTGCGCCCCCAGCAACGCCGCTGTGGATGAATTGGTCCTTCGAATGAAGAACGGCGTCAAGACCATGAGCGGATCCGAGCGTAAGATCAATGTTGTTCGTCTAGGTCGTAGCGATGCAATCAATGCCGCTGTGAAGGACGTAACTCTCGAGGAACTTGTCAATCGCCGTCTGGAAGCCGAGAATGTTATGGACAATATCAAGGCTGATCGCGACAAGATCCACACCGAGGCCGCAGAGATCAAGAAGAATGTTGAGGAGCTCCGGATTAAAGTGGTTTTGGCTCGGGATGCCGGCGATCGTGACGAGTCGGCCAAATATCAACGAGAGCTTGATTCCTGGAGGCGCCGCCAGACGCAGGTCGGCGCAAAGATTGACGAGCTGAAGACTTCGGGCAGGACCGTCTCACGAGAAATCGACATCAAACGCATGCAGTTCCAGCGCGAGATCCTCGGCTCTGCTCACGTACTTTGCGCGACGCTGAGCGGCAGCGGTCACGAAATTTTCAAGAGTCTCACAGATGTGGATTTCGAGACGGTCATCATTGATGAGGCGGCGCAGTGTGTTGAGCTGAGCGCCCTTATCCCCCTCAAGTACGGCTGCGTGAAGTGCATCCTCGTCGGTGACCCCAAGCAGCTTCCGCCCACCGTCTTGTCGCAATCCGCCGCTAGGTACGGCTACGACCAGTCCCTTTTCGTTCGTATGCAGCGATGCCACCCGACCAATGTGCACCTCTTGGACATGCAGTACCGTATGCATCCTCTCATCAGCCAGTTCCCTAGCCGGGAATTCTACGAAGGCCGTCTGATTGACGGCGCCGATATGGCTGCGTTGCGTCAGCAGCCTTGGCACGCTAGTACGGTCTTTAGTCCCTACCGCTTCTTCGATGTCAAGGGTGTACAGCAGAAAGGCTACAAGGGCCAGTCGCTGGTCAACGTGCAAGAGTTGAACGTGGCCATGCAGCTCTACGAGCGCCTTCGTACCGACTACAGAGAGTGCGACTTTAAACGCAAGATTGGCATCATCACGCCCTACAAAGCCCAGCTTTATGAGCTCCGGAACCGATTCTCGGCCCGCTATGGCAATGATATCACCGAGACCATCGAGTTCAACACCACCGACGCCTTCCAGGGCCGTGAGTGTGAGATCATCATTTTCTCTTGCGTCCGTGCCAGTCCCACGGGAGGTATCGGTTTCATGACCGATATCCGCCGTATGAACGTCGGTCTCACCCGTGCCAAGTCGTCGCTCTGGATCCTCGGCGACTCGAGGGCTCTCGTTCAGGGTGAGTTTTGGGCGAAGCTCATAGATGATGCCAAGAACCGGCAGCTGTACACAGAGGGTGATGTTCTGGGCTTGTTCAAGCGTCCTACCGAGAAGCGTGCTCTTCCGGCAATCCAGCCTAGCGCGCCAGCCCAACCTCGCGCTCCGCCGGTCAATCACCAAACTCCCGACGCTGTCATGACAGATGCTCCGCGTAGTGGCATTTCTTCTCCGGCTGCGCAGTCACCGACCTTTCCTCACCGCGTGACTGGACTAGAGAATAAGCCGATTTCAAAGCATGTCCTAGACCGCCGTATCCACAGCATCGATGGCCGGGGCCAGGCTACTCCCGACGTACCGTCAAGAGTTGACCGGCCCGTCATCCACTCTACCGTGGACTCTCCCCAAAGTGCCCAGGCAAAGAAGCGACCCCATAACGGCCAAGGTGACGCCGGCGGCCCCCCGGCCAAGAAGGTATGCTAAACTGAACCGAGCTATTTACCGCTCGTTGCTAACTTGCGTGCTTCATAGGCGACCGGTCCGAACCCTGGTAACAATAACTCAGCCCAGTCTCGTAAATCGGGCCCCAAGATTCTCCAGGGTAAACTTCCGCATATGCGGCCCCCGCCCGCGAGATCCCCAAGGATGCCCGCCAAGGCTATTGACCCTGCGGCTATGGATGCTCTCGGGCTTCGTCCTCCCCAACGTCCCCCGCCGCCCCAACAACTTCAGCAACCTCCGCGAACCCAGCAGTTCCAGCAACCCCAGCAACCCCAGGGCCCTCCTCCGGCAAGGCCTGACGGCGACGCGCCTCCTCGTCCCCCGCCCTCTAGGGTAAGCAATCAATTCATCAGAGATAGGGAGTGTATTCACATGTAGCTAACCATCTTCACTGAAACAGCCCCAAAATATGCCACCTCGTCCTCCCAAAAAGGGACCCAATGTCTTTATCAACAAGCGTAACCGAAGATAGCTGGTATTTTGGCCGTGTCATCTTGGTTTGTGCTTGCGGATAATCCACCCCCGCTGAAATACTTTTTTTTTTTACGCTGCATCTGAGCTCTACCCTTCACCGGGATACTCAATGTCCTACGACTCACACTCTCTCCGTTCATACATTAGGATCTCCCGTGAGATTCTGGGTGCCCCGAGCACTTATAAAAGCATGCTATAGGCAAAGAGGAGGATGATGGTTCTTTTGGTACTGCTTTTCAATTATTGCATTTTCAGCCTTTCCCGGATGGCGTATTTGCATCGCATTAGACAGGCGGTTCAAGGATACATGACGGGAGCGTCCAGCCCCCCTTATGTTTTTCGTATCGGAAAAGGCGTTCAGGCTGTTTCACTTGTTTTGGTTTTTTTTTTTTTTGATTCCGCTCTACTCATGGTGTCTATACACGCCCATTCTCTGGCCAGCTTACATGGGTGGTCGTTCAGACCACTTATCTAGGGTTAGACTGAGATTGCCGTGAGCATAGGCATTTGTTCATTTGAGTGGAGGTTTTTCCGAGATGAAAAGGATGCTTGCCTTTCAGCGTCGCTCGCTACTGGAGCTCGATTTGATGCATTTTTGGCGACCCAAGTTGGGTTGGACTCATCCGGACTGGGACAGGAGGCGGAGACCTGAATCCCGGTCATAGAGTGAGGCTTAGATCCGCTCTAAGCTTTGCAGATTTGAGCTAGACCTTCTCTTTAAGCCTTGAGATCAGGGACGTAACCAAGAGCAAGACCATAATTTGCTTCTAGGGGGCGCTTTCCGACAGTTCGGATTGAAGTAGGACAAAAACAATTTGGCATCCATCGACTTACACGCACCATGCATTCGTTCACCTTTCACCTGTGTCCGAGTGCCACGATCGTACAGTGCGAGGCTAAGATAAATTAGACTGTAGAAGTGGACCAGGGCCTTCAAGGTTGAAGTCATTTACACGTCAGGACTAGCGCCAGTCACGTGGTGGGTCACATAACCCTACAATCACTGCGAATGTGTCTCAACTAGGCAGAAGGGGGGCTGAAAATTGGCAGCGCAAAAAAAGTCAAAACACAAGAAAACCAAAAGTTTCGCAAGCCAGCCAGCCAGTAAGCAGAGGTTTTTCCGGAATACCCTTACCCACCGATCCAATATACCTCTTTCCCTACTGCCCCCCGCCCAACCCTTTCTCACACTTTTTTTTTGTTCTGGCAGAACCACCACAATCGAGCCATTCCCTCCCAGCAAAATCTGTGCCGACGCCCGCCCTCCTCCAATTCCCGAACAGAAAAAGCTCGCATCGATTTTGAGATATAGTCTCTTTGTGAAAATCAGTCAAGATGGTAAGGAATATCACCGATTCGATGAAAATTGATGGAACACGTGGGGATGTCCTGTTTGGGGGTAGACCAGGAGGAGGAGGAAAACAAGACTAGGCGGACGGAAATAGTGGCAATGGTCTATGGACACGGGACACCTTGGATGGAGATAATGCGGATTTGGGGGCCGTTTGACATCACGGACAACCGAAAGACGATGTTTCCCCCCTCGTCGAACCACGATCGTAGCATCACTGTTGGAGGAAGCCATCACGCTAACGAGGAATTGTTATTTTAGGTTCTCGCCGTTGATCTCCTCAACCCCAGCCCTGCCTCCGAGGCTCGCAAGCACAAGCTCAAGGTGCGTTCAATCGAACTTTCCTACCACGACCCTCGTCCTTTTTCTCGATGGACGTGATACCGTAATGATGGTCAACGGATGACACTAACCACGGAAACATGTTGCAATAGACCCTTGTCCCCGGCCCCCGATCCTTCTTCATGGACGTCAAGTGCCCCGGCTGCTTCACCATCACCACCGTCTTCTCCCACGCCCAGACCGTCGTCATCTGCCAAGGCTGCACCACAGTTCTCTGCCAACCGACTGGAGGCAAGGCTCGTCTCACTGAGGGCTGCTCTTTCCGAAGGAAGTAAACGGGGGGTGGCAAAAGTGCGGTTGTGTGGCTTGTTACGTTCTAAAAACGGTTTCTCTGCCATGACATTTTAACGGTTCATCGGTCGGTGGTTCATCCTCGCGTTCGCAAACACTCTCTCTGCGTATAGACAAAGCTAGTCCCTCCGATTGAGCATAATGACAGTTATTTGCGGATAGAAGATGGAACATCTCAAAAATCCTCGTTAGGGGCGTTGGGGTTTTCCGGATATCTTGCATCATCAACGAAGAACAAGACATGGATCCTTGTTTTTTCTAGTCTTTTTTTTTATGTTGTTGCAAAAATTTTATCGGCATTGGTTTTTTGATAACTGGGAATCCTCGTCTCGCAAATCTTTATCTCTCGTGCACTTCCACACCCCGCTGTCAGATTTTCGATCGATCTTAATATTCTCGGCCTGGATGTCTGTCTTCTGGAGCTTGGCGTTTCTTCTATGTCTTGTTCTCCGAGCAGGTCCTCCGAAGGATTCAGAGCCGCCACCGACAAAGGGCTCCGAACGCTATTCCCGACGCCGGCATAGTGAAATTAGTTCGAGGAGGACATTGGGGAGGGAGCATAATATGGCGGCTTTTTCACCTGTAGTTCAGGACCTGGAAATGCCTGATGTCGTGCATGAAGTGAGTAAAAGCGGGGAGATGAGATGGTTTAGGGGTCCTGCATAGCCAATTGAACAGGTTCCTGGATGCGAGCTGTACTTAAAAGGTGATTGATTTCCTTGATGAGTGTTACGTGTAATGCTGTGTGTGGTGACGAGTCGTGACATTGTGCTGGGTGTAGGTCCTCTAGATCTGTTCGTCGATATCAGACTTCTCTGTTCTGATCCAGTGAACCCGCATGACTCCGACAATGTACGTTTCTACGATACGTTTCTACGAAAGCGTCATTCCCTCTTAGGAGCCTGCCAGCGCACATTTGTTCGCACATATCCATCAAGGCGTATTTCCATCAGCTAGGCTGAAGACTCCAAATCCAGGCTTTCGTGTAGGAACAAGACCACCTTGGAACCTCACATCTCTCTCTAGACAAAATGACAACCCTGCAATATCGCTTCTTCGTGGGCAATCTATTTTCAAGCGTTAAAGTCTTCTGGCGGTGTAGTTGGCCAAATCCAACAGGCCATACCTCCAGGCTGTTTACCGTGCTAAGTATCAACGACCTCATGTAGATAGCGTAAACTGGCGCTTTAATCCAGGAGTTGCGAATATAAATGAAGGCATCCTTGTGATCGCACAGCATCAGATTGCCAGGGCCTTGGGGAGTTGAGACCCAGGAATCCATCATATTGATGTCAAATCACGACCGAGATGCAGGACTAAGCTTCACAAGGCCACTATCTCCGCTTCAACTCTTCCAGAGGCTCAGGAGAGTCAAAAAACGAGCACTTCTTCGCACAAAGGGCGCCTCTCTGCTTCCACCTGGCGTTCTGGTGTTTCCCGGTGTCTCTACAATCGGCTATGCGGTCTTATTCCAGCGCAGATGTGGAGTACGATTCTGATGAGCCACCGGGGCTGCAGCTCAACTTCGATAAGCTCGAGGAACGAGCGGCCGAAGTATTCTGTTCCAAGTACATAAGCGTAAAGCGACTGACGAAGGGAACATGGCACGAAGTTTACGTCTTTACTTCGAAACAAAGGACTCAACGACCCCTCAGTCCGAAGTCTGGAGCGGGTTTTCTTGCGTTGCCCGCCTCGCTCGTGTAAAGGGACTCGGCTGCGGACTCGAGCGAGATTGCCACAATTCGATCCCTTCAACAGCACACTGATCTTCTTATCCCAAAGATATTCTACTACGACCCAAACCCGGACAATGATGTCAGTGCCCCGTACACGTTCTCGGAGAAGCTTCTGGGATGCCATTTCTACAACATCTGTTAGTCTCTCTAAAGTTCGACAGTATCAGTTTCCTGAATCAGAACCGCGTCGGCACTTGTCAGCCCCTGCTGGGGAGCAACCGAGGAGGCCTCAGGTCAATGGAGGAGACCTTCATCCTTACTTGGACACCGATGCTGTTAGTTCGCCGGAACTTGCAAAAGCGTACAGGGAGATCCGGAGTGAGATGACAGAGCAATCTGCACTTCACGGCGATGCTTCTTATCTCCAGCCACCTTTCGTCCTGATACACGCCGACTTCGACAGCCAAAATATGCTCTTTATAAAGCCTCCTGACGGCTCGAACCCAAATATTTCTGCCCTCATAGACTTCGAGTTTGCTCTCACACCGGGACGTTGTTCTTCCTCTACAAGTACCCGATATTCATTCATCATGTCCATTGATCTAGGAATCTTTATGCGGAAAATGCGATCCTGAGGGCGCATTCCGTCAAGGGGATCTTTCAACTTCCTAGTCAGGACGATCAGAGGTATTTTATCGATTTTATGAGCTCGAAAAGTTTTATACTCAAAACATTTCGAGGCAGCGCCATGCTGGCGAAGTATAACGAGGACATGTAGATCTGTCAACATACTATCTACGGGAACTCCGTAGAAAGACAGGGCCGGCATATTCTGGCAGGATGGGTTATAAGCCTGAGTACTTTAATGAGAAGGAGAACTAATAACCGTACCCCCGAGTAGACCCTGAAGAAGCGTTGATACCGACCACAAAAAGCAGAATCTAGGGGAATCACCCGATCACCTGCACACATCCATAGAGAAAGTAAAGAGTGACACCATCTTCGGATTCTTTTGTATCCGACGATTCTATCACAGAGCGTCAAGCTCGTGACGGTTACCTCCGTAAAGCCAGCGCCTATCTTAGAAGCTCTCGCTCCTATATCTAACCTTGGAGTAGGTTTCCTGAAAAGAACACCATGGTGTCTCATGAGCTGAGTCGCTAGCCTCGCCCTGACGCCGTTGCTGCTCCTTTAAGCTCTTATTCATGACTGAGCTGGGAATGAATTTATTGCATCAATGATTTTGACAACGAGAGAATACCTAGTTGAAGCACAACACTGAATATATGGACGTATTGTATTGCCTGGCCTCGCTGTTGTGGAGGCAAGATCTACCCACCTCCCTGGCTTGGATGCGTACCCAAACCGACATATTGCAATCGAATTCTTCCTCACCCTTCCGCTCTCTCTTGGTATCATCAATTCGCTTAATTTCGAAGTAATTTGTCAGTATTGGCGATATCCTGATAAGCTGGAGAGGAAGGATCACTCTGCCAACCGACTTGTCTTAACGGATATAGCAATAGAAATTCTCTTTTTACGCAATTATCCGGATATCCTGATCAAAATCGCGAAATTGACGCGAGTTTAATTCGCCTCGACGCGCTTAGGGCAAAAATTAACGCGGTCCCCACTCAATCGCCCCACGAAAGACCAACCAATCAGAAAGCTCCGAATGCGCATCCCCGTGCACACATCTCATGCATGGGAAAGTCACTTGCATGGTCCAAGTGCCAAGTCGCACTTAATCCTGGTCGTCGTATTCGCCCCCCCATCTAAGTCGACCAGGTCAAACACCCTCCATTCCTCACCTCTCCATAGGTTTCAATTTGCCCCCCTCCCAGTGTTTAGAGAGCTTTGTTTCCTCATTCTTTACGAGAATCCTTTCTTTTTTATCTCCTCGTAAATCCATTGACTTTTTTTAACATTCCACTAAGCCAGCCGCTGATGTGGATCTTTTGTCTTGATCTACACTAATTCAGAACTGGCACGTCCATCGCAAGCGACCACATTCTCTCCCAATCTTTCAATTCATCAGGTGTATCGCAATTGAAAAGGCAGCTCATCCATCCTCGGAATCTCCGAAATCTATCACTTCCGTTGATCAGAGAAACACCATAGCCGAATCTCGTCTAGCAAAGCGAACCGAAAAATCCGACGCTTATATTCGCCACCCTTTCTCTCGCCTTCAACCGTTCTACAAACACCACACTTCAAAAATCATGTCCGGCCCTCGCACGAAGCGCCAATTCGCCGGCGTAGCAGCCGACCCTTCCCAGCGCCAAATCACAAACTACTTCACCTCCTCACCAACCACATCCTCCCCCCGACTCCCGCCATCCTCCTCGCCCGCCTCCCTCCCCGCGTCGGTCCAGGCCAGCCTCCTCAACGTCGGCATGCGCATCCGCAAGTCCGTCCCCGAGGGCTACAAGACCGGGACCGCCTACAGCGGCTTCAAGCTCTGGGACGAGCGAGAAGAGAACGGCGCCTCTTCGCGGACAAGGGCTAAGGTCATCACAGGGACCGTCGCACAGAGGGAATTGATGCCGTTTTGCGGCATTCATAGCGTCGGGGGGCTTTCGTCGCAGCCTGTCTTTGATGAGGAGGAGGATCGTGCGTCGGCGGGGTTTACGTCGTCGCAGGAGAGTGTGGAGAGTATACTCGAGGAGGAAGTTGCCAATGTCAAGAAGCGGGGCTACGCGGATGACGATGATGAAGAAGTCCCTTTGAAGATTTGGAACGGCGCGAGGGATTGGGTCGATGGGGATGTTAGCCCGAGGACGGTGCTGGGTAATGCGAGGGCTATGGCCGTGCCAAGGAGGAGGACGGGCAGGAAGAGCGCGGGTGGATCGGGGCCGGGACTAGAGGATCCCGGACAGGAGAACATGGCTATCGATGATGATTTTGGGGAAGCAGCTTTTTTGGATGCGGCTGTTTTTGGTGAGGAGATGGATATTTGAGAGGGACGTATGGTCGGTGAATGAGGGCGAGGTGTAGAAGCGATTTTGTATCAACTGCGTATTAAAGGACATTGGAAGGCGGTCGGACTCGGGAGCGGGACTGGATACAGACTGGATACGGACTAGACAAGGGCAGGCAGGATGGATTAGGAAGGACAGTTATGGGGGCACCTGAGGTGGAGGGACAGGGGCGGCGGGTGTTTTGCGTTCAACATATCGGCGTTAGGGAGCGTCACGGTATTGGGAAGATCCTCCATTGCTTCATATGGCATGCGAGGAAACTCTCCGGAGCTTTTTTTCCCCTTTTTATTTAGGAGGATCCTTTTGTATTACCATTATACTATTCTCAAATCTAGACCGCGAGGCAGCATACATATTCCATACAATTCTCTTTTTGACCCGCAGGCGGCAAACTCGTCGCAAAGTGAATAAAGTCCGTATGCTTGGACAAGTGACCTACCGACTCATATATAGACTTAGGTAGGCTATATCTACCTACATACCTGCAAACGGATCCCTAAACTCAAGGAGATCGCGCTGGCCATAGAACTCACCGGCGACGGTCAGGATCATGTTGATCGTAGCGCGCATGTTCATCCTCGCTCTTAGGGCTTCGTCGCTGTCTTCTTGGGCATGTTCGCCATCTTCTTCTTCGGGTGTGTTGGGCGAGCCGGGTTCCGAGTCACCGCCAGAGCGGTCAAGCCGAGCGAGGAGTCTACTCTTAGCGGCTTCGAGATCGTCTTCCTCGGCGCCTGAGTCGTCTAGGTCCATGGGGGCGCCGTCATCATCGCCTTCTGATGCTTCGCCTTCCTCTTGCTCGTCTGCCTCTCCCTCTTCTTCCTCTGCTTCTTTCTCCTCTTCTGCTCCTGCTTTCTCCGTCGCCAGTTTCGGCTCACTTTCTGGGGACGCTTCCCCACTTGGCTCCGCCGCCGCTCCACTCGGAGTTTCCTTCACAGGCTCCTCTGTCCCTTCCGCCTTACTCTCGTCTTCGCTGTAATTATCCTCCCCCTCAAACTCCTGCACAACATCTTCATCCTCCTCACTCTCATCCACAGCATCATTCAACCCCAAATCCCCTCCTTCCCCCGCCAACTCCTCCCTCAGCGCCGCCATCTCAGCGATGCTCCTCCCCAACAGCACGGCTCTCCGGCCCAGATCTCGCACCCACGCCACCTCCGTATGCGACAACTCGCCTGCGTGCGGCAGCCTCGCCAACAAAGCCCACAGCCACCTGCTCGTGCGCTCCGACACTTCCCGCCCCACGCGGAGGAATCGTCCGCCCATGACGACGCGGAGAACGCGGATGACGGCGTCCTTATCCATGGAGGCGACTTGGGCCGGTAGGGGGTCGGTGTCCCGGATACGCTTGTTCCATTGCGCGAAGGTTGAACTGCGGGGGCCGAATGGGGGGACGTAAGGGGAGTGGGATTCGGGTAATGCGGCGACGATGTGTTTTGGTGGGGAGGCCTGGAGGTGGGAGCGGAGGGAGAGGAATCGGGAGCGGATGGAGGAGAAGTAGGCTTCTGCCGCGGCTGCGGACGCGTCCTGTCTTTCTCTCGCTTCCTCATCCGAGGCGTATTCACCTTCAGAGAGGTATTCCTCGGGCCCGGAGGGCGCGGCGGTGTATGCGCCGTCTTGGTAGTAGCCACGAAAGTCGCCTACGCCATTACCATAGACGGCGCGGTCTGCGGATTCGTCGATCTCTCCCTCTTCATTGTCGTCTTCGTCGTGGACCAAGGCGCGCTGGTAAGAAGGGGGCAGCTGGGGGCCGATCTTGGGAGCGACGAGGAGGTGGGGGATACTACCTGCTTGTTGCCTACAGAAGAAATACTCACCATATCAGTAAACCTACTCTAATTTTTCTTCCCTTTTACTACAACTGAAGGAAATAGAGAAGCAAATGTTCAGCACAAGGAGCTCAGGGAAAGAGACAGCACTGGGCCGGGGTCGCGATAGCTTCAGGGAGTGAGGGATGGGAAGAGGAGGGGTGCCTTACCTGACGGAGCGCAAATACGCCATAGCATCGGCGTCATCCTCAAACTCGAGCTCATCATCCTGCGGCACGCTGGAGGAGAGATCATGCGCGAAGAAGAACTTTTGCCCCCATGTGGGGTCCATGTGGGCATTCTGGTGATGGCGCTGCTTGGAGGAGGGTTGGTCGCGCCTTGCGCGTTTCATCGATGGTGGAGGGGGTTGGTGTTCAGCATCGTCCTCGTCATCGAGAGCTCGCTTAGTTGCCATGGCTTTTTCTTTTTCCCCTTCCCCTCTCTCGAGTGTCTCTGCCGGGGCCTTGTCTGTGTGGGATGCGCTGTCTCGTGGCTTGTTGCTGGGGTTAGGTTGATGCGTGATGACGAGGCTTCGGAGTCGAGCTCTGAGTGTGTTTGCTAAATTTCAACGACGGCTCAAATTGCTCCCGAAATTTTAGGCTCCAGTATTTCTGGTTCTCCAATGTTACTTCGTCTTTGTCTTAGCGGGTACGCGGATTCGCTTAGGGGACCAGGGGGGTGCATTGGTGCTGGACGGAACGGGTTGCGAGCAAATCACCGGCGTGGCCTCGGGCAGTGGGGGTAACTTGGCCCCTGTAAATTGTGGCACAGCGCCATGCACTGGACCTGGCCTGATTAAGAATTTAAGCTCTCGGTCGCACCCCGTCGCAACCATGGATCTAGGAAGTCTGGATTGATCAGACGATGACGTTTGCGGCTCCTTGGCTTGGTTCATTCCAGGCAGCAAAATTCTTCGCGGTGTGACAGGAGGAGTTAAGGGAATCGCGAGCCGCGAGCCGAGACGGGGAATATTGCAAGAAAATTATTGATGCATCAAGTGAGGCCGCCTATCTGGAAGTGGAATATTACTTGAATCATCCTTTGAAGGTAGGATTGGATCCGATCGAGCCAGGCCTCTCCGAAATGGTAGTGTCGATGGTGAGAGTGATGGCTCAAGTGCACCGAGAACTGACGTGTCCCGGTGTAACATCGCTTCAACGCCAACCTGACGATCATCACCGTCTTCCCATCACTATTGCCAAGTGGAAAAAGGCACCAGGACAGTCAACCACTACTAATACGAGCTTGACGATTTAATCAAACTATGAAGCAAGGCACGTTGGAAGGTGTGAAGCCTCTCAGCACGAGAGAGGCGGCTCCGGAGAGGAATCCGTCGCATGCCTTGCTCTATACGTCGTATGCAATCTCCCATCTCGGACTCGGCTCGGTTTGCTGTTATAAATAGATTATCTACACTGGGGAGGCTGGGGATGGAGGAGTGGACGTAAGCTCTCGTGGGATGCAGGGATGTAGTTCACACCACGCTACTCCGCACACTGGTACTGTTTAGGATCCGATGTAGGGGCCATTCCCCGAGCATCTCGTACGAAAAGAAGCAGAGGAAAAACAACACCAAGGGTTATTGGGTTATGACTTATGGGACGAGTGGAGACGGGAGCCCATGCACGCATGGGACTGCGTGAGGTGTGGAAGCGGTTCGCCATGGAAGCCGAGTGGACAGACCCAATCACGGAGGCTCGGTTCGGGTTCGCCAGGAAAGTTCCGGGATGCCGTTTAAGCATTTTCTTCCTCTGCAGCATGGGCATGGATCCCTTCACTTCTCCCGTCTTCGTTTCCGGGAAGCTGACGTGCGAAGAGGAACCTTAATCGGAGAAGTGGGATCAGGAAGCGGAGGGTGGGCCTTGAGCCATGCAAGGATCCCAAGGATCCTAACCATCGTCGTCATCATTGTCACGGAGGTGCCGGTTCACTGTTTGACCAGGGACTGTTCCTGTCCCCTAGACTCGAGTCACATTTTGGGCAAGTATCAATAGTTTGAAAGTAGAAATAATAGAAGGGGGAACCTATGCCCAACGGTTATTCGTTATTCGCTTAGGGAGAAAAAGAAAAGAAAACAAAGAGAGAGACAGTAAGAGGGAGTAGAAGGTGCTGACGTCGTCATCACGCCTTTCATATCGCCGATTTGGAACATGGTGGGAGCCTCAAAGTCTTGGCAGGCCCTAAAACACACATTGGAGGATGTGAGAATACGCGGCCAGCACAAGGCCGCGTCCAACATCAAATCCCTTCATCATTAAACGCTGACCGTTGATCCATTATTCGGAACCGCTTAGGACAATTGATGGACTCGGTTTATGGTTTATGCCTCGAGTGCTCACTGTTTAGGATCTACGCTGTACTTGACCTGTACTATAATTGTATTATTACTCCGGCGAGCCCGTTGGTATTTCATAAGGTAAGCCGGCGCAGGCCGTTGGCAGTTATCGATCAATCCAACGAGCATCCAGTATCCAGTGTACAATTGTGTGTACGGTACTTCGTACTTACGTAGTAACCACTACAGTGTCGTGGCGTGCTAAGTAATTGAAGAAACACACCATTGAACACTAGAGAGTGACACTTCAACGTTCCTTCCGCTTGGCTGGTGATTGCGAATGCCCTGACCTCGTGCCTCGTGCCACTACGAAGTACGAAGTACTTGGTAGATTAGATCAAATTACTTTGAACGTGGTAGGAATATTCCACACTTTTCTCTTAACCTCGCGCATCGGGTTTAGTGTTCCGTCTCTCCCCTCGTCGCATTACGGCCCATCCTCATTCGCCCCCATCCCGGTCCCAACTAAACCTGGCAAGGCGAGACGAGCGAGGCGAGGCAAGGCACACCAAGGCACACCAATTGCACCCATCTCCAGGTCCACGAGTAAATGTACGTACGTACGTGTTGCATCCTACAGCCCTTGACGGTATTATCAATCCCATCACATCGTGTTTGGTCCGAGTGGATGCCAAGCCATGCTTCATGCTCAGGAACAAGGCCACACACCGTTTAGAGCAAGTCTACTAATTATTGCGCTGACGAATTTACCAGGTCCCTTTGCTCATCGAGGTCTGCACTCTCTGACCATGCCCACGAGCCTACGACTACCATTGCGACTCCTTGCATTTCGCCGCATGCCACTGGTCGAAACCAGGCTGCGGCCGCTTCTATTCCCGTCCCATCTTCCACCATTCCCTCGGTTAGCGTTCAAACGCTTCATCCATTGCCGTGAAGCCCCCCAGGTTTCGGCGGGTGGTGATATTGCGCTCAGCCTAGCGTACCTCGTAGGCTAACACGGGACCTGGCTGGCCAGCCACTCAACCCAGCCCAACGCAACCCATCTCCCGTTTTCGTGACTCTTCCCACTCTTCCACGTCCCAGGTGAGGACGTCATGGGCAGATCACTTTGATTGTTTAATCCATGCTGCGTTCGTCTCCCCGCGGCCATAAGCGCCGGACGCGTAGACCCCTTTCGTTTTGCATACGTACCGAGTGGCAGTATCATCTTAGAGATTGATCTGTTTCGTGTCAATGTTGGTTTGCTGTTAGCTTCATCTCAGGAAATAGCACACGTTTGCATCTTATCCGATTGATTGAAAAAGGCGTGGCCTCGCTCCGGATGCTCGAACCTCTCAAGCCTCAGGTCACAACCCAGTCTCAGTTCTCTCTACTCAACACCCCCATTCGCTCCTACTGCACGCATTTCACAGTTGATACCAGAGACACACACGATCGCTTGTTGTGACGATCCGGAATAAATAGTTCTTCTCCTCTTCATATTTCGTTGCCACTCCCAGCCACAGCTAGCCCGTCATTCTCCCCTTTGGTTTGCGATAGCTTGCACTAGCCACCAGACTTACACTTAATAGTCTAACGGTCGCAACTTATTCTCCCGTGCTTATTATCCATCGTCATATTCGCTTGCCATATTCTGATTTTGGCGCTATACCATTCGTCCAGAAAACGAAGTACTGTCTGGTAGACTCATTCGCCCGCAGATACTTCAGTTATACGGTTACACCCCGCGCTCTTCCTCTTTTCACTTCAACCAGGCTTCTCTGCTGTTCGACCCTCCTTCCCTGCTCTCATTGTTCTTGGCCTATTTTTCTGGGGTTTTCCTTTCTTCAACCTGCTTGTACGAGGGATACGACGACTCACGCGAGCTCGCTCCATTGGACCTTGAAAGGGGAAAAGGAAATACGCACAATACGACTGCCGAATCAAATCACTCTCCATCTTCGTACTGGTCGCCCCGGTACAACTCATCCGATTCCAGCCAATTAACCACGTTCTTCCTAAACGGGACCGGGACCAGTTCGATTTTCTAATCTGTCGACGAGTGCGGTCCGGATAGGGTCAACCGGGTGTGGTGCATGAGCTTTCGCTGCTGCCTTCGCCGCCGGACAAGGACAACAACGCGTACGCTGGAGAAGTGTGGTATCATTCCCAGTACTACCATTCGGCCTGCGTCTGTCAGTGCCGATTGCATCTCCGCTCCAGGGTCGCTATTTGAAGCCTTTGGCATATTGATCTTCCGTGTAAGTGGCTCCATTTGATTTCTCTCAATTGATCTTGCCTCACTTTTTCCCGCCTAATACCTCTCGTCAAACAAATTGAACATAAAACCCATCCTATCCCCATCATTCAGCATGTTCCCCGTCTTTTGGGAATCGATCAAATATAATTAAAAGAGCCCGTCCCAAGAATTGATCCATTCCTCTTCCCCGCCGTTTCTTTCCTTCTCAATAGCCCCCTCCCTCCCCGAGGATCAATTGACATTAGTCCTTGAGTCTATCGAGTTCTTGTGTAGTGCATTGGAACTTGAACTGCTTGGATTCTCGCCACCTCTAGAAACAGAAACATTTTTGCATTGAAGCAGGTACAAGTCATATTCGTCATCTTGGGTTTTCAGTTCTTCTTTTGGCTACCAAGCCAATCAGCACCCCAGACCCAAAAGTTCTTTTTTCACTGCCCTCTTTTTGGGGCTTGGTCACGGACTAGTATAGCCGTTGTGTTTGACGCCATCCCGTATATATCATCTGCCCGTGTCTCCGATCCGCGCCGCCGGACCTCCATCCCCCTTCTTTCAAGATGGTTCCCACATCATTCAAACCCCACGTTCCATTCTTATTCACCCAGTTATTACTATCCATCTCTACCGTCGTCCATGGACGGAAGAACTGTTCGCCGCAATCATGCAAAGTCATCCCCGGAGATGCTAACTGGCCATCGCAGGCCTCTTGGGCCCGCTTTAATGAATCGCTTGGAGGAGGACTGCTTCAACCAGCTCCACCAGGAGCTGTCTGTCATCAGGGACAGCGAACCTACGACCCAGACCAATGCCCAATCGTCGTCGTCGGATGGTCAAGCTACGAGTTCCACGCAGAGCACCCCACCTCCTCCCAATGGAACCAGTTCAGCAATGACTCCTGTCTTCCTGACCCAAGTTATCCGTGCGACGCTTCAGGATATCCTACATTCGTCGTGAACGCCACCGAGACCAAGCATGTCCAGGCCGCCGTCAATTTTGGTGAGTTGCAGAAAAAGAGGAGAGAGAAAAAGATTGAGCTTGAAATTGGTCAATGCAAGCAGAATTCCATGGCTAACACCAAGTCACACAGCCCGCAAAAACAATGTGCGCCTCATCGTCAAAGCCACGGGCCATGACTTCCTGGGACGGTCCATCGCCCCTAACTCTCTCTCTATCTGGACCCACAACATGAAGGGTCTCGAGTACCACGATGGATCGTTCCAGCCACAGGGGTGCGATAAGGCTATCAAATCCAATGCCGTGACAGCCCGCGCGGGCACTCAGATGATTGACGTGCAGACCTTCCTCGCCCCAAGGAACCAGGTCGTCGTCGGCGGTAACTCAAAGAGCGTCGGCGTCGGCGGCTACCTGACGGGTGGCGGTCACTCGATTCTCGGACCGCAGCACGGACTTGCGGTGGACCATGTGCTCGAAGTGGAGTTGGTCACTCCAGATGGGGAGGTTGTTGTTGCTAATGAGTGCCAAAATGAGGACCTTTTTTGGGCTGCCCGCGGTGTAAGTTCTCAAAGTAATACGCAGCTCTGTGATCCAAGAAATTAACATGCATTTCCCTTCCACAGGGCGGCGGTTCAACCTTTGGCGTCGTTACCTCCATCACTCTTGAAACGATCCCAAGTCCCCCAGTGGTCCACCTCACTCTTGCCCTCTTCGCACTCACAGACGCCCCTCAACTCGCCGAATACCAAGCCTTCATCCTCTCCAAATTTCCTTCCTGGGCCGAAGCCGGCGTAGGTGCCTACATATACATCGCCAACAACATCGCCAACACTTATTTCCCCGGACCCCCCGACTTCCTCAGCGGCCTCATGGGTCTGGCCCTCCTCCCCGGCGCCGTCAACGCATCCGAAATCTACGCCATCCTCTACCCCGCCATCGAAGAAGCAAAAATCCGCTTCCCCAACACGAACGTCACGGTGGTCGCGCTGCCAGAGACTTTCGATTCGTTCCAAGGCTGGTGGGAGAAGTACTTTGACTCCGGCGATGCGGGTTACAGCTCGTATTTATCCTCTCGTCTCTTCGATAATGAAACTCTTTCGGATGTGGACTCGGTCGCCGCCACCTTGAAGGAATACCTTCAGCCTTCTGGCATGGTGTTAACCCATCTTGTTGCCGGTAAGGGGGTGAGGGAGGCTAAACCTAGGGGTGGAGGCACTTCTGTTCATCCTGCGTGGCGGAAGTCGTATGTCCACCTCGTGAGGGGCCAGACCTTTGAGTCGCATAATGAGACGGCCAGGATTGAGGCAAGGGAGGCTGTTGAGAGGAGTAGCAAGATCTTGGCGGCGCTTTCCCCTGATACCGGCGCGTACTTGAACGAGGTAGGTTCTCTCCCCGTCCAAACGAATAAGTGGCTATGGACTAACGGGCTTCTGTTTCGGGTAGGCGTCAATCTTTGAAGAGGACTGGCAACACACGTTCTGGGGCGACAACTACGAGCGTCTGCTCAAGATTAAGCGTCGAGTCGATCCCAAGAATGTGTTTGTGTGTCATCCTTGCGTCGGCAGCGAGGGCTGGGAGGAAGTCAACGGAAGACTATGCAAGGTCTAAAATCTCCTCTACAACCAACATCACCCTTCCTCCTCTTTTTGTAACCTGTTGTCTCCCCTTTGGTTTGCTTGTTTGGTTTTCTTCGCATGTCTTGGATTAGAGCCTTTGAGTGCATCTCTCCTTTCTGGTACGGGTTAAGGAATGGGGACGGGAACGGAGTTGAAGGTGCACATTTTTTTTTCGTTTAGATGGTCCATATCCGCTCTGCATAGAGAAAGAGAAACATAATCTCTACGTTTGATAGAACAGAAAAAAAAAAGCCATTCGACTCAAGATCGCGATGTGTCACCCACACCAACGCCATCCACACTCCCACTCTCCCTCCCTTTTCGTTCCTTCCAAGCACAACAAGCCCCTCGCACCTTCCACATCTCATCCGCCACCAAAAAGCCCCCAGAATAGTGATATAAGCAAGAATAATCCCCCGCCCTTTCACCAGACGACCCAGCGAAGCAGTAGCCGAGTTGGTGTTAAGGCAGTGGCGCTCCCCACGGGGAGGCCTGGGTTCGAATCCTACCTTACCCGGGTATTTTCCACTGCGAACCGGGACCCAGGGATCGAGAAAAGCAAGACTCTTGGAGGAAATATCCCGCCGCAATGGAGATCCCCATCTGGCCTGGCCAGTGGTCCAAGCGGGAGGCGCGACCCCTGAGTAGGAGGGGGCACAGGGCCTAGTAGATTTTTTTTTTCTTTTAAATAAAATATATAAAATAAAATAAAAAAATTTTTTGTTAATTCTTTTGGAGACTTCAAGATGTAGAGATAACTCCGTCTTAATAGAACTTCCACGGTACAAACCGAGGGGTCTTGGAATGCCACTCCTCCCATTCCACCCCAAATTCAGCCCTTAACATCCGCTCCTCCTGTCTTACCCGAGTCCACACGCCAAAGAGGAACACGCCCACCGCGACGGGAAGAGCCGACCAGAAGAACCGCCGGACGAGCGGATACCATTTGGGCGGAACCCAGCAACTGAACACGCCGTCAATGCGACACAGAAGCGCCGTGTTCGAAAGAACGAGCACGACCATCCCCGTATAGCTAGGATGCTGCACGTAGCGGTAGATGCCCGTCCTGTTCAAGCGGTCGGGCGTGGCGAGCGCGAAAGTAAAGTTCTTCCCGAGCGAAGCGTACGAAACTAGGCGGAGGGGGATGCCGGCGGTGAGGATGAGCGCGAGCGGGATGGCTGTGGTGGCCGACCATGTGATGAGGTCGCCGTTGAGGGCATTTTCGGCGCCGTGGCGGAGGAGGAAGGGAGGGATGCGCGGGTGGAAGTAGGTGAGGGTGGAGCTGTGCAGAGAGAGGAGAGCTAGGGGAAGGATGGCGACATTGGTTGTCTGTTGGCTGGCGAGGTTGAGGCGGTGGATGGTGTCGGGGGTGGAGGAGGCGTGGGTGTCTGGATTGGGGTTGGGAGGGGAGAGGGCGATGTAGGTTCCGATGGTAGATGCGAGGATCGTCGCAGCCAGTGAGGTTTGAGAGAGGGAGGTGGAGAGAGGCATTGATGTCCGTTGTCTCGATGTGTGCAGTAATGTGTAAAGGGCAAGAGATTGAATGAGGGTAGATACCAGAGTAAAATCAGTCCGAGCTGCTGTCAAAAATCGGTGTGTTTCTTGTTATCGTTGATACTTGGAAGGCTAATTCTTCTGAACGCAATGCAACAGTCAAGAATCAAAGATGAGGATCTGCATCTCGAAGTCGTGTGACATCATCAGCATTGGAATCTTTGATTGGCTCGCGTTGAACGCTCTACTTCGTAGATTTCTTCTACACGAATATCACCTCCGATGCATCCAGGTCCCAACCAGAGAGAATCTATCGCTCGCCCGGGTAACCTTGCTCCGCAAGTCTCCAGAAACTCTGGGCCGACTGAGATGCCTGTGAAGGATCTGGTACTCCACTTTGGCGAGTGGCCTCGGTGTCGTGGCTGGCGGGTTGCTTTGGATTTAGGAAGTCTGGGAAGCTCTTCCACTAAGCTCCGAGCCTGATGTCCAGAAGAATGGGTTCTGTCGTTTTTTTTTTTTTTTGACAAATTCCCGCCGGAGTCCTTGGCAACATCTGCATGGCGTCGAATCTCGAGATCCTGGTTGGCCCGATGCATCACGGACTTGGGAGCTGAGAGGGCTGAGCAAGCGCCGGGAGTTTCCCTGAAACAGACGAGGCTGCGCGTCTTGGGGGAGCTGAATTCAAAGACAGATGCTTCCAGGTTTGTGCAAGACTTTAGATAAAAATTCCTTTCCTTCTTCTTTCCCTTATCTCATAGCATCTTCATAGAGCATTTAACAACACCATCACCGTCCTATTCGGCGAAAATGTCGTTGGCCGGCCCCATGAGCAAGGGTCCCACGGACTGGACACCACCGTCGATCGAATCCCTCGATTTCGCTTCAGACTGCAGTCTCGTCGCTGACTTTTATAGTACTTGGTTTGAGACGCTTGCAGAGCCCGACGCGACACTAGTAAAACCGCCCGATGGATACGTCAACATCACCCACTGGGTCCCTCGAACTATCAGCACGGACATCGTTGAAAAGTACTTCAGAGCTGCGTTACCCCCCAATACACAGAACGTGCCTAGCTACGGCCAGATCTTAGAGTGGGAACTTCAGCTCCGACTAAACTACTCTCAAGAGGTCCAGTCATGGCTCGACGTAGGGGACTTTAGGAAAAGGCTCGAGGTCAGGCTGAACCTGACTTATTTCAACATCGTGGTTGATACCCCTGGTCGGCTTTGCTCTGAACAAGTTTGTTCCGGTGGCGGGTTTGAATGGGAACGACTGAGTGATTTGAATGGACCTGGTGTAAGTTCGCCATTTGGTTTCGGGTTTCAATGGCTTCTATTTCCCCCTCCCCTTCCTCCTCCTCTTCTTGCTGAAAAGGATTACTTTCGCTAAAATTAGGATATAGATATACGCGGCCTATATAATCCAAGGGGTTGTTGCGAGCATGTTCGTACTCTTTGCCCTCTTCGAGACAGGCCAAGTATATACTGGGAGAATCTTCAAGCCCCAGCCCACACTCTTGAAGCCATCCTTGCGAGAACACCTGAACACCTCTGTCAGGCAGTCCTTCGACGGATTCTCCGACTCCGTAGGAATCTTCACCATCGCCCTACCCTTCTCCATTCTAGCCGAATTGATTTCCCGAGGAGATGGCATGCAGTACAAAGACTTTCGCGTGGCGGGGTGGGTTCTGGCCTACATCATGAGTCTGGCCTTCTGGCTTTACAGAATCGGGATGTTGCTTGACTGCGTTGATATGTATAGACTCGTTGGAGGTTCCGACTTGCCCACGGATAGAAATGTCAAGAACGGGTTCACATTACTACTCATCGGCCTTTCGCCCCTCCCCGGAGTATTATTCTTATTTTCCTTGATCATTATATCCCTCATTTACCGGTATGCTGTGGATACGACCGACCCCTCGCTCAGCTTTCTCGTTCCGTTTAGATTCGAGGATTTCTGGGACGACATCTGCGGTTTTAGTTACAAAAGTGACGAAATATGACTCGCCGTGGTAGTATTCGTCCTCGTCATTTGGTGTGTCCTGAGGCCATTCATTTCATGTCTCGGCGCAGAGCTCACCAAGCGTCGGATCCGCCAACGCCGGACGGTAGCGCGGGCGCCGCGGCTTACCTTCGCTAGGGAAATTTCAGTCTTGGACGAAATGGTACGTGTAGACCCGAAATACCGGACCTGGACTTTGGTTTTGGGGCTGTTCGACGTCGTCGTTGTCGGCGTTTGGACTTGGATCATCTTCTATCGTTACAACCATTATCGGAGACAGCTATTGGACTATGCGAACTCGGGCAATAAAAGCTCTTGGAGTCTTGGACAGGTGTTTGCTCTCGCGTCCGTGATACCGATTGGGATTGGGTTCTTGCGCGGCATGTGTCCATTGATAATCTGGTATTGTAAGTTGGTTTCTCTCCTCATACATGCTTGGTTCTTCAAGGCTAAGGCTAGGCGTCATCATCAAAGACAAGGACAGGATTATTCCCTCTGCCAGACGTTGGTTGGGCGACACAATTCCGAAGAGATTCGTCTGACTGGTTTTTGCGTCCATGGGTGTTCTAATTTTTGTTTTTGTGATCCGTGGAGATGTGGTGAGTTGGTTGGAGACGCAAATAGACTTATTAGCTAGGTTTCGACAAGAGAGGCATGAAATTCTGCCAAATGATACAGTACGGAGCATAAGAAGGTGTTACAGAGTAGCAAGGCACCCAGACAGTAGAGCATTCAGTCATTCATGCTTTTCATTTTCTACCCTCTAATCTTACACCTCCAAAATCATGAAATCATTGACCCTCCTCACTCGCCCTAACAATCTCACACAGCGCCCTCACAAGAAACAGATCCGCATGCACTTCCCCATCCTCATCCTCCCCAACAACTTCATCCCTGCCTTCCCTAAGAGTGTATACTAATCTGATGATACACCTCGCCAGACCCGTAAGAAGATCCCTCATGGCATTCTCGGCCTTTTCCATTCGGGCGGTACGCACGCTAGGAGGCGGCTTGATGGAGAGTAGAGACGGTACTCGCAGGATTGCTTTCTTAGACTTGAGCTTATTTCGGGAGGACGACGAGGCCGTTCCGGGCCGAGACGGAGAAGGGGTCGGCGTATCAGGACGGCTCTCCTCCGTGGTCGTGATGCCGAGGAAGGCGGCCGCTTTCTGGGGGATATCGGAGCAGTCGTCTTTGGGCTTCCGTAGAGACGGCGGTCGTGTGGGACTAGCGACGGGTACAGGCGGCTTCGGATAGAGGCTCACAATGTAGTTGTATACGACGAGGTGAGCGTAGAGAGCATCGCAGAGGTAGTCGGATCCGGAACCAAAGATGGTCCTGAACGGTGCCCAAGGTGCCTTGAGGCCGGATTCCGAGTTGTTGATAGAGGCCTTGTCATCGATAGACAAGGTGTCACTCGCGAGATCTTGACCCGCGACCGATGTAGATCCATTGTTGCGCTTGGAAGATCGAATGCGACCAAATCCCCACCGCCGTGGAGACTGGATGGTGCTACTGGAAGAACTCTCTTTTGCCAAGTCGAGCATCGGTGCCTTGACTTTTCGCGAATACGTCCGGATTGTGTCAATGGACAAGCTCGACGTTAAAAGCATGGTATCAGGGAAGCAGGTTATGGAGACGCGAACATTGTCGACAACGTCGGGAGGTAGGGGGATTCCTGGCGTCGACTCGTCGTCTCCCTTGCCGCTTGCCATTAGGCCAACCGATGATTCGAGCCAAGTCTGCACATTAATGACGAGGGGGCCTTTCGTGGGTGGCTGTGGTGATGCACGATGGTTTGGAGCATCTTTAGTTGTAGCCTCGGAGACGTATGCACCCGTCTGATATCCCCCGTCCCTACCATCCGAAAAGGGAGACTGGTGCCTATCAAGATCACCGCGTTGCTGGACTTCTTCACACAAAGAGGTGGAATTCGCGCGAAAGCTCTCCGTGGCTCGAAGATTTATAACTGAATCGAAAGGCACCAGTGCCGGCATCTCAGTTTCTCCTGGAACAAATTCCTGGTCCACAACGGAGAGGTTTCTAGAATAGCGAGCCAAGCGATGCGAATCCGAGACCATCCTAACGCCTCGACGTCGCCGCGCCACAAGGCGTTTCGCGACTCTGCTAGAGTAGAGAGGCATACGATCCTCTGTATTGGGGACACAGTGGGGAGGTGTTTGTCGTGTTTCGACTAGATTATCCTTCTCCACACTTGGAACCGGGGTTGCAAATGGGTTAGTGAGGTTATCGGCCTCTGGCCAGACAGGCAGTCGGTTTGCAGAGGGTGAAATTGAACTGGCCCGGTTTTCGTCTTCCCTCAGCTCGGGGTCATCCGAGTCCGAATCCACGTCAATCCAGCTCATTTCGGCGTTTTGTTCCACATTGGCGGGCTTATGGGAAGAGGCTCTTGATAGTCTACCCGAAGCGAGGGATGTGGCGGTTGTGATGACGGAAACTTCGCGGCCCCTGACAGAAGGTGGCTCTAGGAAGCTTGAGGAATGGTCACTCGAGGTCGAATCCCAATCACAGTCGTCGTCGTTTGCCCCGAAATCGATGTTTTCTGTTGGTTCCACCGCTCGCGTCTGCTCCTCGATTGGGTCGAGGGTTCGAGTCTGGAAAGGAAGTGGTTGGTATCGAATTCCCGGACTTGGTGATGAGAGATAGTCTGAATCAGGGTAACCAGGCCCTAGGTCGACAACAGAGATAGGGCTATACACTTTCTGAGGCATGGCCTGCTGTGTCCTAGCTGAGAAGGTGGTGGTGGTGGGAGGTCCTGCCGTCATATTTTTCGATGCAAAGACTGCAGTCGATGCCTCGAGGTCATGCACAAGAAACTCGGGGAAGGTGCAACCCATCTTAGGTTCTAAGCCTTCCGGATTCTGCTGTGCTTCAGAAGGGCCTGATATTGTAGGCTCTATAATTTGAGAGAGCATTGAAGAAGAAGAAGAGGACTTCACATCCATTGCTGAACTTGAGAGTGGATCAGGCTCAAGGGTAGGGTGTGGAAAGGATGGAGATTCCATGTCCATCACCAGATGGCACACAAATGAGTGGAAACTCTAGATATAACTGAGCAAAGGTACCAATGATACAGGTCAAGGAGTCTTAGTTGGGAACAGTAAGGGTTTCTGAACAACTGCTCAGAGGAAATGTAGGGAGCAAAGGGGGGTTGGAGGGCTCAAAGGAGTCAAACGGATGGCAGGCAAAGAATAGCACCAGCAAGAGCAGCAACGGCAGATGTTGTACTCAGATACAGTGTGGTATAAACGTCAATTCAGCTTTGAGAAAGCACAGGACAGAATAGACAATGCCAGCTGGCCCGGAGTAGTGAGACAATGCATGCGTATATATGAGATAGTCCTCGGGGGCTTTTGCTTTTGAATGCGACTGGACGCTTGCTTAAGCGATTGGACACACCCCCACTACCAAACAGCGATTGAGGAGGTGTAAATGGGGGTTGTCTTGGAGAGTGTTGATATAAGAAGAAGTAATCACATCTCCTCCCTCCCGCGGCGCAAAAAAATTCCGAGTTCAGGCGCCCCCTTGGCAACTCATAGATTTCACGAGATGCTGAGACGAAACATTTGGCCAAGAATGGTGTAGTACGAGGGGAGGGGTCAATTGCATCGGGTGGATGGCGAAAACGATGACTGAGCCAAGGAAAAGCAATTACACCGAGTGCCATGAAGAGGGCTTAGGAAGATGTTGGTGGGAAAGATGGAAAAGCAAGGAGATTTCTTTTGCTGTTTTTTTTTTTTCAAGTAGAATTGGAATAGCGAATCCAGTTCAGCCAGCAGCTAGACCAAATGGGAAGACAAAAAGTAAAAAAACAAGCAGCTCTAGCAGACCGATGCCTTGGTTCGATTAGACGAGGGAGGATAATATTCCTGATTCCTGGCAGAAAGGCTTGAAATGCCGTGGACTTCCCGAACTTGCCTGCCCTCAACTCCGCTCACCCCCTCTCATGGGTGGGCATGGGTGAGTGATAGACGGAGTCAATGAAGGTGTCCTTGCACGTCTGGAAAGCGGGCTGGACATCGATTATTGCTGATATCAACACCATTTTCCGATCATGGGGATCTCTATATGCACTAGCAATATCAAAGACCATGAAGGGGAGAGAAGGTTTCAAGGCGGCAGGCTCGGTTGGTCGTCTGCTCGTCGCCATTGCCACGAACTGGCTCGGTAGATGCCCCGAGCTTCTCCACTGCTTCTGCGCAGTGCCTATTATTTTTTGGATGCAGGAGGTCGCATCGGAAAGGGGTTACACGTGGCTGGCATTAAGGTCCCAGTTAGATTGGGAAGCATCGAGTCGTGTCGGGTGTTGGCATGAAGAGGATCTTCGATGTATGAACGAACCGGCACCGGACGCCGAGTGGATCAAGATGAGAGGCTTGAAGCTGTTTCGGAGACGAGATAACGCGTAGCGGTCGAGGAACACAAGAATTGAGCCAAGGCTATTTTCGTTGAGCC
Source organism: Scedosporium boydii (assembly GCA_002221725.1). Classification (NCBI taxonomy): domain Eukaryota; kingdom Fungi; phylum Ascomycota; class Sordariomycetes; order Microascales; family Microascaceae; genus Scedosporium; species Scedosporium boydii. The sequence continues at coordinate 157,375 of NJFT01000052.1, read as the reverse complement.
TCCATCACCAACTTTGGAAAACAATATCGTCCTAGCTCAGAGGGAGTTAAGCCGCCCCCCAACTCCAGATGCTTAGACCTCATCGTTCCTGTTGCTATTAGCGTGATGCCTACCATTACACTATGACCAGAGCTCGAACGAGCGGGTCATGGAGGCGTTTCCTAGTGTGGTGAGGCGTCTATCGGATCCAAAGTTACAAAGTCCCCCCAGCCGGTGCCGGACGCTCTGGCCAGCCAGCTCGGTCAAAACTCAACTGTTCTGCTCCATGTATTGTGGTGGTACAGAATGGAGTTGAGGCATCGATGGCCAGCAGTAGCGTATGCCGATCAATGCAACGTCTGCAGTCTTCTCGTCTCAAACTAGTATGTATATGGGAAAAGAGCATGGCTAGGACAAAGACGACCTCGTTTTTGCAGCACTCAAACGCAGGGGGAGCTAGATGCGATGAATGCTTCGGAGGTGCGTAAGGTACGTAGGACGAAGATTTAGCATTACCCTCGTGAAGCGAGACATTGGTATAAAATGCGAGTTGTGGCCGGGAGACGAATCGTTTCACAGAATAATGTCAGAGGTTTAAAGGAACAGCCACGGTTCAGACTAGAGAACAGCAAGATGGCGCGAGAAAAGGGAGAGGGAAAAAATATAAGATCGGCACATAGAGAATTATGCTCCCCCCCAGAAAGGGGAAAGGAAGGAGAGAAACACTGACTGTGGCATCCATCCTCTGAGTGGACACACTAACAAGGATCAAATGCGCTCTGCATGCGACAGAGAGGAGTCGTCGGCAGCTGCAAGAGATTGACTCGTTACCGTTGGCGTAATGACAGGCGGCGTGTTGGAGATGGAGGCTTGGCCGAATATTGGCTATGGGGTTGGTCAACTTGTGTTGCAGGGCGAGGCCAGGCCAGGCCATGCACTAGGAGCAGGTCCGACTCCATCGTCGCACAAGATGGGCTGAAAAGGCATCAGGTGGTTGCTGAATGCTGCGTTGTGGCTTCGTGCGGACAATGGACATAGGCCTTGGCATTAACAGGTGTAGTGGGTGAAGTGCCAGAACCAAGACCAGTTGGCATTGCCCAATCCATTCTGTGACGTCCGAGAGACGGAGTCTGTGCCGGGATGGATCAATGATCCGAGTCGGCACGCGTGGGAAATTGAATGCTGCGGGATGCGGGAGTCGGCGAATGCACCGAGTCAGCGGCTGCTTCATGGCGACGCTGAAGGTGGGTTGCCAGCGTTCATTTGCTCCGCAGTGCCGATGCAGGGGGTGGTGTTGATATGATTACTGGGCCGGTGACCTGTTCGCGAGCGATCCATCGAGTACTTCGTACTCTGTGTTGAAATGATCCAGGCGTTGCAGTTGCAGGGAACAGCTGATGCAGAAACGGTCAGTGAGGTCAATGACAGCACCTGCACCTGCACCCGCACCCGCAATTCGTGTATCCGTAGGCCCCGTGTTCTGTGACACATTTGATCGCGCTCGAATGGCTCCCCAATTCGTGATGAAGATGGTCTGCGATTTGACATGAGGAGATTGAAATGCTTGATAATTGATGGCAAGTTCTGTTCCCCTGCTCCCTCCTTTCAAATATTTTGTATCTTGGTACATTGAGTATGTAATCTTCGTACACTCATTTTGGCATTTCGGTCGAATCAAGATATTTCGACTACAATTGCGACATTGTCCACTCGTCTTTACTACAATTGTACTTACTACTTATCAATGATATTGATGTAATATTTTGTTCTTTGTCCCTTGAGCTGAGTTCGTAAAATTCGAATTTCAGGCTTGTGGTTGGGAATAAAGGAATAAACCAGTCGCCCCACACCAGCCTGTGTCAGGCCTGGTCAGCGTCTGAATACTGGAACCTTGCGAAACGAAAAAAAAAAATCTTCCACCTCAGAGCCGCATGAGACGGAACAACTTTGCATCATCTTAACCCACATCACCATTCACCAAGCCAATACTCGCTTCTCACTCGCTCCTCTAGAAAAAAAGCATTTTGGAGCTCACAAGGAAACGAAGTGGCCGTCATCCTCCATCTCTTGACGACGGGACCGCCTTGTCGATACCAACTGGCCTTGCCTGGAGATCAAGATCTCATCTCAAGGCTCTCCCACAAGACTTTTGCAGATCTGCTTCGGTAGCATCCCCCAATTCACAAACCCCTGCATAATATCTGAAGGCCGGCATCGTTCGGGGCCCAAGTCGCCTTATCGCCTCATTCTGACGCTCATATGCGGCTCCAGCCCATTGACGACATACGGATATCAAGCCTAGTGTCTTTGAACTGAGCCTCTCTTGCACTGCGACCCAGTTGAGGTCTGGATATCACCTATACGAAGTACCTTAATTTCGTGTGGACACGCCCATGTTGTGAAACGGTGCTCATCGTTGCGCTCCCCAACCATCACGAGGGCCCTTGACTTACACTCAAAACCAATTATTCCTCACACCTGAGCAAAGGTTTTTCGTATCTGGGAGCCCTAAGGTGCCGACGTCGTACAGACCTACACATATTTCGTCATCTTGGCTGGACTGGACTCGTTGCGAAAATGCTTTCCGAGTCTTTCTTCGCCTCCACCGGCGGACCTCCCCTCTCCTCCAGAACGGAAATAGCAAGGGATGTTGGGATCTACTCTTACCAGTTACATCCCACACTGAGCGCGAAATCCACCTTCAAGAAGAGTTCCACATCTCCAAATTGCCTCGCTGTCAGTGATTCACATGTCTTTGCGGCGCAAAAGGACAAGGCTCATGTCCACGTCTACTCGAGGATACGAGGAAACCAGGAAGCTTTGATTCCCTTCCAAGAGAAAATAACTTCTATCGCTTTGATACAAGATGTCTTGCTCCTAGGCACAGCTCAGGGCAGACTAATACTATGGGAGGTAGGCTTTTCTCATGCTCAATTTATATCTCTCGGCGTGCTATCCCTCGTCGTTTTCGTCCATGTCTAGTTACTCACCGTGTGTGTCTTTATCTGCAGATCTGCACAGGCCGCCAGGTCGCTACCCCTGCTTGCCACGTTCAGGCCATAACCTGCTTGGCAGCTACATCCTATCACGTACTCACAGGATCTGGCGACTCGAGCGTTCATGTTTGGTCGTTGCCTCATCTCCTCGACCTTGATGTTCGGGCAGATTATGAACCAGACCGGTCCTTTTCAAATCATAGGGCTGCTGTTACGTCTGTTGTCGTATCAAAAAGTGCAAATCCGGAAACTTCCATGTGTGTCTCTGCCAGCAAGGACAAGACATGCATTATTTGGAATTACCAGACAGGGGAGGCATTGAGGACCCTCCTGTTTCCATCCATACCACTCTGCATGTGCTTAGATCCCTGCGCTCGAGCGATCTTTGTAGCCTTAGAGGATGGTTCCGTCTTCGCGGTAGAGCTGTTCGGAGACAAAGCTCTCCTTGGCCCCCGCAGTGAAGGCATTTCCTCAACTGCGGTCCAGGTCACCACGCCACTTGGAGTTGCTGAGGCCGACGACGGACCGGCTTCCTGCATAGCGGCCAGTTTTGACGGAACTACTTTGCTTACTGGCCACTCGAAGGGCAAGGTGCTCCAATGGACCTTGGCGAGCGATGGCCATCCGACCAAGGTCGCAGATTTAAACTCACCAGTCACAAACGTGGTGTTCTCGCAGCCGATGGCGGAGAAGAAGCCCATCAAGATCCACACCGTTGTCAAGCCCACTCGCGCAGAGAGGCAGTATACCTTTACGGCGCAATTAGAGACGAGCCTCGCCGACGAAACCAAGTTCAGTCGGGTGCTGAACTCCAAGGGCTTCCCTCCAGATGTACTAGAAGCCGCCCTACTCGGTCTGGAGCAGTCTAATTCAGGCACCTCCTCGGGCCAAGGGGCTGATGAACCGAACGAAGAGCTGTGGCAGATTATAAATGAGCAACGCGCCTTGCAACAGCTCACCTTCCAGAAATATGTCGAGGCCAAGACACCACATTAGTCTGAAAATTAATGAAGAAACCCCATCGGTGTCTCTCTCCCTTTCAATGCCTGCAAGGGGCACAAACCCAATCACACTCCAAGACCCGATTCGATGCCCATGTGATCAGTATATAGCCGTGTTCCTGTGGTGAGAGAGTCCATTCCGTCCTTCCTAAATTTGCTCATCCCGGGTTACACCAAACGTCAGCTCTTGAAAGTGTTCTCTCGCACAAGATCACACCCTCCCCAACTATATCACTCCGATAATCGTCGGTAAAGGAAGAATCCAAAAATAAACCCTGCTACCCAAGACTCCTCTGACCGGATGGTGCCTTAATTACCAGACGCATGAGGGTGGCCCCCATTCGTCATATGCTTGCTTGAACACACGGGATGGATAATAAGGAGGGGATTTCCTTCGTTGGACGGAACCGTCCCAAACTGTCCTAATTGGGGCAAGCTGTCTGAGTACAACGCCGCAATTCATCTGGTATTTGGCAGAGCAAGGAAAATGAAGTTGATCCCATTTAGCCATGCTCCTCTTCGCGACCGCTCTTTCCGATATCAGGAGGACACAAATTGCCCTATGAGATCGCTTAATTTTCGAATAATTCCCGAAGCGAAGCCTTGTTCCTTCGGCTCGCCGTGCTCACCCACTATTTGGGACGTCGTGCAGTGTTCGTGCTATTGACCTCGGTGGGACCGAACAAAGACACACATGGAGTTTTGCACAGCATATTATTTGCATGTCTTTTAGGATGGGCCAAGCTAAGATGGTCCACCAAACTGGTATCGAGGGGCGGCTCGGCATACTGGATCCTTCGTAGAAACCGGGGATCAATTTACCTTGTAAAATTCCCAATGGAGGGTACGCGTGCGCCTGTCTGGTTCCTCATATCTGGCCCAGGTACTCGCCACTTTCTACAACTGGTAGAGATGCCCCCCAAGGTTCATCCTGCGGTGGTCTTCCCCTGGTTTTCTCCGTGGGAGTTGGGGCATCAAGTGAACAATGAGACCTGGTTTCTTGATCGCGATAACCACCTCTGCTCTGGCAGTGATAGCCAGTCCGGTGTCACCTCGCTCGGTAATCGAGCATGTCCAACATGAGAAGAGGTCACCCAGGTCAAATTGGTCTAAATATATTCGTCTACCGAGATCTTACTCCCTACCTGTGAGAATCGGGTTGACGCAGAGGAATCTTGACAAGGCCAATGAGTTCGTCAGTGAGATTGCGGATCCAAGGTCGCCCTCCTATGGGCGGCACTGGTCCCGAGAGAAGATCATTGACACATTTGCCCCGGAGGAAACTACAATAGACGCCGTTCTTGCATGGCTAGAGGATGAGGGAATCGATCGGAATCGAACCACTGTCTCGAGAGCTAGGAACTGGATATCTTTCACGGCGACACGAGATGAGGTGGAGGCCTTGCTCGAGGCAAAATACCACATTTTCACTCATCGTGAGTCCGGCCATGCGCATGTCGCATGCGATGGGTACTCTGTCCCCAAACACCTCGCTCAACACATCGACATCATCACACCCACCGTGCACTTCGACCAACGGCTCGGGGACTCACACGACGGAGTCAAAGTCCCGCTCTCCGATGAGAAACTTGAGAGGTTAAGGAAGAGGGTACCCATATCTACTGATTTGCTTCATCCAGCGGAAGGGATTCGACCTGGAATAACGGCCATTCTGGGTGATCCGGCAAGCGGGAGTCTCCCCAAGCCGGGAAAGATTGTTAAGCACCCTAGTTTTCTCGCGAGCTTGATGGACTGCGACACCATGATAACGCCTGCATGTATTCGAGCCCTCTACGGCATGCCCCCAGGAACTCTACAGTGGCCGGCCAACGGGTTGGGAATCGTAGAATACACGCCCCAGTCGTTCTTGCAGGAGGACCTGAACCTCTTCTTCGAGCAATACGAACCGAGACTCGTGGGCAAGTCCCCGATCGTGCACCTCATCGCCGACGCCGTCCTGCAGACCGAAAAGCAGTCCTACTTCTACAACGGGGAATCGTCCCTAGACCTCGAGTTCGCCATGTCGCTGATCTACCCTCAGCGCGTGACTCTCTACCAGGTTGGAGACACGGTCCAAGGAGGCAGTTTTAACAATTTCCTAGATGCCATCGACGGCAGCTACTGCAATTTCCAAGGCGGCGGCTCGAAAGACCCCAACATCGACGGGCAGTATCCGCAGGAGCGCGTCTGCGGGACGGCACCGTTGGTTAACGTCATCTCCACGAGCTACGCTTACAACGAGGGCGACCTGAGCGTGAGGTACGAGGAGCGGCAGTGCGCGGAGTACATGAAGCTCGCCCTTCAGGGAGTTTCCATGGTGTTTGCGTCGGGAGACTTTGGTGTAGCGGGTAACAAGAACCAGTGTTTCGATCCACTCACGGGGGCGTATCAGCACGGTTCGCTAGGCGGGATCTTTAACCCCTCGTTCCCGAGTACGTGTCCGTGGGTGACTTCGGTGGGGGCTACGGAAGTCATGGAGGGATCGACGGTGCGGAGCGGAGAAGTGGCTTGTGAGAAGGTGATTCGGTCGGGCGGGGGATTCTCTAACGTCTTTCCCATGCCGGAATATCAGAGGAAAGCCGTGGAGGGATATCACCGGGAGGCTGGATCGCTTTACGGATCGGATCGGTACAATAATTCGAGGACGACAAGAGGATACCCGGATGTTAGTGCCAACGGAGCCAACTTTGTTACGGGTGTTAACGGGAACTTTACCCTTTCGTACGGCACGTCAGGTATGTCTTTATTTTGGGGGGCCCTCTTCCTCGTTTATAGCAGAAAACTGACCGCTTGTTACCAGCCTCGGCTCCCGTTTTCGCGGCGATGCTCACCCTCATAAACGAAAAGCGTCTGGCTGCCGGCAAATCCACCGTTGGTTTCGTCAATCCGGTGCTATACGCCAATCCCGGTGTTTTCAACGACATCCGATTCGGCCGCAATCCTGGATGTTCCACGGATGGGTTCTCTGCTCGGGAGGGCTGGGATCCGGTAACGGGGCTTGGGTAGGTCCTTCTTGACAAACTTCTTTCTGATCAATTTCCGGCTAACCTTCAAACAGGACCCCGAGATATCGGGACTTAGAATCACTCTTGATGGGACTTCCTTGAAGCTCATGTGGAGGAACAGTACATATTTTGTATATAGGCGCATATTTTGGGGGCGTTCTTTGGTTGCATTTGCTCCTTTCGGCATATTCGCTTCCTTCTATTCTTGTACACAGATTTGGTTCGATGTACATATTTTCTGTCTCTTCCTCTTTGGATAGTATATACGCGTCCACATAAGAGATATATATATATATATGGTCTCTCGTGGTAGACTCAGTCAAGCTTACCCACTCATCTAAACCATGGTGATCTGCCCGTAGCTGCCGAGCGACGAAGCCCCCTTCCAATTGGCATACGGAACGGTCAAGTTCGCCTTTTCCCTCTTGTCAAGTCCAGGGGGCAAATACCGCCTCTTGTATAATTTGAAGGATTTTTGTTGGTTGTCCCTAAGAAGTGGTCCTTTGGACTGTAGGTCGCAACTCTCCGGTGTCGTCGATGCATTACCTCGTAGTCAGGCGTATTATCAAACCGGTCCCGTCAGGGCCAAAAGTCAAACCAAACAATGGAATATTAAAGTCAGAGACCAAATTTGACACAATTGTGACTTCAACGAGTTGGCGGAGGTTCGGAGTGCTCGGTCAACTCGCCCTGGTGTGGTCCTTGCTCCTTGCTCCTTGCTTCCACCTTGTAACTGGTTACGTCAACCGCGTTCGGCCTTGCGGACGGGCGACGGAGGTAAAAGGCGGAATATTACAAATTCCGCCATCGCCAAAATCTCCCACCTCCAAACAAGCTTATTTTATCAATCAATTCCCCCCAGCTCCGATCTTCGCCTCCAACCTTTTCTTTACAAACTCTCTCATTCCTGCTACCCTGAAAGCAAGCCATTCTACAGTCATAATGTCAGTCGCTTCCGCGTTAAAGGGCGACACCGCCCAGCAAGCCCGTTCTCTTGTAAGTCTATCCCCAATCCCTGGTCCTCGACCAACCACCAAATGTTATATTCCCCGATTCCAGCATGCGCCCTTCTTCTTAACTAACGCGCATCGATGACGAATAGTACCGCCAACTCCTCCGTCAAGGGCGACAATTCTCTGCCTACAACTTCCGAGAATACGCGAAGCGCCGAACGAGAGACGCCTTCCGCGAGAACATGACGGTGAAGGACCCCCAGCAGATCACCCAGCTTTTGAGCAAGGGACGGCAAGAACTCGAGGTCGTCAAGAGGCAGACGGTCATCAGCCAGTTTTACAAGTTCGATCCGCTTGTCTTGGAGAATTCTGCTGGGAGGGTGGCTAAGAGGGCGGAAGCCTAACAAGGAATAAAAGTGAAAGCTTTATGGTGATCCTATGGCCTCAGAAGGGATCTTGAATTGTTCCTAGCAGGACAGCTGGGGATGGGAACTGTGGATGACGGAGGAAAGCATAGACTGGAGTTGGGGATGAAGATAAGACACGACACTTCGATTATATTATACTTGTATGATTAGGGAAAAGATACTGGGAGCGATACCCCAATCTTGATGAATGGAGGGAGGCGGAGAGCAGGCGCCTGGCATCTGAATAACTTGCGTATTCACTACTCAACTTTTTTCCGCGACTTGGATGTGTTCTATTACTCTTTTTAGCTGGTGATCAGGAATATCAGCTTCCGCTGCGACTGGCTACATGTTGAAAGTGCAGTGTACTTCTTAGACTAGGTGATTTAGTTTGGCTTTCCCTCACTACTGAACTCATCAATCCCGACTTGATGGCTGGAAGCCGGAGATGCTGGATACGGGAACTAAAGAATCCATTCCAATTGTACTGCATAGTATGGAAAGAAACACGTACTGTACCAGTTATGATTCAGGGATCGCCCACGGTTGTTACAGTGTACGTATCACGTGACAAATCCAAGTCAAGGCTGGCGTCGCGACACGGTGAGTGCGACTGCGCCGCGATTCGAGATTTGAGTCGCCGAATTGGTTCAAGTTTGTCCATAACTTGAAGAGGTAGTGAACAATCGCGACCACACTTATTGACGGTTATTTTGGACAAAGGCAGTCACCGCCCTTACTTCCGATCCTTAGGCTACGCTTCGACAACGCTTAGGCCATCGTGGAATCTGCAGCTACGCGACCGTCGAACCTTCCTTCGCAGTTTCCCGGTTTGAAAATCATTCGGCTTTAGAAACTTTGTAGTTTACCGCGTTCGCAGCTCCGGGCTGCCGTTGTGAAGAATGGCTCCAGGTGTTAGTTTTGATGATACCACATCATCCCCTGTTAATTGTCGACTGACTAACAACGCTCGTCGCTGAAGACTAGACGAGCGAATCGTGCCGGTTATGCGGAACACGACGACTTTGAGGGTGCGTTGACACATTCCCTCTCATTTGGGACATACCCCAGACAATTTATACTTATTCTCATCCAACAGGTCTTCCCGTGCGACAATGGCGAGAAGAATGGCTCCGAATCGCGCCTCCACCGCCTCCCGAGACGACGAAAGCAAACGACATCTGGGCCATTGAGCTCCCCCACGGTCTCCCCAAAGACGCACACCTCTTACCGCCGCATAGTCAAGAGTTGCTACGTGCCGCGCGATCCGGACGTCTTTATAAGCGACCGCTTCCCGCCGAGGAAGAAGAACCCGAGGCCGACGGGATCCCAGCCGAGAAGCTAGAGAAGAAGGAAGAGGACGATCCAAGTACGACGGGGTTTACTGTCAAGTCATGGAAGCCGTTACCGCGTAATTTGGAGGGACCCGATATCAGTCACCTTGCTAAGAGAAGGAAGGGAACCATCACCATTGCCTCGAAGACCGTCGTGGCCCCGGCCTCCGGGAACACTATTACGAAAGCGACCGTCCGCAGAGTCGACGCGGCCGGGAACCCTTACACGCAAGAGGTCACTCTTGTCGAGGGCCAGAAGATCGAGGGAGAGATCATCGCCACGAGCGTCGTCGCTGCCCCTGTTACGATTAGCGGTGGGGAAGCACCACAGCCACCTGCTCCTGTTCGGCGCCGGCCTCCTCCACCGAAGAGGAAACCCAAAGGTCCCGGCCGTGGAAGGAAGAGGAAGTTGCCGTTGCCTCCGAGTACACGGTCCACGTCTGCAGGGACGGCGGCGGCTGTTGGAACCTCTACCAACGGCATTGCTGGGACGGGAGAGGCTGTAAGTTTTTTTTTTCCTTTCCTCGATTGTACCCTTTGGTGTATGTCATACTAACTATAGTTTACAGAGTGTTAAGCAGGAGGGTGATGGAGAGGACGCTGCAGCTAGGGACCACAAGACCAATTCTGCAGCGCCTTCAGATGATGAGGATGAGGGCGACGAAGGAGAGGAAGGTGACGAGGGCGACGAGGGAGAAGAGAACGAGAACGACAAGGATTTGGGAGCTGTTGAGTCTACGGAAAAGCAGGGCCAGGACCATGAGATGACCGACGCACCGACCGTCGCCAAAGAACCTAAGCCTTCTGAGACGACTGAGAAACCGAGCGAGGTGCCGTCATCAGGCCCGGTGAATCTGGTGCCTCCACCTCTACCCATCCCTCCATTGGGTTCCCCAAGGATTGAGGGAAGCCCCCTGAAGAACGTCATGATAATGTCTCCTACAGAGCCCTCTTCCCGGTCTCCTGTAGAGGCTGCACCGCCGAAGGCTCCCGAGACAGGGGCTTCGGCGCAGATAGATACAGTTATGACAGATGAGGCACCGCTGGCTTCCGCGCCCCCCGAAGTCCCCCAACAATCGGGCGAGGCTAAAGAGGAGATCTCGGAGACTGAACCAAGCGTCCCTCGCGAAGCATCGCCTAGCAAACCCCAAGGGGCGACGACGGAGAGTGCTGATACAGTCATGGGCAACACGGCAGATGTCGCTCAGGCCCCGGTGGAAGCTAGCGCGCCGGCCTCTGCTCCCCCCGCGAGCCCGCCGAAGGAAGCCTCGCCTGCCGTCAAGTCCGAAAAGTCTGCTTCGCCGACCGCCGCCGCCGTGCCAGAAGGCCCCGTTGAGCCTGTGCCTGCGCCTGTGGAACCTGAGCCGGCGAGTTCAAAAGAGCCGACGGTGGAGGCGCACGCGGCCGAGCAGCCAAAAGAACCGGAGTCTGCGGCCAAGGACGCCGAAAGCCCCGGTCTTCTCGACAGCCTCGTGGAGAATCTGGATAAGCGCGCCGAGGAGATTAAGACTCAATCAGCTGCCCCTGCCCCTACCCAAGAAGCCGCACCGGAGCCCGCCGCGGACGAGCCAAAGGCCAATGAACCCCCAGCCCCCGAAGTAAAGCCCGAGGAGCTTAACCCCGAGGAGACCAAAGCGGACGAGACAAAGACCGAGGCCGCTGCTCCTTCGGAAGAAGCGAAGCCCGAAGATGCACCCAAGGCTGAGGAGAAGACCGAGGAGACGAAGACCGAAGCTGATGAGAAATCAGCGGCTGAGGAGGCTAAGTCCGAGGAGGCCAAGAAGGAGGAAGGAGATGCGCCTCAGCCTGCCTCTTAGTTTAGTGTATCATGATGGAATTGAGAGGTCAAGGATACGGGCGCCGGGATGGTGGATTTTTACGGTATTTAGGTCATTTTGTATTTTATCGAACATTGATGTATAGTGTCGTGGTTGGCGTTTTTGCGTTGGCGCGAGATGTATCGAAGTATTACTCTGTATCATACTGCGTATGAGCCCTGCTCTTCCGTCTCTTTCCTACGACTTTACAGGCGACATCTTCAAGTAAAAAGGCTAGTCTCGATAAATTTCACGCCAATCCTATGCTAAATCCCTCAAGCTCCCCTTCCTACCATTCAAACGCCGTTAAACAAGAAAAAAACAAGGAATCCCTCCCGATTCCAAACATCCATGGATATACCAAAACCAGGGCGCGGGAACGCGTTCCGTGTACAGGAAGGAGAATTAGTTCCAACCTCTACTTCCCTTCCTACCCCCATCCCCAGTCTCGTTTCCAAGGTTTCCCGTATTCTTGGTTCATATATCGGCTCATATATATAAAAAAAAAAATCATATACCCTCGCCATTTCGCATCATTATACAAGCGGAAAAAAAGAGTTCTCTCCAGTCGGAAGAGAGAAAAAAGAAAGCAGAAAAGAAGCCAATGAACTCCGTAAACAGAGGGGGAGAAAGTTAAATAGGGCAGAAAGGGTTATCAAGGCCATTCCGCCGGACCAATCTTCGTACCGGGCGGCACATGCGACTTATGCGCCGTACCCTTATAATCCATCGAGCTAACGGCGACGTCATTCCCCCACCACTGCGGCGCCTGCGCAGAGGTAAGGTACAGCGTGAAGAAGATGACGAGGGTGGAGAGTATGAGGCCGCAGTCGAGGGCGGCGGAGAGGATGTAGTTGTACTGGAGCCACCAGCCAGTGTAGCGGCGCTTGATGAAGTAGTTGAAGATGGTGCCGACGACGGCCCAGCAGAGGTAGATGTAGACGCTGGCGGGGGGTAGCAGGCCGGCCCCGCCGAAGATGAGGGGGGTGCTGACGTAGCGCCAGATGGAGCGGGGCCAGCGCCTTGCGAGGATCCAGGTGAGGACAGGGGCGAGAGCACCGACGAGCCAGAACCACTGGAGGTTGTGATAGATGGCCTTGCCGCTGAAGATGCGGGCGGGGCCGATGGCGCCCCAGATGATGGAGGCGGTGAAGAAGACGCGGCCGCCGGGGCAGGTGTAGTGGTTCTCCTGCTGAAGGTCGCAGACGTTGGGGATGTGGCCGAGGGCCCAGTTCATGACGATGATCTGGACGATGGCGGACCAGATCGATGCGATAAGCTGAGAGGAGAACATGACGCGCGGCGGCACTTTCATGTAGTGGCCGAGCTTGAGGTCCTGGGCGAAGTAGAGGGCCTGCCCAATACTGAGGTAACCGTAATTCTTGAACATCATCATGGCCATGGGGCGGCCGGGAACCATGTAGCCGATGATGAACTCGGTGAGGACGTTGAGGCCAAGCTGGATGTTGGTGACGGCCTGGACAATGCCGATGGGAAGGAGCCAGACGATAGGGAGAAGCATACAGATGACAAAGGCCCAGGCAGGGAAGCCGGTTGGCCAACCTGCGACGACGCCAAAAGAAATCGCGACCATGACGACGAAGAGAGCTTTTGCCGCGAGCGTTAGTATTAATCTACTTCTACCCCGCTAGGGGGTGGGATGGAGAGAGAGGGAAGGGAACAACGGCGGCCCTATTTTGTAGGGCGATTGGGAAAGCTTACCGAAATACCACCAGTCCTCGGCATCACGGTACTTCTTCATAAGCCTCATATGCACATCATCCTCCTGGTGGCGCGCAAGCTTGAACTGCTTCCACATCTCCTTGCCATGATACAGCGCCACATGGACAACTACGGCGGTGACGGCAGCAAACGACAGACCGTAGGCGAGCGCGAATTGAGTCGATAGGAATAGAGGGGAGTAAGCCTTGTAAGCCTCCTCGTCGAACTGAAACTTATCGTCGAGGATACGGCTAACGTTGTACTCGGCGCCGGTGTTGTCGTAAGAGATGGAGCTCTGCACGGGGAAGTAGTCGGCATACCAGGTGCCGGAGAAGTGGATACCCATCGAGACGATGACGAAGAAGACTACAACGCTGGCGACGACATTGGCGATGGCGTAGAATGGCGGAATCAGCGGGGAGGTGAGGAAGCCCGAAATAACCGTCCAATCCTAATCGCTGGTTAGCATTTGACAAATTCATACAAAAAAGGGTACCCGTAAATGATCAGAAACATACAAAAGTCAATGGGAAGAGGCCGTATCCGGACTGGCCGCCGAAAAGCTTGTTCACGATGACACTGTTCGGCGCGATCCAGCAGATCCACAAAAAGTAGGAGAGACCTTGGAAGATCCAACCGGGGAACCAGTACCAGACGAATGCGCCGGCGCCAACGATCAAGAACAGTCGATAACGACCAATCTTCCAGCCATTCGTCTTTGATGGGTCGGAGGGCGAGTGATCGTGAAGAGTGTAGAAGAGCGCGCAATTGACGAGGTCGGAAGGCCAGATCATGGACGCAGGCCAAACCAAGAAACGACGGGCGAGACCAGCGAGGCCATACCCGGTGCAGAGGGTCGTAATGCCGAACAAGAGCTGGAAGGCCCAGCCGAAGTGCTGGCCGTAGAAGAGCTGCTGGGCGAGCAAGACATCGGTCGCGTACAAGACTCCACCACCATAAGCAGCCTGTTAGGAAGCAAAGTTGTTAGTCTAGACTGTACCCTCGCATCCCCCTCCATCCCACGGGCATCTCGATTGTCGAATCTTGAAAGTGAATGGGATGGATGGTATTTCATCGATCACTCGCATTTACTCACATTCGACATGACGACAATTACGACATGCTCCTTGTAATTGAACTTTCCGGGCTTCAGGTTAAATTTCAATCCCCATAGATTCCATTCCCTATCGGGCATGATAAGATCCCAGCCGAGGCCAAGAGGGTAGGCGACCAACTGAACAACGTAGGTCGTTATGGTGACGCTGGGGTTGCGAAGCGAGAAAAGCATATTCACGGCAGATCCGACGGTGCAAAGGAACATTCCGATTACCCAGGCGCGGATCGTGTTCGCGGGCATATCGACATCGAAGTTTCGGACGACGGCTCGAACCTATTTTGTTTCGTCGATCGCGTTTTGTCAGTAACCACTGAAAATTCCGCATTTCTTCCCCAGCCTACTCCAAACAGACCCGTCGCGATAATATTATGGAAAAGGAAAACATCGAATTATCCTCTCATTTCCTTCCATCGCAAGACTTGTTGATTCGGGTAGAGGGCACCATAAGATGGACCGAAGATAAAAAAGACACACCTCGGGATAGGGGCTGTTGTCGTCCATAAGGGCTTGCTCAATCTCAGCCCCCTTCTCGACATTCCCGGTCGCGATAGCCGCATCGAGTTCGTTTAATACGTCCAAGGGCATGTTCGGGTCGAGGTTGTAGGCTTTCTTCTCCATTTGTTCGAGAGACTTGATATGTTCGAGCCCCGACACCTCGACACCCTCCGAGGGGGCGGGCAGAGGCTTGATGTCCTCGGGCTCATGGCGCCGGCGGAAGAGGGACGGCATTGTCGATAAATCGGACGAAAGTCTGAACAATGGCCGGCCGGCCTTGTCAATCTGTAGTGGAGAATCCCCGGTCGTTTTCTGAATGCGCTTCGGTCGTTATTTACGGGTATTCGATGGTGAGGCGGTGCGAAAGAAGTACTAAGTGAGACCGGGAGAGGAGGGGGAGGAGATAGGACATTCGCTTGTTGGAATTGATGGGGGACCGAGAAAAGGTAACAGAGTGTGACCGGGAACTTGGAGGTGAGGCGGGAGGTCGAGAAATGGGAATGGGGAATGGGGCCTTAATTCAGCATTATTCCTTGCTTCGTACAATTGTACAATGTTCACTCTGCCAGTGGTGGACGGGGTATTCTAATAATCCGACCAAAATAGCATCCAGGGCGCGGGTCCATCAAAAGCGGGCGGTCTCCCTTCAAAAAGGGAAATGGGAGCACTCGAGGGATAAGACGGAGTACGAAGTACCTTGACTTCCATTAAGGCTGGATTCGAATCCCTTTTCGGTGGTAAATTGCACGATGGCTGCTGCTTTCTAACAAAACAGGAACAGTACCAGTACGGAGTACAGTCCAGGTCCTCCTGCACTTCAAATTCTCTCTCACTACGAGGTAACTGTCGCTGTACTTCAATCAGCTGTGTTTGCAAGTACTCACAGAAGGGTGTTATCTCCCACCGCGACTCAACTTCGTACGAATACAAGGTATGATGAATACATGCAGAGATGGCGATTACACTCCTGCTTCGGAGAATCAATCCATCGCAATGGGGCAATGATCCCCTCCAGAGGAAAGCATTCCGCCCTTTGGTGTTCTGAAGGCGGTCTTTTCGCCTCACAGGAACTAATCAGGGCGCTGTGTGGAGGCTTGGACTGATGGTGGGGTGCTGGAGAAGTGGATTGTTGTCACCTTCCCTTTTCCTCTTTGTACCGGGCGTGTATCCTCCACCCTTGCGGGCCATGCGGGATGCAAGAGTCGAGGTTCCCCATTGCTGATAAAGGACCGATGTCGATATTGACACCTCCATTGAAAGTTGAGCTATGAGGGCTTGGAGTGCGTTTAGATAAACGGAAACCAAGAGCAAGCCTCAACTTATGAAATTGATAATATCTCTACAATTTTCAACCTTCTAGAAACCTTGAGACACTCTTCTTCAGGACGTCAAGGAACATTGAAGGTTGGAGAAGGCTGTCTCATGGGATCTGACAAGGGTACATGTCATGCGACCTGGGGAAGTCCCAAGTCCTCCTTGGAATACCTGAGAGGTACAATATCAATGTTGCATCCAACAAAACCTCTTCCACCCCTTCCACCCTTTGCAGCCATTCCTCAAAGTCTCAAGCTCGGAGGTTCAGGGCCTTTTTGCACCAAGAGAGTTAAACGCCCCTTTCCACTATTCTGGAATTTGGGGAAATTTTAAGTGGTTTTCCACCATGCGACAAAAGGCGTGGGAGGTACCGAGGGTACATTATCCCAGGTGCCAAGAAGCACATGCGACTGTCAACATCTTAGCAGAGATGGCGAGACTCTTTTGATAAGGCATCTTGAAAATGCTACGGCAGACAATTGAATATACATACAGGTCGGCCTCAGTCGCCGTTCGCGATCCAAAGTGGTCGATGTACGATGTAGCATATCAAATGCCTCTTCTCGGGGATACCTAACCAGACACGTTATTGATGTCCACTATATTCCCTGAATGACTCCAAGGAAATAAGACGAACTTTGGGCAAACGAAAAAAGTCCCTTCGCCGCCAAGGAACTTTTGCTGCCAGCCTGCACCACGTACGGACCAATAATATGCCTTTAATTTTGTTGGATCAACCGACAACACCTGTCAATATTCCCCGCGTCCATCTCAATCCACTTCAACCCACCAACAAAAGGTCCCTCCTACTCCTACTCTGGGCTGCATCCAGAGTCGTCCGTCCGCTCAGAACCAAAGGAACAAGTTCGAATGTGTCGTTCGTTTCTCGCGGGGGCTCCGGAGCCTGGCACCCGCCGGTCGCCACTCTCGGACCGATCGCAAACATGCAGGCGGAGCATTCTCGGGATGCAACAAAATGGCGCTATTAATACATTTACTTGTCTCCTTGCAAGGCGATATATCGCATCCAACACCTCGACTGCCGTGATTAGCGCCTGCACGTATCCCGAGCAAAAGATCCCCTGCAAAAGTGCCGCGGATATAAATGGACTCGAGATTCCCGTGGATATTGGGATGTTATTTTATACCGACACTCTCCTGAGAGCCATCCTTCGTCGATCCTGCGGCTCTACACACGCTCACCTGCCGTGGTCGCTCTGGGCAGCAGCGGATGCTCTTAACTGGCCCAGATAACGGCCTTGAGAAGCATCAATTGATTGCACGCCGAAGGTTACACGTTTGGAACCTCGACATTGTGTGCTACCCAGCGATATTGATACCTAGCGGTTATAGATTGGGGATTGCATTGGTTGGCTGAAGAAGGATGGTCACGATGCTACACTCATCATCCTCACGAACACCGCAGATGATGAGCGATCAAGGGTAAGATGCCGTCATGGAACGGCCGCTTTCGTGGGCTTTGTGTGTTCCGCAAGCAAGGATTAAGAGAAGTGCCCGTCGCCAGCCGACCTGCTCTTCGTGGACCGCCCGACGATATCGACACCAGGGATGAGGAATACGCCATCTGCGTGGATCGGGTGTGCTGACAACAGTGTCTCTGGTGAGGCCCGTCCCTGCAGGGCCTCTAGGTCCCTCTAGGCCCCTGGCTGCGAATTTTCAGACCTGTCTCAGAGTGAGCGATGTCGAGGAAAGCGTCGGCAACTGAGACATACATGGGTCTCCAAACAAGGAGGTCGTTGATGATGACGCGATCTCACCCCAAGATGGCCCGGCCTTGACCGATGGAAGGCGACCGAGGACGCCTGAAGATGTAGCCACATGTAGCCACGGGCCTCTTCCGCACCGACTATTGCCTCATCCCGTTCTAATTGATACAAGCATCGTGGTATAGCGCCAAACAGAAACGTTGCAATGATAGTCATGTTGCAGTTCGGTGTTCCGAGCCCATCGGCCGGAGCATACACAGCTCGGAGCGGAACACAGCCCGGCGAACCTCCGATCCTAAACCCGGCAGTTTCTCATTGACCCGATATCTTGGTGATTTCCTTTCTGGCTTGCCTTCGGTCGTGAATACTGCACAGGAAGCAAGACATAAAACCCACGTGGGCTCCACGTGGCGCTCACGATGCTATGCTTTCGTCATGCAAGGCCCGGTAATTATCGTAGAATTATAAAGTCCTAGAATATCAAGACGCAGGCAACACCGGCGTCGAATATTCTTTAGACTAGAGCTCTATAGATGGGATCTGCTGGGCTATTTGTTACCAGGACTCCGTCATACTCCCATTCCAGTCCTAGTGCAAACCTTAATCAACAATAGTGTTTCTTATGATTGAGACACACGCGCCAAGTTCAACGCGGAGTAATATATTAGGCATGGCATCGCTCAATTGAACCTCGATGATTGCTAGCCATCATGAACGAGAGCCTCTATACGAGAATAGAGTATGCAGGCATGGCGTCATGATGAAGAGAGCATGCCGCGCGAAAGACGATTGGGCTCTATGCGCATGCACATCGACGTCAGCTCATTAATCTTATCATCATCATGACTATTCCAACCGGCGACGGTGTGTCCCGTCAGCTACAGCAGCTATAAGAAGCTCGCGTGCCGCCCCTTCGATCTGGTTCTCATCGAACTGCAGTCCCATTCAGTTGTTGAAAAGACGAGAAAACCCCGATATTTTGGTTTTTAATCATTTTCCCATTAGAGTTGTCCGGTGACTGACAGAAAATAATTTTTTTGCCGCTGTCCGGAACAACCGGCGATCTAAGTCCCGCGCATTAACTTACACGGAGAAGTTATTTAACTATTTAAACACTAGCAAGCAAGATGTTGTCAAGACATGTAAGTCTCTTTCTCAAGCCAGCAGCAGCTTCTTACGGTCCTTTGCGGGAAAATAATATAATAAAATAAAATGCAATTGTCCACTCCTCACCCCGGAACACTAGGACTTACACCATCCGACTGCAGGTCAACCCCGACGACATCGTCAGCCACCTCCGCGAGGTCACCCCGGGCCTTGCACATCCGGCCAGCCGCCCAAGCCGTCACACGACCCCCTACTCGTCCAAATACACGGCCCAAGACCCGATTCCCAAATTCCGCATCCCCGAGGACGGCGCCTCGGCCGACACCGTGTACCAGATGATCCACGACGAGATGAACCTCGACGGCAAACCAGACCTGAACCTCGCGAGTTTTGTCGGCACGTGGATGGAGCCCAACGCCACGGCGCTCATGAACGAGAACATGAACAAGAACCTCGCCGACGCCGACGAGTACCCCGCGCTGATGCGGATCCACCAGCGCTGCATTAGCATCCTAGCGAACTTGTGGGGCGTGCGCGAGGGCGAGAAGGCCGTCGGATCGGCGACGACGGGGTCCTCGGAGGCTATCCACCTTGGTGGGTTGGCGATGAAGAGGAGGTGGCAGGAGAGGAGGAGGAAGGAGGGGAAGGATACGTCGAGGCCGAATATTCTCATGGGGGCGAATGCGCAGGTTGCGCTGGAGAAGTTTGCGAGGTATTTTGAGGTCGAGCCAAGGATTTTGCCTGTGAGCGAGGGGAGCCACCATCGGTTGGATCCGGAGCTTGTGAAGAAGAATATTGACGAGAATACCATTGGTGTTTTCGTCATCCTGGGAAGCACGTAAGTCAAGTCCTATCTGGCTCTTTGTTTGGCAGCTTGGTTTGGGGACTAATTTTCGGACTGCCTGTGTCAGTTATACCGGTCACTACGAACCTGTCGAAGAAATCTCCAAGATTCTGGATCAGTACCAGGAGGAGACCGGAATCGATATCCCGATTCACGTCGATGGAGCATCCGGAGCCTTCATAGCCCCCTTCACCCACGCTGGTGCAGGTGGTCCCAAGTGGTAAGTTCTCCCGATCGGTCCCCCACAGCCGGGTTATATGCAAGAGAATTCGTATATTAATGCGAATCCCCAGGAACTTTGAACTTCCCCGAGTTGTATCCATCAACACCTCCGGGCACAAATTCGGCCTCGTCTACGTCGGCCTCGGCTGGATCATCTGGCGCGACGAAAAATACCTCCCCGACAGCCTTGTCTTCAGCCTCGACTACCTCGGCGGCACCGAGAAGAGCTTCACGCTCAATTTCTCGCGCCCGGGCGCCCAGGTCGTCCTGCAGTACTACAACCTCATCCACCTCGGTTTCGCGGGTTACCGCGAGGTCATGGAGAATTGCCTGCGCAACGCCCGCCTGCTGTCCCGCGCCCTCGAGGAGACGGGTTGGTATACCGTCGTCTCGGATATCCACCGGCCCGTGGAGAAGAGCAAGGAGAAGGTGGCTGCGTCGCTGGAGAATCGGGAGGCGTATGCCTTGAAAACACAGGCCCGGCGCACCTCACTCTCGGGTATGTTTGATGACATCACGTCGGCGGATTACGTCGCGGGATTGCCCGTCGTGGCGTTCCGTCTTAGCGACCGCTTCCAGAAGCAGTTCCCTTTTGTGAAGCAGGAGTCAGTCTCATTGATGATGAGGGCGAGGCAGTGGATTATCCCCAATTACTGCCTGCCTAGCAACGAGAGCGATGTCCAGATTCTTCGTATTGTTGTGAGGGAGAACATGTCGCTAGACTTACTGGAGAAGTTGGTCGAGGATATTTGTATGGTGACAGAGGCGTTGATGGAGAGTGAGAAAGTGGACCTGTCGACGCTGTTGACGAGGCATAAGAAACATAGGTCGCGATCGCGATCGCGACATGGAAGGACAGGTGAGACACATAGGGGTGTATGTTAGTTTTAAAAAAAAAAAAAGCATTGGGGCTTGCCTACCGGAGTTCAAGTTGTTTGAGTTTCTATCCGCGATACAAGCTCCTTTTCATGTTAAAAACGTCATTGATACCAATCATACTGATACGAGTTCTTCAACTGCATCTCTTCCAGTGTCTAAGTTTCAATAAGTCACATAGTCTCGAAACGTTATTCCGCCATACGAAAGTGGTGATAACACCATAACTTGAGATATACTGGAAGAAGGATATTTCGCTTGCCCCTGATCAATGCGAAAGGAAGAAAGCGCATCGGTTCCTCTTCCCAGCACCTGTCCGTGAGCTGAAATCAGCATGAATGATCAACGGATCGCCTCCGTGGCAGAGCCGAGAAGACGGGAAATTAAGCTCGCTACAGGGGGTCCAAGGCCCGTTCGATCGACCGCAGGGCCGCTGCGCCTCGATCCTTCCATAGCAAACAGGCTCGAGGGGTCGTCTCCAACCAATCCTCACCTCCCTTCAACAGCGACCCTTGCCTTCCCATCAAAATCTCCTACCAACACCTTGTTTCGCGATGAGGGGTCGAGACCATCAAGCTGGACAAACCTGCGCGGTTATTTGAACTACGCACCGGCAATTGATCTTGTAACCTGTGCAACATGTCGAAAGGGGCTTGCCTCCCGTCTCATCGTGGTGCCACAAAGGCTACTGATTTTCCCCGTCTCTCCCTTATTGAACCTGCTAAGATGCTCAGAGATGAGAGCTCGGTGTGTAGATCGCAGCAATTTTAGACGAGACGGCTGCTTGTGTCAACCAGTGTCATGCTTGTATTCCCCGCGCCCTGAGGCGATGGACGCATTCCTGCCACCTCCTCCTCATGCCGCACCCTGGCCAGGAGGATTCCTCGGGCATGAATTCCTAGATAACCGAACGGTTCCCATGATGGACGGGTTTACGCTCCCTTAGGAACTTAATGCTAGTAGTTCACCAAGAAGTTCTCGCATTACGAGGCCGCCCATACTCTTTGACAGCTGGCATATAAGTCCGCCCATACCGATCTCCTCGTCGTTGTTCATCCTAACTATCTCCACCTGTCATGCACATATGATTCTCACCGAACGTTTATCTTGTATGAAGAAGGCGTGACCTCAAAAAATGCATAGATTTCTCGAAAGTCGGAGTCCGAAAGGCCGTATTGGAGGGTCACGAGGAGGCTCGAGTGATATTTCGAGTCCAACTTCAAACGGGCCAAATCCAGGCGCATTTGGAGGGTCACAAGGAAGCAGTCAATCGAGCGGCAAAAATTCCAACCAAAGGAATAATAACTCACCAAGCATCGACGTCGGTGGCTTCGGGGGGTCATCATCACCATCATCCTTCTCCTCCTCCTCCTCCAGCACCACAACGGGTCAATCCACATTTGGATCGTCCTCGTCGACATCCTCCTCTCCAACGAGTTCCACATCTGCTGCAAGCAGCCAGCAACAGAATAATGCCGGCAAAAATGGATGGCAGAGACTCCCTGTCGGGGCCCAGGTCTTGATCATCATGGGAATCGTCTTGGTAGCTATGTTCATCATTGGCCTCTTTAGCATTGTCCTTAGGAGTACGTTCTTCATACCCACCTGCCGCCATGAATTCTACACGCTTCATCTGCATGGGAGACATGTATTGGAGTGTGGGATTTGGCTCGGATACTAGAACTAATACGGCCAATATAGAGAGACAAGAGATGCGCAGATTCAACCGAGATGTCTCCTTCAAGAAAGTGCTTTGGGAGAGTTTCAAGTCGGTAACAGGTATCGCGTGCCTGATGAGGAGATTTGGGAAAGGCTCAAAGCACAAAAACAACGGTGGCAGAGTAATTTCATACGATAAGGTCAACCGTCGGTCGTACGAGGAAAGCATTGCGACGCGCGACTCCTTCGTCGAATATGCCGGCGAACGCTGGTATGATCCGGATGCGCCTCTGCGTCCACCACGACGCGAGCGACACAAACCGCATTCACGATATGATCCGGACTCCCCCCGACACAGCAGGGCAGTCAGCTCGATCAGTGCGGTTTCGGAGAGGGTTGTGCCTCCTTGGGAGCAACCGCTTCCTCATCGAGCCCCATGGGAGCTCTCGGCAACCAGCCCCAGAGTATCCCCGGTGTCGTCGATTTCACATTCCCACGAGTTGGAGGTTTCACAGCCCTCTGAGCTGGAGGCTCCCCCGGTAACAAAGCCGCCTACAGTTGCTCATTCATCGAATGGAGGAGGTGGTTCGGTATGAGGAGGGATGATACAATGGATTTCTTCTTCGGGTTCCCTCGGTTTTGGCACGGCGCTCAGCCGGATCCGGTTCTCGACAGAGTTGGCTCTGTCTATGTATATTATGTTGATGGGACATGAGTCAAGTCAAGACTTGTTCCAGCCTACCCCGTCGTTCAAAACTTGGATTCGTCAGCCTCCGCTTTCATCTCACCTGGACAGCCAGGCCACAGCCTCTGGCTCTGGGAAGAACAAGTAAGTGGTGCTCGTAGGGTGCATTCGCAGTGGCCCTGCCCCGGGCGTGTTCCGCAGTATTTCCCCCGTTCCTATTGCGGTGCATCGTGATATTGTGATGCGGCAAGAAAGGAAGGAGCCCGCCCACGGTTCTCTCGCTCCTTCCACACTTCCAAACCCACCCAAACCCCCAAGATAACTTTATAGATTCGGATCTTTTAGGAAGCTCTCACCAGACGACCAACGAAGCAATAGCCAAGTTGGTTAAGGCGACCGTTGCCTCCCCCACCGGGAGGGCTTGGGTTCGAATCCTACCGCGCCCAAGTTCTTCGCCACAGCGGCCTACGATCCGGTGCCCAGGGATCGAGTAAAAGGAAATATCCCGCAGTAATGGAGATCCCCATCTGGCAGAGCTAGTGGTCCAGCGGGAGGCGCAACCCTCCGAGTAGGAGAGGGGAGGGCCTGGAGGTAAAGCGTTGGAGGAGTGAGAAGAAGGATTTAATTCTTTTTTTTTTTTTTTTTTTTTTCTAATTTATTTCTTTTTCTTCATCCATCTTGACTATCACGATTTGCGATGATGAGAAGAATAGACGGAACCGTTGCCTCTGATGCCGCTGAAGCGCAAGTCAAATCGAAGCCGTCATCTTGGAGCAATAATTGGCTGAAGTCGCACCTGAGTGTCCAAAAAAGGTGTCCAATTGTAAGAGCTCGTCCCCACTATTCGCTCTGAGGCCGCGACGCTGTGACGGCGGCGAAACCTGAAGAAACATCTGGCTTGAAACAAATCTGGGCCGACACTGTAACCTGTTCTCGTCCATTTGTATCTGTTCTTTTCTCGTCTGATCTTTTTTTGTATTACTCTTTTGTCTTGTTTCCGCTCGACATTTCTCTTCTCCTTGAATTCATCCACGCCGATCGCACCGTCCTTCGACTGGTGATTTCTTGACTTGCTTATTTTTCTGCGAGCGCAAGGTAGAGCACTTCGGCGGCTGGCTGCTAGCTCTGTCTCTCTGTCTCCGACTTCGTCATCTCCCCCCGGCCCAAGGATACCGGACTGCGTCGTTTCCCTCTTCCTATTTTCCTTTCCTTCCGAGTATTGAAGTCGCCTTCAAAGCATCGACGAATGGCGACACCGGCAGATCCGCAGTGGAGGAAGAAGGTGTTGAAGGTCATTGTGATTTCTCTGCTCCTTGACTTGGTACGTGGGCACACAATTGGCATCCCCAGTTCGATTTCAGGAACGCACACTACGGATTGCTAACGATTACCCTTTGTTGCCATTCAGATCTCCTTCACCTTCATCCTCCCGCTCTTCCCGAAGCTCCTCGAATACTACCGCGACCGCGAAGCTGCAACTCCACTAACAGATGGTGCAACCGCGAGCCTCCTCCAAACAGTCCTCGACTACCTCAACCGGTACAAAGCCGCGTTCGCGCGCAAGATCGACTCGAGATATGACATTGTCCTGCTGGGCGGCGCAATGGGGAGTCTCTTCTCGTAAGTTGACTATATACCCTACATAGCTCTCCCGCTTTTAGCGCAATGGAGCAGCACTAGCTTCGACTTCCGCTAATACTTGCATTCTAGCCTTCTCCAAGCGATCGCCTCCCCCCTCATCGGCAAGTTCTCCGACAGGTACGGAAGACGCGCAGCGCTCCTTGCGAGCATGTGCGGCAACATTCTGTCCGTGCTCCTCTGGGTTGTAGCCGTCGATTTCCGTACTTTTGTCGCATCCCGAGTCGTCGGCGGTCTCTCGGAAGGCAACGTTCAGCTTGCAACTGCCATGGCTACAGACATCTCTGACGAAAAGTCGCGCGGATCCACGATGGCACTCATCGGCGCCTGCTTCTCTGTTGCATTCACCTTCGGTCCTATGCTCGGAGCGTATCTCTCGTCCATTGAGACCGTAGCTCGAAACCCTTTTGCGACGGCGGCGGGCGTCTCTCTATTCCTCATCGTTGCCGAGACTCTCTATCTATACCTTTACCTTCCCGAGACTCTGCCGGCGCTGACGGGGCAAGACGCGAAGAAGCCCGCGGCCAACGGAAGCGCGAAGCCAAAGACCGAAACGAAGCGCACGAACTCGCGCATTCTCCTCTATGCCATCCACTTCGTCTTCCTTCTCTTCTTCTCTGGAATGGAGTCGTCCCTCTCCTTCATGACCTACGATTTGTTCGGCTTCAACTCGTCTAAGAACGGCCGTCTCCTCGGCTTCGTCGGCCTTGTCGCTTCCATCCTTCAAGGAGGCGTAACTCGGCGCCTTCCACCCCTCACTGCCGTCCGCGTAGGTGTGCTTGCGTGTCTCGCCGCGTTCGGCCTCCTCGCCCGACTCCAAACCGTTTCGATGCTCTATGTCGCGGCGACTTGTCTTGCCATGACTTCAGCGACGGTGGTGACGGGTCTCAATGCCTTGAGTAGCTTCGAAGCGGGCGAGGGAGAGAGGGGCGGTAAGCTTGGGATGATGCGCAGCTGGGGCCAGCTCGGGCGCGGACTTGGCCCGGTGCTGTTTACCAGCGTGTATTGGTGGGCTGGGAGGGAGGTTGCGTACCAGCTCGGAGCCACGGGTATGGCCGTGGTGCTTGTTGCAGTGTTTGCCGGGCTGAAGACGCCCCCTGGTACTAAAGTAAATCAAGGGAAGACAGCTTCTGAGAAGGAGCTTTGATGAGCGGAAGAGGAACGCCGCCGTTCATCAATCATGTGAATGGGCAGGCGATATGTATGATATACGAGTTAGATGGATTCCCGGGATTGGCCTGAGGTTTATTTAGAGCCTTTGAATTGTGTGTACTTGTACATCTTTCTTTTGAAACGGGCCCTTTCGTGAAATGCCTCCCTAAGAGTTCTAGACAGGTGTAGATTAGCCAGCTCGGGCGCTTTAGATGCTTGGGGGATCTCGTCGGCGAGAGTGAGACACATAAGCGGTGTCTGGTAAGTGCAAGGAGTGAATAAACAAGTCGTATCCCCGGCACTAAGTTTGCCTATTAATCTAATCCATTCCCAGGGCCATCCGAAGCCCATTCTGACCTCATGTCCTCCACAGGACCCCAGGACCCCAGGACTCCGGGACCCCCCATTGATAAATAACCTGAGGGGTGGGCTCTAACTCGCCCCGATTCCTGCATAATCCACGCAGAGTTGATCCTAGCGATCCCTGTCCGCCAATGCATCAATAGTTGCAGTGGGCAAGGGGCAAAGAGGAAGGAGGGGGAGGGGGAGGGGTAGCTCCATTTCCATTTTGTAATCATTTCCTTTGACATCATCATGCCACTTCTCTCACTTTTGCTCATTCTTTTTCATTGATCATTGAAGAGCAGTGACGACATTGAAAAGGACATTGCTATAGCTTCCCTTTCACCTACACATACAAGAACTTGAACGTTCAAACAACCATCGAGACTCGGGCTCGGGAATTGGTGAGAATACCGCGTCGTTTTCATTTCTTATTTCCGCTCTGTTTAGTTCTCCGCCCGCCCAGTTTTACTAGCCGTTGCACTGGTGGCGGCGGGGCAACTTTTTGGCAATGAAATCATCGCCCGCCGCCCGGTCTTGCCGAGGCGTCATCCCACCACGGCTCAATGGTAGCCGTCGCAGACACATCGTGTGAGAGCTAACTCGTCCCCAATTGCTAGCTGGACCAATTTTCTTTCTGTTTTTGCTGCGGCTCGTGAAGATTCCAGTCACGCGCACTTGCTGTTATAAACTGCAGTCCCGGTGCTTCCCGCCCTTGCTCCTCTCAGCCGACATATATACTTGGACGGCTTGAACAACTCAATTGCTTCTTTGCGCGCATTCCTAGCCTTCTCGCCTAAGACCCTCCCTCCTAGGACAACAGCCAACGGCCCAATTTCCCTCCTCTCCTAGAATATATCTAGCCGTCCCAAACACCGCAACCATGAAGTCCTCCATGACGGAAGACCAATACTTCTCGGTTAACCCCGCGCCGAAAAACCTCGAGAAACACGAGGCGCAAGCCCGCTCCTTCATAGACGCCCACGCCGCCGCAAACCGCCGCGTCGTCCTCGTCACCTCCGGCGGCACCACCGTGCCCCTCGAGAAGCAGACCGTGCGCTTTATCGACAACTTCAGCGCCGGCACCCGCGGCGCCACGTCGGCCGAGTACTTCCTCGAGGCGGGCTATGCCGTGATTTTCCTGCATCGCCAGTTCAGCTTGCTGCCGTACTCGCGCCACTACAGCCACTCGATCGACTGTTTCCTCGATTTTCTGACTGAGGCGCCCGGTGGGAAGGTGGTTGCTAAGGCGTCGCATCAGGACAAGATGCTTGATGTGCTGCGCAAATATCACAAGGCCAAGGAGGATAACCTTCTCCTTATGATTCCGTTTCTTACGATTACGGATTATCTCTACGAGTTGAGGGCCATTGCGCGTCTTATGCGTCCGTTGGGCCCCTCGGGTCTTCTCTACCTCGCGGCCGCCGTGTCGGACTTTTTCGTTCCTCCTGACCGCATGGCTGAGCACAAGATCCAATCCACCGACGCCGCCGACAATGTCAAGCCGCACCATACCTCCAAGTCGAGTCGCACCTCCAAGTCGAGTCGCGCCTCCAACTCGGCCGCAGCCCCAACCACCACAGCACCCGCCCCTACGGCCAACGCCAACGCCAACTCCAACTCTAACAGCTCCAACAGCTCCACTCCCGAAATTCACCCATCCTCCACAGTCACCGCCGGCTCCGTATCCCCCTCCGAGGAAGAAGAAATAGAAACCTTTGATAACTTCGACTCCTCGCCCAAAGTCCCCCGCTCCAAGCGCCTCATAATCGACCTCGACCCCGTCCCCAAATTCCTCAAGAACCTCGTCGACGGCTGGGCCCCCGAGGGCATGATCGTCTCCTTCAAGCTCGAGACCGACCCCTCCATCCTCGTCCACAAGGCCGCCTACTCCCTCGACCGCTACCAGCACCACCTCGTCATCGGGAACCTCCTCGCCACCCGCAAATGGGAGGTCGTCTTCGTAGCCCCCAACAGGCCCGACCGCTGGATCCGCGTCCCCACCGATCGCAGGACCAAGTCCGTCAGCGGCGTCGAGCAGCTCATTGGGAAGGCGCAGCTGGGCCCTTGTATCCTCGAGGCGGGGAATAATCCTATGGATCCGAGCTGTTTGCCCGAGGGGGAGCCCGAGGTCGAGATTGAGAGCTTGATTATTCCGGCTGTGCAGATGATGCATACGGAGCATATGGTGGCTGCTGCGGAAAAGAAGAAGGTACAGGGCTAGAGGGGAGGGTTTCGTCGGGTGTTCACGTTTTCCTTTTCATCCTCAATGCTTTCATGACTCTCTTGAAAAAAACATGTCGAGAATGCGCAAAATGGGCGGTATATGGTTTCTTGGTTCTTCTTTTGGTTGTTGGCATTCGGAGGGT
Organism: Scedosporium boydii; assembly: GCA_002221725.1. NCBI lineage: Eukaryota > Fungi > Ascomycota > Sordariomycetes > Microascales > Microascaceae > Scedosporium > Scedosporium boydii. Next base: position 128,614 of record NJFT01000052.1, on the reverse strand, counting down.
CTTACTATACATATATATATATATGAATTATATCATTGGGCATCCGCACAAACTCGATGGAGTTAGATTTGATCGATGGTCTTCGCTCACATCTAAGCCGTAAAACTCCATAATGACTTAGAGAAACATAACATGTCACTCAAGGGAAATAGCGTGGGACCACAACTCGGGATCGGGAATAGACATGTCTGAAGAGATGATCGCATAGTGATACAAATGTTTTACAGCCAGATCCCCGCCAAGTTACTCCTCCCACCGGCATCGCTTTCAACCAGTCTATATAGTGATAATCACACAAACAAGAAATGAGAAGAAGGAAAAAGGCCTATATGTACCAAGCATAAATGGGAACCACCCATAAATACACCGTATCGCATACGCCACGGCCCCCCTAGTCCTCTTCATCCTAGTAGCACAGCGCAAAGATTCCCAAGAAATTTCATATTTTTGTCTTCTCTTCTTTTCACTTGTCATTTGCCAACCTCCACGCCTTCATAGGCAAACTCTGCAAAAACATGACCCTGGGCCTAATATACATAACAAACGTCAACGCGCCAAAGAGGACGCAGAGAATGTTGACGAAGTAGTAACCATCTCTGAGCACCTCGCAAGTACCGCCGCCGGCGAGACAGCGCTCCTTTTCAGCCTGGAGGGCGCAGGAGAATGGCTCGGTGATGAGGAGGTTGCTGTCTTTGAGGTTGGTGAGCTGGGCGGGGTCGCCGGGGTGGCAGGTGGCTTTGGTGAAGGTGTCGACGAGGCGGAGAATGAAGAAGCGGGGGAAGGTCCCGCCGAGATTAGACACGCTGAGGAGAACAAAATTATGTTAGTTCTTTCTGCATTTACAACAGAGAGATAATCAACGGTTTGGGTGAGGGGGTGGGAAAAACACTTACGTTGCTAGGAGGGTCATGTAGGTACCCCCGATGGCAGGGTCCGAAATCCTAGCATGGAACGCCGAAACGGCGACAAACATGACCGTGTTCATAAAGGTCGAAAAGACATGCTCGACGATAACCATCAAGAGATACCAAGGCTCGACACCAGAAGCCGGGAATATCGCGACAGTGAACTGCGCGAAAATGGCAGCGACGAGCCTCCCCATGAATGCCCAGCACCAAAGCCTCATGGGCGTGTACTTCTGCGACCACTTGCCGGCGTAGTAGCCGAGGCCAATCTCGAAGGGGAAGTCGATCAAGACCGTGAGCGCCATGTTATCCTTTCCGAAACCCTTATCGAGGAGCTTGAGGTTGGTTACGGCGTCGTTGGCCTGGAAGCCGATCTTGGCGATTAGGTGGACGATGATGATGGTTTGGATGTTCTTGAGTTTCAAGACGCCCCACATGATCTTGTACACATCCCAGATTCCATCCTCATTTTGGGTCTTCTCTTCGCGCTTGAGAAGCGCAAGACCAATCGTGACAGCGATGTAAGCCCAGCCCCAGAAAGTAAGATATCCGCCGAGGGTCATCAGGCCCTCATCGATGGGCTCCGTGCGAAAGTACTTGTTTGCGAAATCGGCCGAATTGAAGGCGAGGAAAACGGTGTAGGAAAGGAAGTTGCCAGCTGTGAGACCGACAGTTTGGGCCGTAGAAGCGTAGGAGACGTTTCCGGGGGTGAGAAGTGTGAGCGCCCAACCGTCAACGGCGATATCCTGGGTGGCGCACATAAAGACGAGGAAGAACCACCAGCCGGTGAAACCCCAGACACTGGGGCCGCCCTCCTTTCCGGTCATAGCCATCAACCCCTCCACCCTCGAACCCAAAAACAGCATGCCAAACCCAGAGAGGATCTGGATTGGTAATATCCAACTTTTCCTCCGGCCGAACCGAGGGCTCCATACCGCGTCGACAATGGGGCTCCAGAAGAGCTTCAGCGAATAAGGGTAGCTCGCAAGAGTGAAGACGCCAATTTCACTATACGACATGTGGTTCTTTAATAAGAACGGGACGGACCCCATGGCCAGGCCCATAGGGATACCCTGAAGGAAATATAGGAGGACAAGCAGTCCAAAGTTGCGCTGGTCCTGGATCGGGAGCTCGAAGAAGCCATGGTTATTCACGATCGGCGTCTTCGGGACGGGGTCGTCGAGCGAGAAGGACTCGCGCGCCATGATGTTCTGGGTGACTTGTTTTGAATCGAGAGGAGCGGGTTTTCGCCGCTGCTCTACATGGCTATTCATGTTGCCGTTGCCGTTTAACCTTACACTTCCCGTGGAAAGTGAAGACGGCCCGTTGGTTTTGGGCGATTTGGTTCTTCGGGGTTTGGCGCCCATCTGTACTTTTGAAGAAGATATCAATGACACTCCGCTGGGACGAGGGAGTGCAGGTTGGGAGCGAGGTTCGCGGAATCGCAATATCGGGAAGGAGTGGATCGTTTGTTTGGGCTTGCGGGCTTGAGCTTTCGCTTATTTGCGTCTTTGGGATCGAGAAAGTCGAGGTAATGTCCAAAATCGGGTTGAATAGAGCTGAATAGCCGAGGGAGAGAAAGAGAAGAGAATCTTAAAGAGTGTAAGGAAGTCGACAAAGGAGGGTAGCTGGCGCAACAGTGATGTACATGGAGCAGAGTTACAGGCAGCAGCAGTATGCAGATCAAGATGGTGACAGCCAATACAGGAAGGGATCAATTGGACAGCTAGCAATGGACAAATTGTCCACGGCCCATCTATCTGGAGCAAAAGATTGGCTATCCAGGTGGGTTGGCTGTCCGTTCCCGCCACCCTGGGATTTGACAAATGTGGGAATGTGAAAGGTTCAATGTTCCAGAATGCGCAAGAAGTGATACCGTGTCCACAGAGCGTGTCCCTGTGACAGAGTCGCCAAGCGGCAAAAATGACAACAGGGTGTCTATGAGAAAGCAGCCAACCAGGGAAGGCCTCGTATAGGATTAGAAATCGATCTGGGAACCCAAGAAAAAAAGACGAAAGAATGGCAAGGTCGGGCAAGAAGAGGAATTGAAGAGAAAGAATCGAACTAAAATGAAATAGAGGTCAGATCAAGGAGTGCATCGAGTGTTATCTCAAGTCTTTCGAGAAGAACTCAGATCTGACCGAGGATTCAGATATAAACCTTGATTCCCAATGCGCTGCGCAACAGGGCCCAGGCAGTCGGCTTTTCGCGTCGAGGTTCGGCGAAAAAAAAAACCTGGGGAAGACAGACAGAGCTGAAACGATTATGTAATCGGACATCGCCCTGCAGAGCACAATGCAGCGACGCAAGTCAAAATGTCATATCTTATCGATAAGGTAGATGCGCGCATGTGAGAATGATTCCGTGCTGCCAGCAACAAAGTGACAAACGCGACGCGATCTGGGCTTCGCTCCTGAGCTCCTAACGAAAACATCAGCTTTCGCTTCCGAATAGAATTGACTGTTCGAGCCATCCGGAAGCAGGATGACTTCCACCGAACAGAAACGCGTCGCGCGGATTAATGAGCTCGACAAACAAATCGAGGAAGCTGAGGCGCGAGGTGAGTTGGTCCCCCCCCCCCCGTCCTGCACTCAGAGAGACTAATCATCCATGTTAGTGGAATCATTGCAGTACCTCCTCAAAGTCCAGCTCGCCAACGCCCTCTCGATCAAGTACTCCTACGACCGCGCCAACTCCCAGACCAACGCCCAACAGCAGCTCCAGAAGCTCTGCCAAATCCACGAGGCCCGCGATCAGCAATGTCTCTATCGCATCTGCGCCGGAGTCACGGCCTTCAAAGTAAACGACCCCGACCCGAATGCCGTTGACGGTAGCAAGGTGCTCGGTCTTCGCTTCGAGGTCATGTCCAAGGCGCAGTTTATCCACCCCTACTTCGTCATGCTCAACCGCCCCTGGCTACCCGATTCGGACTTTCTCAAGGTTCACAGACACACGGTGCCGCCGTACATCCCGCTGCTAGGGCTCGCGCAGAGACATCTCCCGCCGCCGCCGCCCAAGAACGAGAAGACCGGCCAACAGGAACGACCCGTCAAGCAAGACCTCGCGCACTTCGCGCGGTGTCTGAGGAAGGAAATCGTTCGATACCACAACAGGGTCGGCGCAATCGCAGATCTCCGCCGTGACATCGGCATCACGGGCAACGAGGAGACCGACGACGAGGAGAAATGGCTCATCGACGTTAGTGCCGTCGATCCGGAGGCGAAGCAGATTAAGCTGGAGTGGGCCAACGGCCGAACCGGTCGCGCGGTTATGGACGCCGATGGAGTGGTCAGGCAACTTGTCGTTTTTGGCCCCGAAGGGAGAGATCGAGAGTCTATGAGGGCTCTGTGGACTGAGAATCTCCGCATCGAAGACCTTGCTGGCAAGCTTACGCAGCTGAGACAGAAGGAGTGGCGACGCGAGTTGGAGCTGGAACAGGAGGAGCTGGAGAATACGGAATTACACGACACCACGACGTAACACGAGAAAAGCCACTTTTAAGGAAACTGGCATTTTTAACACTCTCGCTCGAAAACCGAACCCAATAGATTTTAGGGAGTGGGTAGGCGCCATGAGCTGAAACTGATTGTGTTCGTTCGCCGTTCCGATCTTGTCAGGCGTGGCGCAGGGACTCCGCTGTTGGCCGGACAATATACATACGTATATATTGAGGGCGAACGAAGACGAGGAATATCTGGCAACGGACCCATACCTACTTCTAACATCACGGCTAGAAGCACCTCACAGAGAACCTAATCGCATCTTGCCCTACGTTTTCAACCCGAGTTGATTTGACTACTAGAAATAGAGTTATCTATCGGGGCATTTCCCCCAAATGCGGACCTTGGGGGCTGTCTAGGAAGGGATGAAATCCTTGAGCCCACTTCTGAACAGCCCTCGACTAGGAACGAACGTGGGCCATGGTTCGCCAACGGCGGGGAGGAAAGGGGTTCCCGGTACGATCTCACGGCACCCAACAGGCCACAACTTCAAGAGGGTCGGTTGGGGCGCGTTGAGGACTGCGCGTCGAGACTACGAGATTCCTACTGTTTGTGTCCGGAGAACGCTGAGTAGGTAACTACCGAACATGTCCTCTTTACACGCCACGCGGAAGCTTTGTTTTGCACCCCTCACGAGCTTGTGCGACCATAAGCCTTTCAGTGTAGGCCGGCGTCCCCCGGATGAGGAGCACTGGGTTTCTGGCCTCTGCGTGGCCGAGGAGTGGCTTGCCACCGGGAAGGATTCACGCTACGATATTACATGGCGCATTAATAGCACTTGGAAACCCAGTTCTTCATCCTCTTAAACAACGGCCAAAGATAGTCAGCGAGGGAACCCTCCTAACCATGACCTTTTTTTTTTTTTTTTACTTCTTAGCCAAGAGTGAAATACAACATCCATCCGTCCATCGGTGCCCTCTTCACCATAAGGCCATCCCTCTGCAAGACGAGTTTGTGGCGTGTCCCTCTCCCCTTAATAGCGGTACCTATATTATTCCCAAAAGGAGGGTGTCCACCTCATTAAGCCGAGAGTAGGGGGAAATTTATCCAGCACATCCAGCAGCAAGCGCGGTAAGGTGAGCGCCGAAAGTACTCAACTCGCCGTAGACGTCTATTCTTCCCCACGAAGTACTCCTTTCCCCCTTTCCCTTTTCCTCTCCCAAGGTCATCTTTTTACCGCAACATCCCGTTGGGCCGTCCTAATATGTAATATGTAATCTTATGCGTGGCTCTTGTGATGAGAAAAGAAAATGGTCCACACTTCCCCGGGGTAGTACAAGGTCAGGTCTATGCTTCCAAGTACTCCTGCGTCGGAGTTGGAGCGTTGTTTTTCGCACTTGTGTTTCTCTCGAAACATCCCTTCTTCATCGGGGTTTGAAAGAGAACACAGAACATATTGATACTCTTTCCGGTAACCGTAGCATGGTGAAATGCCGATAGTAATACCCGGAACAACACCAGTAAAGATTCCGCGGAAACCTCACTGATCATTGTTTCGGATAGTAGGAAACAAACCGTCGAGGAAGGCATCAATGTATGTTGGTCTTTGACTACAGTAATCGGCTGGCCGCTGTGACGCTCGTCTTATGAGTGCTGGTCTATGTCAGGAAATGGTGGACTACATTTCAGCGATCCGGCAACATCTAATGAGTGTTCTGTAACGCCGCAGTAAAAGACACTACTCGCACTTCTCAACTTTTCGAGTAGTAATGTGAGTCAAAGAGATGGGGACACAAAAAAAAAAAGATTGAATTAATCACCTAACCACCTAGATAACACCAAACCCGGCCCACAGAACCCAAAACCTCTAGATTCTATGAAACCGCTTAGCACAAGGCATCCCCGGTATCCCTTCCACGGCTCACGATCCCCGATTGAAGACAGAGACAAGTTAAGTTGTCCTCGTCGCTCAGGATAGACGCCGAAAAAGGGATCCGCCTTTGGCCGAAGATGAAGTATTCGGTACTAACACACCCGCACCCTCACACACAATCCCCTTTCTCTCCCTCCGAATTGCTATTACACATTCGGCGTATAACGCCATATCGTCCTCTTTTCTTCACCCCAATATGTAAACCTCACCCTCCACCCATGGTCCATGAATAAAAAGATTGAGACAAAAGGAAAGTGGGGAAACCCTCCACGCTTATCATGCCAAATTTTGGTTGTTGTATATCAAAAAGGACAGGAAATAGTGTAGGGATGGGGAATTTCCATGATTAAGAAAATTAAAGGAGAGCGGCAACAAGAGCGGCAACGGCACCGAGAATACCGGCAGCGTTCTTGGGGGCGGCGGCGACAACGACGGGCGGGGTGGGGACACCGCTAGCGTTGGCAGAGGGCCTCGCCGAAGAGGGAGCCGCGGGAGGCGCAGGGGGCTTCTCAGCGGCGGTGGGCTTAGGAGGAACCGGACCGGGAGCCTCCTTGGTAGCCGGAGGAGGAGCGGGCTTCTCGTGAGTGGGCTTAGGAGCGGGGTGGGGCACCTCCGTGACGGGGACGGGGCAGATGGTGGTGGTGACCTCGACGGTGGTGGTGGTGAGCTTGGTCTTGGGGTGGTCGGGGCACTCCTTGACGTTGTCCTCGCACTTGATCACCGTCTTGGTCTTGGTGGCCGTGACGGTGCTGGTGGTCCACTTGTGAGGGGGGAAGTCCGGCTTGGGCTTCTCCTTGCGCCAGGCCCAGTGCCAGTCATCGGCATCCTCGTCGTCGCAGTCGTCAATGTCGACGCCGTGGTGGGGAGGGTGCCAGATAGGGATGGGCTGCTTGGCACCCGCGGGAGGTCCCTTCTTGGGGAGATGGGGAGCGGGCGGCGCGGCAATGCCGGGAGGGAAGCCGATGGGGCCGGCGTAGACCTCGAAGGTGGCATCACCACCGGCGGGGGCGACATCAGGGGTGATCTCACCGGAGGCTACATCGCCGATGACGGCGGTGGCGTCCTCCTGGGCGTAAGCGACGGCAGCGAGGCCGAGGACGAAGAGAGGAAGCTTCATCGCGACAAACTTGGGTTGTATATTACCCAACGAATAATAGTATTATGAGTTTTGTCAGACAGCCAGATAACGAAGTTTGGCAACGAAGCGAACGACGAAGCGAATGTACCGGTATCAGAGATACTTGGGGAAGAAAAGGAGGAGAGAGGAATGAGATCGGCATCGAGAAGGGGGAGAAGGCCGCTTTTTGTGCGTTTTCGAACCACTCGACCCTTCCGCAGCCTGCACACAATATACCGAACTCGCAGAGATGGAGAGAGAGCGCACGACGACTGGACCGGTAGGGCCGCCATGCACTTCGGATGCGTAGATTACGCCGAGTGAGGCCCAGAGGCACAGAGATGCCGGCGTATCCACGACTCCCCAACACTCTGGAGCCTGAATGAGTCCAGGCACTAGACACACACCAGGCCTCCGGGCCGGTCAACTCCTTAGATCCATTGCTCTCTCTCATTCTCTCTTCCTCTCTTTCCCCATACCAATCCATCAAAGGCGTATAGGCTGAATGTTTGCTAAGCTCGATTAATGATTACTGCATGCGCCGAGCCACCAACGGAACTTTTCGCCTCGGCGATGATGAGCAAGAAGGAAGCTCCATTATATCGAGCGAGCATCCTAAAAACGTCACTCCGTTCTCGCCATGCACCCTGATTGGGCCATTGGGACCCGTCCCTGCGGCTAAAGTGTCCCAGCCGATGTGCAATAACGGGCGATACTATAGCAGCAACCATTCGTATTTTTACTCTATCTTGCCTGTAGGGTAAAGTGGACGGCCGAGTTTAATTGCTCTAGCTCTCGGGAAGGGACAATGAGCATGTTGGTCTCTCCGCCGCCGGGAAAAAGTTGGCAACAGGCTTCGACGCGATTCCCCTTCGTGCGACCTCAGGTCGCGGTGGACTCGGTCGCCGCCGCGTTTTTTTCGAGATTCGACACTGTTCCTTCCATAACGAAGAGACTCTCCATCTTTAACATCTATGAGTGTGGGCTCATGGGATGTCGTGTGTTGAGCATATACACACCCCTCCATCCCACACCCCGCAGCATCCCTTTGCTGAGAAATGCAAGAAGGCATCCACGCTCGGGAACTCTGAATGAACCCAACGTTACCTTCGCTGCTCCAATGCTACCCCCATTGGGGCATCATCTCCTGGTACCTGCATCGATCGAGATCAAGTCCCCTTCCACCATTACAGCAGTAGCACCTTACCCGCGTGGCTGAGCAGCCTTCGGGAGGGGACAAAAGTGAAATGGTGTTCTCTCATCCTCTAACATCAACGAACACCACTGACATAGGGTTTCGGACAGTAGAGGACCATCTCGGGCGTGGAGGAGGAATAGGCGGGCACCCAAAAAAAGAAACAGGCAAGTCTTTCCACGACACACTCCAGTACCCTGGACCAATTCCGCCTTCTCCGGCTCATTTCTAAAAATCCCAACCTGGACCCCTCGGGATCTTGCACGCCCCGGAGATCATCATGATGTCAGCCAGTTCTAGTCTGGCTGAAAAAAGGGGTTCGACTTCCCCAGGAAAACCCAATATGGTTGGCTGATTCCGCCGGTTCGGCACCGATTTGTCGTATATGTGAGTGAACTATGCAGCATTCTCGAGCCAGAAACACACTGATTATATGGATACATCAATATATAGTGTGCATAAGCCTGAGTGCGGCCGACGCACTGTAAATCGCGGCACAGCACCGAACTCCTCTCGCACCCGGATATAAGTCGTCGTGGTCACTGGCGGGCCATGGTCCCCCCTCCTCCGAAAGAAGGCCAACCACTCGCGTGCCGCCACAATATCGAGTTAAATCACGATTAATATAAGTAATGAGTTGGACCACCTGAGCATCAGCTGGTGCGTCAGACTAGGGCTATAGCAGACACGGCTGGTGGTGCGGCCCCAATGTTCCCAAAAGCCCTTTGTGATCGCCTGCCACGCTCTCTTTTCCGTGTGTTGAAGGTGAGATCCGCTATGATTAGTCGAGAGATTCCCTTTGATATTCGCGTCGATCTTAGTGGATCATTTTAAGGAACGGTGTCGGAGTTTTTTTGCTGGCTAGGCGAACGCCTAATCAGGCGGAGGTTGAAGGCTGTAGTGAAGCATATTTAGCACGAGCAGGAAGGCGGCGATGGAAAGGAGTCCTGGTCCAACATGGAGGAGGGAAGATATTAAAGTACTGCCTTGTGTCGAAATATTTCCCATATTGTGTGGCACCTCAAACACAACGTCGCAGTCAGGCTGACATCGAGCTTGGCCGATTGGAAATCTGGTCCGCCACTCCGAACGCTGCTTGGAAGAGGCGCAGTTGGCACGTTTCCCACTCTGCGGCAGAACCCTGCGTTGGACCCTAGTCGTTGGTGTTGCAGAATTACAAGACTCCATCCAGGCACGTCTAGCACGCTCTTCGTCTCACCGCTCCGACGCACGTCGTTTCTAGACTGGCCATATCCAAGGTGTTGACCCTGCAGGCAGGCCGCGCCGAGAAGAAACAAAACAGGGCCAGGCCATGGAGACCCAACCTCTCTTGTGCGACTCTGTTGAATTACCGGGCTCGGCCACACACCTACGTAGCCTGATTTGGCCTCATCGGGCCTGATGATATATCGTAAACAGAAATAGGCGTAAGCGTATAAGCCAAAAGGCTCTCCAGTCCGAAATGCCGACGTTCGTCGCGTCCCTGTGGTATTGAAAAAGAAAAGGGAACTATTGCACTCTCGGGCGTGAGAATATTGGGTTGTCCGACTTTGGCTTATTTCTCGATGATGTCTATATTTCGGAGGATTTCGACTCTCCAAAAATAAAGACATTGTCAGAAAGAGGAAAGCCGAGACACCATATCCGCGGCAAATACCCCACGTTTTTCGCTCACCAGTCAAGCCGGCTGTTCTTAGACTCGGTAACTGGCTTCGAAGTCGAGGCCGCCGCCTCTTCCTTTGACCGCTGGTTTTCAATAGCGGACTCGGTGCTCACGGCCAAAACATCCATGTTGACGTTCCAGCGCCTAGCCTCCTCCTCGGCAACGGCAGCCCACTTCCGAATCAAAGGGTGTGAGTTCGCTACGTCTTCAAAGACAATATCCTCCCGCTCGGTGTCGTCGCCTTCTCGCAAGACATCGTACTTCCACGTGCCGTCGGGGAACCAATACTCGGCACCAAAGAGAATCTCAGCTTTCAGTTCGTCCCTAGCAGTTTGGGCCAGGCGCCCGATACTACTCGCCCTCTCGTCAATGCGGGTGCTGTCGTCATTTGCTGCCGGCTCGCCAACTCCACGGGGCTTGTTTAACAAAGGCCCGCAGACAGATTCGGCAATGCCGTCGAGAAGCCCAAGGACTTGGCCCACCTTGGACCCTATGGAAGCTCCTAGGCTGAAACCCTCGTCAAATCCAGCCTGTATGCTCTGAGCCTTGGCCGCGGTGATACCATCGCGATAACCTGCAGTTGTGTGTTCCCTCTCGAGGCGTGGCATGTCCGACGGCAGAGAGTTACCAGCGGCGAGGCCTACACCCTCGGATGGGCCGGAAGAGTTGGCACCGAAGACATCATCTAAGGCGGTCTCGGCATTGCGTCGCTGGACGGGCTGATATTCTGCGTCCATTGTGGCATCTTGGACATCGTCAGAATATTCAGTGTGTGAGATGAACATGGCTTTGCTGGTTCTGGCCTCCGTCGTCAAGACGCAGCGCGTAGATTTCTTTTCCGGCTTCTCCACAAGGTAGATTCAGGGTCCATGCAAAAATATTGTAGGCGAGTTTTGATTTAATAAGAACTGCGGAGTAATAAAATATCAAATGGAGAGCGGAGAGAGGAGAGAGGAGAGAAGACCAAATCCGTGGAGAAGACTCAGTGCGCCCCACGTGATCGCTCCAAGTCGTAATACACTGATTGATCAATTGATGCTTAGAAATTTCATAACCAACATCGACGGAAGCAGCTATGGTGCTAATTGCTAGTAGCTTCCGATTTTGAGATTGATAGCGATTGGGTGCAAGGTGGTTGTGTGGAAGCGTTGAAATCAAGGCCCACATGGGGAAGATGTTCTGTTTTTCAGTTGGTGGATTGGATCGCATCGTGAGTGCTTCGTGGGAGCGACTTCGACAAGTCGAAATGCCCTACACCAGACAATTACGAGCAGATCTGTGCCTATTCCCCGCGAACCCCACCAGCGCGGGCTTGTTGGGGCGGACTATACTAGAGCCTAGCTTGCTAAATTGTGTAAGGCTTACACTAAACTACTCAACTCGATCAATGAGTGGAGCGGAGAACTGGGGATTGTAGTAGGAACGGAGGCCTAAACGCCGTGTAAGTCGTGGCTCCCTCGTCCAAGGTCTCTATGCATAAGACATCAAATATCTCGCCAAATCTTCACGGAGCATAAGAGAACAAATACGGGGTATGAGCACTGTCCACTTTTCGAGCTCGACTATTATTTAACTATTTAATCATAAGACAGAAACTTTTTATAGACGCTAGATCATTAGAACCTGAACTGATCAGAAGGTGTGAACAGACCTGTCGAAGAACCACCAAGAAATCTATCCAGCGAGAACCCATAATCTAATTACATCTAGCCCCGATACCGCATTATCATATTCAGATGCCTATCCAATGGCATCTCTCAATTTGAAAAAAAAAAAAAAAAGATAAAGTTAGGGCTCTCCATGGCCTTCTAGAAAATGGCCAACAAGTTCCACCCAACGCAGGTTGCCTTGGCCATTTGAAGCGCAAAAAGGCCCCCAAGATATATCGCCCCCGTAAACACAATGAGGCCCCAGTACTCCCCACCATTCGAAGTGAGGATCTCTCCTCCGATAGGAATGCTAACGAGACATGCCACCGCTACGAGGGTATAAGTCGTAGCATAGTAGCGCCCATAGTGCTGTGTCTTGCATAGCCGGCCAATGCATACAGGGCTAATGCTAATGTTGTTGCCGCTCGAGAAGCCGATCAAGAGCATGAAGAAGACGATGCCCGCTGTCGTGTGGCCCGCAGGCAGCCAGATGGCGAAACACGCAACAATGGCGAGGACGATGGCCAGCATGTTGGAGTTGAAAGGGCCGAACTTGTCGCCCCACCAGCCTGGGAGCGCACGGCCGAAGACGGAGCCCGCGTTGAGAACCGCAAGCATGTTGAAGGAGAAGTTGTCGTTGAACCCCTTGTGTAACATGTAGCTCGTGATGTAGGTGAGGGGGATGAAGAGCGCGAACTCGAGGAGGAAGATACCGATTGTCGTCCATAGGAAGGTAATGTTCTTGAAGATTCGGATGTCTGGGTGCACGTTGGCATTTAGGGCGGGTGGGAGACGGGATTTAATGAGAAAGTTGGACGCTGCGCAGAGAGTGAACGATAGGAAGGCTAGGATGCGAATGGCCCATCCCCAGCCAACACGCTCGAATAGACTGTTGAGCATGAGAGGGAAGATGATGCCTCCGATCGAGCCTCCCGTGGAGGCTATTCCCGTTGCGAACGCACGCCTCCGCTTGAAGAAATGACCGACAGCAGCGATCGAGGGGGTAAAGATTAAGGACGACGAAAAGCCGGCAAGGACTCCGAAAGAGAGGATGAAATGCCAATATTCTAAAAAGCGGGAGAGAGAACGGCCAAGTTAGTAACAAGCGCATGAGATTTTAAGAATTACTGAGGAGTAGAAAAAGGCGAGAGGTGGGTGAAGGGGAAAGACACTACGCACTCGTGCTAAAGCTGAGACCAAGAAGACTGGCCAGCTGTGTTATTGTGCCTCCCAAGATGAGCCATCGCGGACCGTGCTTGTCAAAGATGGGACCAATGTAGATGCCACAGAAGAAGGCGAGGAACGTGTATAGGGAAAATATCCAGCCAATTTGGCCACTACTATGCTCGGCAAGCTGATGGGTCGAGACATAGGCTTGGAACGTTGCCAGTGTATTCATGATCCCCAAAGACGAGAGCAGAGCGAGCCAGCAGCCTAAAACTACAAGCCACGCAGCCAACCCTCCCTCGGGATATTCTTCATCCTCATCGTCCTCTCCATTCTCAACCGATCCAAGTTCAGTGTCTGTATCTGCTGACGACGCTGGCTGCTGTGCCTGGTCGAGGGGCGCCGATCCCTTCTTCTCTTCGGACTTTTCCGCCTCGGGCCGCGCCGCAGGAGCACTCTGCCCCTGCTGCGGTAGTCCGGGCTGGACACCTTTCTCACTCACATTGTCAATGGCAGTCATTCTGAACAAGCGAGAGTGTCAGAAGTCCTACAATGGACTGAGCGAGGATTTAGTGTGGATTGTCAAGTCAAACCCAGACATGGTAGAGGCGGTTGGAAAAGAAGGTGGGCTTTATACGTAGGATTTAAGTGAAAATTACCAGGAGTGGAGTCATAGAAGCAGAAGACGCTAGAAATGGGGATCAAACACCAAAACTCAACGGTGGTGGTGGCATACGAAGTAGGGGGCCGTCACTTGCCGAACCGCGAGGCCGGGGTGCTGGGCATGGGTGTCCATTGGAGGGGAGGTCGGAATTGTTGGTTCAATGTTGAGTTCAAGTGGAGAGGCAACTCCATTGTCCGGTTACAGTATAACTACTTCATACGAGCCTTCGATTTAGCGGCCCACTATTACGTACCAAGAACGGCATGGGGCCAAGGCAACCTTGAAGGATTTCCTGGCCCTTTTGAGTCTTCCAGAACTCTCTCGACCCTATGACCAAAGAGGAAACCAATGGCGATTGGCGAAGGCCCGAACTCTACGCTGCCGACACTCGGCTGTCCTTCCGGGACTAATTCCGGCCCCTAATTCCGGCCTTTCCGGCCTCTCGCGTCTCCTGGCAGCGCGCCAGAGCCTGACGCGGGGCTTTTCGTTGCTGGGTTTCGGAGGACGCCACCTCCCCCTTGCTAGCCACAATCGGAAATTTCCTAGTCCAGAATGGCCCATTGATGCTTTTCCCGCTCCGAATCACAGTCCGACGCCCTTCGAAATGCACGATGTGCCAGCGGACGGTGGTGTAACTTTGCGAGCGAATGACGACTAAGAACGCACCCCGCTATGCACAGAGACCGCACCGACTTCCCGATTTCGAATTCACATGGGCGGGGTTCCAGACATGACATATTTGCCTTGCTTTTTTAATGTCCATTTTCTAAATTTTTTTTTTTTTTCCGCGGCCTGCTGCTGGAGTTGGTGGAGAGAGAGCAATTGCCATATGCACATCATTAAGTATATTATTGGTCCTCGTCCTCGACCTCCTCCACACTGACTTTTTGAGGACCGACAGCGGACGTCGATCCTGCTTCATTGGGTGCTGCTGCTGCTTTCAAGTATCCCTCCTTCTCGAGGCGGTCGGCTTCCTCGGGCTCCATCAGACCCCCATGACCTTTGCCCTTTTTCATCTTCATCATAACCGACGTAGGCACGAAGGCCTTGACAGCCTCTTTCCGTAAATCTCGAACCACTGGTTTCGCCTCGTACACCGTCTTTTCTTCTGGTGGTGGAGCTGGCCGGGCCTTTTCCTTTTCATCTTTCTTCGCTCCTGGCGGTCCTGCTGTCTCCCCAACCTCTGCGCGTTCCGCCTCCCTCCTCGCTCTCCTCTTCGCCCACCACCTATCCATAATCTCTTTGGGTATCGGAGGCGGAGTATCTCGGGGCATTGGGATTCGCTTCACATCCTCGGGAACATCCTCATCGCTCGAAGAATAGTAGCCGCCGCGTCTCCTCTTTCCCAGAACGCCTTGGTCCCCGCCTTCCCTTGGTGCTCTGAAGACTGGGGCTGCATCTCCGAGGGCTTCTCTCGCTTTTGTAACTGCACGGAGTTCCTTTTCTAGTCCTTCTAATACTTGCTCCTCGTGGCGCGTAAGCTTGCCGCCGTTTTCCGTTATCGCTTTGAGGTCATCGATCTGTTTTTGTATCCGGTGAGGATTTCGTCGCGCGAGCTTTTCGTTTCTCCTCGCTTGAACTTCCGCCCGGCCTATTTAAAGCAATACACTGTTAAAACTACTGTACTCGAGCGAAGCTTCGAAGCCTAAGCCAGTCAAGAACGGGTCATCTTACCTTTCTTTATGGCCTTTGCCTTATCTGCTTTGCGCTGAGCCTGCACGGGGTTGTACCCGCGTTCCTTGTTCATTGCGACTATGTAGCAGAAATCCGAATGGGTTTTAAGTCGGTATTCAATGATAATTGGGAATCGTGTTGAGTAGAATTGCTTGCCTTGCCACTGACCTGGAAAGCTCCAGGGATGGATCTAGAGATTCAAATCGATGATGGATTCGGTTTCACGGCCTATCATCACGTGGAGATAAGAATAAAGATCAATCTTAATCAAAATCCCTGTCATTCGGCTGGGGACGCCCCACATGGCAGCCAGCACTGTCCACTGTTGCTGTTGCTGCTGCAACGGTGTTTGGTTGTTGACTATTCTCGCAAGGAAAATTGCCCCGCACCAGCCCACGGTAGAACACCGCTAAACACTGAGGATGAGCTCTTTATTGGGACCGCCATTGTGTGACGAGGCACTGCGATGTGATACCACCAGTTTGATTGATGTCTGAGAAATTGCATTGGGCTTTGTTTCGATTGATTCAGGCCCAGGCACGGTTGTCCCTTCCGCAGGCCGAGCGCAATCTTCTCCGTAAGACGCGAAGTACATTCGAGTGACGTTGACGTTTGTTGTTATTGTCCTCTTGCATCCAGAGACAAAACAACTCCTTGTTTTCCAGCCAACCGAAGAGGACCCTCCTCGATTCTCGACAGCCATTACATTGGACTTGCATCTGGCAGGGTCGTGATATGCACGAAATCTTAAAGTAGCATTACTCTATCGATACGTTTTTATTATCGACACCACACTGCGGAGACCTCCAGGCCAGACTACCGTCCTTCTGATCCCTGCATGGGAAGGAAACAGCCATCGCATCTTCAAGTTCTCGAAATAGTGGTAGGTCCTCTCGAGCTCTTCGTCTGCATTTGGCATCTCTTGCAACATGCCCCAAATCTATCACCGACTGTGCCTGTGTTGTTACCCTGCAGCCCTACCCAGACCACTGACGAGTCAATCATAGTAACAGGCGCGCGGAGCCTCAAAATGGCCAACTTCATGACGAATCTGCTGTCTGGCGGCAGCAAAGGCGACAAGTCTGCCGCCCTTGATATCTCACCTCGACCGACTACGCCGGCCAAAGGACAACACGATTTCCTCGACCCCGCTTCCACGCCTCAAGGCAGCCCAAGCAAGAAGACCACAGTTCCTGGAGCTTTCGATCTATCCACCGTCTTCGATAATGCATTGAAACTCAATGCGCCGGTTTTGGAGAGTCCCGTCAAACTCACCCGACCCCACAGCGGCGTGGTGCCTCTGTCCCCCGGGAAGAGCAACATTCAGCCTCTCGAGGATACCTCGATCTCGATCTCCGACGATAGTATCATCCACAAGACTGGGGTAGCCTCGCACACTAGTCCCCTCAAGAAGCAAGGCCAGGAGAATACGCCGCCGCCTTCGCGTCTGGGTGTCTTTGACTCTTCTCACCACCACAATCACGCTGCGATTTCAAGACACGAGCTCTATCACTCGAGTAGGCCCGTTACCCCTGCCAAGAAGTTTAACACCTCCCGAGGACTTACTCCGGAGGAGCTTGAGATTCTCCAAAAGCCAAATGTTCGAAGACTAGTCAATGTGACGCAGCTCTGTATGTATACCTACTCCCGCTTTGTCAAATCGTGACGCATACTAACGTACCTGTTACGTGTAGATTTCCTAGACTACTACTTTGACCTCCTTACCTATGTAGGCTCCCGACAGAGTCGTCTCGATGCTTTCAAGGCGGAATACCCTGCTCCACCTGAGACGGACAAGGAGACATATGACCAAATGTGGCACAAGTATACTGGCAGAGAGCGTGCCAATCTACGTAAACGCCGCGTTCGCCTTCGACAGGGAGATTTCCAGATCCTCACCCAGGTCGGCCAGGGTGGGTATGGCCAAGTCTTCCTCGCCCAGAAGAAGGACACGCGTGAGGTCTGCGCTCTCAAGGTCATGAGCAAGAAACTGCTGTTCAAGCTTGACGAGATCCGCCATGTGCTCACGGAGAGAGATATCCTGACAACGGCCAAAAGTGAGTGGCTCGTGAGACTTCTGTACTCGTTCCAGGATGACAAGAATATTTATCTTGCCATGGAATACGTACCTGGTGGTGACTTCCGAACGTTGCTCAACAACACCGGAGTCCTCTCCAACCGCCACGCGCGCTTCTACATTGCCGAGATGTTCTGCGCCGTTGACGCCCTGCACCAGCTGGGATACATCCACCGCGACCTGAAGCCTGAGAACTTCCTGGTCGATTCTACGGGGCATGTCAAGTTGACCGATTTCGGTCTGGCGGCGGGAATGCTGTCCCCTGCCAAAATTGAGTCTATGCGAGTCCGCCTCGAGAAGGCATCGGAAACATCGGTACCCTTCGGGAAGCCCATGGATCAGAGGACCGTGGCCGAACGTCGGGAGGGATACCGGTCGATGCGAGAAAAGGATGTCAACTATGCGAGGTCTATTGTCGGCTCCCCCGACTATATGGCGCCAGAGGTTCTGCGCGGCGAGGAGTACGACTTTACTGTGGACTATTGGAGTCTCGGATGCATGTTGTTCGAGGCTCTGACTGGGTTCCCCCCCTTTGCTGGTTCTACCCCTGACGAGACTTGGAGGAACTTGAAGCACTGGAAGGAGGTTTTGAGGAGGCCCGTTTGGGAGGACCCCAATTACTTCCTGAGCAACAGAACTTGGAACTTTATTACTACGTAAGTTTTTTTTTTCTTTTCTTATTTCACGATGACAGCACTAATACGCCCATAGTTGCATTCAATCCCGGTCCAGGCGATTCTCCAACATCAAGGACATCTACGACCACCACTACTTCGCCGAAGTAGACTGGGACACGCTCCGCGAGACCCGCGCCCCCTTCGTCCCGGAGCTGGACTCCGAGACCGACGCTGGCTACTTCGACGACTTCAGCAACGAGGCCGACATGGCCAAGTACAAGGAGGTCCACGAGAAGCAGCAGGCGCTCGAAACCATGGCGGAGCGCGAGGAAGAGATGAGCAAGAGCCTCTTTGTCGGCTTCACGTTCCGTCATCGCAAGCCCCAGGGCGAGGACGGAGGAGGCGGCAACAGCAGTCCTCGCAAGCCGATTCCCCTCGATGGTACGTTTGGCACGATGCTCTAGAGTAAGCCGTCGTCGCTCTCGGCATGCTGTCGGCCTAGGGGGCTTGGTCTGGGATCTCGGTATGGCGGTGCAACGACGGGCCGACATGGCTTGTTTTAGAGGCGGGTTGGTTGAAGGGAAAACTGTTTATACGATGGAATCGAACGAAGGACGTTTTGTTCTGCTTCTGGGTTTCATCGTGCACTAGCTCACCGTCTTCTTTCTCTTCTCCTTTCCGGCCTCTTTTTTTATTTGAGTTTTTGTTATTAGCATTCAGCATTGCACTTTCTCCCGTCGCGTGGCTTGGAGTTGGGAAAAACAATTATGAAGGAGGTGGGCTTCCGTTTCTGTTTTGTTATTATTTTGTTTGCAGAAGGAAGGGAACGAACAGGAGGGAAAAGTAAGAAGAAACATGTCTTGAGCGCAGGGGCGGCGAGTTCAGCAGAGAAGAAGCTCAGGCAGGTTAACAAGAAACGACGTGGTTCTGTTCTTCCCGTTATTCTGCGAGAGTAGAGTTTTTGGCCCCGAAAGGCAGGTTAAAGAAGATGTAGGCTATTATAATCAAAGTGTTTCTTTTCATTTCCGTGGCATGAATGTGCCTGATATACGATCCGTAAAATCAGAGTCCCCCCTTAGCTTGTTGAGACGGCGTAGGCATGCGAGTTCCATGCGCTGCTGCCAGGCGCCTGATCCTGCCTTCTAATCTCTATACAAAACTCCCGGGCCGTAAACCAAAAATCCAGAATATTGTCCTTCAACTCAAAGCAGTGCGTATCCCTCCCTTCACCCTCATGCAAATGATCCTCCCCCCTCGAGAACTGCGCCTTCACAGTCCACTGGAGCTCCGGTTCGCCATCGGGAAGATGCAGCATATTCCTAACGCACACGTGCGTCGGGCGTTCGTACACGCGGACGAAGTCGACGCCGAGCCTACACTGCCCCACGGCGCGTCTGCCACCATTTTCGTAGTGGAAGAGGATGCCGAGGCAGGAGGCGTCGGGCTGGCTGTCCTGGTGGAAGACGGTGGCGGTTTTCACGCCGTTTAGGGGTGTGGAGGAGAATTTTACGAGGTGGTCCATGGCTAGGAAGTTGGGGACGATGTCCTCGGCGGTTGGGAGGGGGTAAGAGGGGGCGACTCGGGAAGCTGTCGGGCTTGATATGGTGCCAATTCTTGTAATGTGGCCGAGGAGTGATGATCGGGTGAAGAAGAGCATTGTTGGTGTTGTGCCGAGGGAGTAGATGGGGAATTCGCTTCTTAGGAATGTGCCCAAGATGCTTTGGCCTGTGAGCTCGGTACGCAACTGGCACAATGTTAGAAGGACCTGGGACGCGTGAGATCTCGAGAACGGGGTGGATGGCGTGAACAAACCAATATTGAGGGCCATTTCATAGGGAACTCCGAGTCTCGGCTTCTCAAGTCGAGAGACAGGATCCGGTCATTCTTCGATATCGGAACATAGAGCCAACACATGCCATTAGGGGATAGACCAGATGGGATCGAAGCATATGGCCGGTCGCGCGTATGGCCGTGGATGTAAACCATCCCCAGGTAGTTCGCAAAGAAAAAAGTGAGGCCGGTGACTGCATTTAGGTCAATGCTGTACGAGCGGGAGTCCTTTTCCTGGGGTTCTTGGAGAAGTTGGACCACCCGCGGAGCTGATTCATCCCCTTGCGGTATAGACGCCGGAAAAGTCGGTGGCGTTGGAAGATCCCACAGGTGCAGATTGGGTTGCCATTGGGGGATGTGAAGGCGCATCAAGCCGTCCTTCAACAGTTAGTTAGCATGTCACTTCATGACTGAGCGGTTCACGGGGGCTTTTCTCTGCAGAGCAAAGCGTCGATGAGGTAGGTACCTGGAACAGGGCAGTGATGCCTTCTAGCTGGGCATCAGATGTATTCTGAACGACGAAAAGGCGGTCATCATATCTCTCGTGCCGATATCTCGCTTGCTCTTCGGTCAAGCTCTCGACTCTCCGAATACCTCGCGAGTCGATAGTCAGGCGAATAACAGGGAGAGGCTCCTTAGACACTTCAGGTTTCGCCGTCCCGCGTTCCCACCTCACGGCCTCACGTAAAGGGACTACGAAGCATTCCTCCCCCGGATCCGGCTCCGGGGTCTCGGTGAGTCGGGCGGCGAGGTCCAGACCGGAAACATATCTCCAGAAATGGGCGGAAGAAGAGTAATTCCGAATGATCTGGAGAATCTCCTGCGGAAGCTTAGTGAGTCCCGGCAAGCCGTACTTTTCAGCGACCACGGAAACGACCGAAAGGTGAATGTGCGTGGTTTCCGGAAGGCCTAAGCAAGGCATGCGCGCAGAGGGCTGTCTCCAAGCTGCGTGTCTGAACAGACGGTCGGGCGCGGAGCGGGAAGTGTATGCACGCCTCAACATCTCGAAGCATTCAAGGTGAACAGTGGCGGTGTTCGGCTTCTTATCACATTGAGGGCATCGTCGCCGAGCGCAGATGAGCCAACGGTGGATGGAACTGACGCGCTCAAAGGGTTCCGGGACAACGAATGGCTCTGTGCGCTTCCAGAGAGAAGTCGCCATGTCATTACCTATCACTGTGCTCAATTAAAAACAAAATCATTTCAATAAGATGCGTCGACCACCGACGATGCCCGATGTCAGAAACTCACGGCCCACGCAGATGTCGCCCTTGGCGATGACGCCGTTGCAGATACCGCATAGCTGCTTCAATGGGAGGTGATCGAGGTATTGGTGGAATTCTGGAGTATCAAGAGTGCGGTCCCACGGCGAAGGAGCTCTCGTCCTATCGGGATCAGCCATGTTTCATTTTCAATGGCTGGAAAATTGTTGGAGATGGATCAATGGAAGGGCTAACGACGCGCATGTCGTGATGAAAAGAGTCAAATCTGACTGTGTCCGTAACTGTGCTCAATTTGAGTTCTTGAGAGGAGCATCCGACCTCCGACATCCAACTTCATCCCTGATAACCCTGATAATTCTGAGGCAACACTGAACAACCTTATTTTGACTTCGCTCAAGTTCCTCCCTTACATGCTCTAATTGTTCAAAGGATTTCTCGTTTCTTGACCTCGTCAAGACTTGCTACGACTCTCGACCACTCTGCAGATCCAAGGACTGACAACGCCAATATTTAAAATGAAGATGAAGAAAACAAGAAGAAAAAAATGGAAGAAAAATAATAAAGAAGAGTAAAGAAGCAGGAGAGTGCAAAAGGTAAAAATCCGAAATTCTACAGAGTCGACTTCTTTCATAATAACGCGTGTGCAAATCATCTAGGAGCACAGCCCAGAGAGTCATACCAAGCAACTTGAGAGTCGAAAATCGCCAACCAATTGTTCGATTACCGCTCGCCCAGCCACGTTCTATGCATAAAAATGAGGCTCAGCGACTGTCTATGCAGGTGGAAGCCTGGCGAGGTGTAGCCATCGGCAGAAAGAGGGAGCTGGGAACCGCCATGCGTTGGGCATCTGCCAGCCTCGCGAACCCCTCACTTTACCAACCCGTTATCGCAACGCCGACTCCTGGGAGTTTCCATAAAATACCTGGAATATGGCTCTGAAGGCCTCTTAAACCTGTGCTATCGAAGCATAGTCTACGTTGGTATCATGGTTGAACCTGGCCTCTAGAGTGACCGAATCGGCCCAGGTGGCCCTTGCCCGATGAACACAAGTCGAAGATGGCCTCCTCATACGAAGCAAATATTACTGTTGGGTGGATCGCCCCAATGGCCTTGGAACTCACACCCGCCCTTGCTATACTGGAGAACCGCAAAAAAGTTTCGAAGAATGAGACTCTTTACCATGTAGGGCAAATCGGCACCCACTGGGTTGTGATGACTGTTTGCCCGAGAATCGGTACCGATACAGCTGCAGTGGTCCTCACGCACATGCGCATTTTCTTTCCAAAAATAAAGCACGTTCTCATTGTTGGAATAGCAGGAGGGATGCCCGAGTATGGCCCGGATATGAAGCAAATTGTATTGGGGGACGTTGTCGTTAGCCGCCCAAGAGGCAATGAGGGGGGCGTGGCACATTACAACTTCGGCGCCTGGCAAGAAAATAACGAGCTTAACCCTAGCGGGCATACACTTTCTCCGTCTCCTGCTTTGCTCGCCGCGGTGGCTCACCTCGAAGCCGAACATATGATCGATGGTACAGGCATACCAAACATTCTACGCAACCTGCGACAGCGCCTTGAAAATGAGGAAGCGCCAAATTTCGATGATCTCGGGCCCGAACATGACTTTCTCTTCCCAGACGATTACCTTCATCGGGACGAAGAAAAGACCTGCTACCAGTGTTGCGACTCTGAGCGAGGAAGACAACGAAGCGATCGAGGCGAATCCGCCAAGCGGAAAAAAGACTTACCTCGCATCCATTATGGCATTATAGGCTCAAGCAACACACTGATGATATCAAGCGAGAAGCGTAATGAGCTCTATAGAAAGCACGAAATCATTTGTTTTGAAATGGAATCTGCTGGTGTGATGGGAGCCTGGCCGGCTCTGGTGATCCGCGGAATCTCCGATTATGCGGACTCACACAAGAACAAGATATGGCAGAAATATGCTGCAGCTACAGCAGCCTCCTATGCAAAGGAGCTGCTATTAACCTTGCCGCCAGATGAGAAAGGTTAGACCCTGTGGATATGGCTTATCATTAACTACTACACTTAAACTAATTACTTGAAAGTCTCGCATCCGCTTGAACCCGAACTTGATCAACAGATCTTGCAAGATTGCCTTAGATCGCTAGCCTTTCCGCAAATGGACGATCGATCCAATGATATTAGTTGGGCCGCTCCGGGAACATGTGAATGGCTGCTTCGGCACGACAAGTATCGGCTCTGGGCGACTGATGATCGAGGAGGACTACTCTGGATCAAGGGGAAGCCTGGCTCCGGGAAGTCGACATTGCTCAAATATGCCCTCGGGCATTGTGAAGTGAAAGCAAGCGACATTGTTCTTTCATTCTTCTTCCATGGCCGTGGTAACGAATTCCAAAAAACCCCACTCGGCCTCTATCGCTCTCTTCTCCATCAACTCCTTGGCGAGGCCCCTAGCACACTCTCAGACCTCGTTCACGCCTTCGACAAAAACCAGAGACAGAAAGGCACTGTGGGTGAAAAGTGGCAGTGGCATCATAACGAATTGCGGACCTTTTTCACGACATCTCTGCGGAAAGTCCCCGGGAGCCGCTCAGTTTGGCTATTTGTGGACGCCTTGGACGAGTGTGGTGAAGAGAACGCGGTGAAACTGTTCGAATGGCTGGAAGATCTGGTGTCGGTGAGTTCACAGACTCGCATCTGCGTCGCTTGCCGCCACTATCCAGTCCTCGACGCGAACTGTGAACTTAAAATCTGCCCCGAAGAGGAAAATCGGCAGGACATCGACACCTATGTGCGGGCCCAGATTTCTACTAAACGGTCGCCCGACCTCGCCTCAAGTTCAATTCCAAATTTAATTGTGCGTCGTGCTTCCGGCCTTTTTATGTGGGCGTTTCTCGTAGTGAAGCAGGTCCTGGCCCTTGATCGAAAGGGCGAGACCCTAGAGAGGATCGAAGAAGAAATCTACAGGCTCCCCCAGGACCTCCACGAATTATACCGGGACCTCATTCAGAATATGGACTTGGACTCCCTGAAGTTGATTGAATGGATCTGCTTTGCAACCCGGCCGCTGTCAGTAGACGAGCTCCGGTGGGCCTTGGTTATTGGCGCTGAGGATAATTGCAGGTACAGGTCACTAAAGACATGCCGGAACTCACGGCGTTTTCTAGCCAACGATGCCAGGATAAAGAAACAAGTCGAGACGCTTAGCTGCGGTCTTGCCGAAGTTGTTGCCTCGTCTACAGATGAAGACGAGGTGTCGGTTGTCCAGTTTATCCACCAATCCGTCAAAGACTTCTTCATCAACAACAATGGCCTGCTACTTTTGCCGGGTGACATAACGTCGATCGATGAAGCAATTGGGATGGCCCATTACCGATTGTCCAGGGTTTGCATAATCTACCTTGCAATGGAGGAAATCGGCCAGTCAGAATTCTTCGAGCGTGACGATTTTCCTTTTTTGCATTATGCAACGACCTCATGGGTGGCCCATACAAAGCAGTGCGATGATAGAGGAATTGCTCAAAATGATCTTCTGGGATTGTTTGCTTGGCCATCTAATGACCTAGTGGATCTATGGGTCTGTGCTTTCACCGCGGTTGACCCTTACTCTAATGATTGTCCACCACCAGGGACAACCCTAGTACATGTCATGTCGAGTTATAATGTCCTGGGATTATTAAAGGAAACGTTGGATCGGAATAAGTACGGGTTCGAATACATCGATGCGAAGGATGATCAGTATGGCCAGACGCCACTAATGTGGGCTTCCAAAAACGGCCACGAAGCTGTTGTCAGGCTGCTCCTCGCCACAGGCAAGGTTGATATCGATGCAAAAGATGATCAGTGTGGCCAGACGCCACTATCATGGGCTTCCGAAAACGGCCACGAAGCTGTTGTCAGGCTGCTCCTCGCCACAGGCAAGGTTGATATCGATGCGAAAGATGATCAGTGTGGCCAGACGCCACTATCATGGGCTTCCGAAAACGGCCACGAAGCTGTTGTCAGGCTGCTCCTCGCCACAGGCAAGGTTGATATTGATGCAAAAGATGATCTGTGGGGCCGCACGCCACTATCATGGGCTTCCGAAAACGGCCAGGAAGCTGTTGTCAGGCTGCTCCTCGCCACAGGCAAGGTCGATATCGATGTGAAGGATAAGTGGGGCCGCACACCACTATTATGGGCTTCCAAAAGCGGCCATGAAGCTGTTGTCAGGCTGCTCCTCGCCACGGGCAAGGTCGATATCGATGTGAAGGATAAATATGGCAAGACATCACTAATGCGGGCTTCCCATGAGGGCCACGAAGCTGTTGTCAGGCTGCTCCTCACCACAGGCAAGGCCGATGTCAATGTGAAGGATGATGAGTATGGCCGATACTAATGCGAAGAATAAGTGTCTACGGTTCTCGTTTGCTATAGGAATCTTTAATGCTAATCTTCTTTTTTTTTGTTATTTCTTCCCTCTGTAAAAGAAGGGTTGAAGGGGAAATGGTAGATTTATATTTAATTTTGTACATCTGTTCATTTCAGGAGCCTTCTAGAACCGTCTCGGTTGTGGGTGTTGCATCATAAGGGCAGTTATTAGAATCCTCATGTACGACTTTGAATATTTATTCCACAAGACGGGATCTCACAATAGGGCTTGAATAGATCGTGTGAGGCACGCCATGGCCAATGTCCAGTCCATGGTCATAAATGCGGTGACCGAACCCAACTAGACTGGCCTTAAGTGAAGAGTTTATGCTGACTAGTTCTCTTTGGCGACAGCGCCCTCGGTGTCCCGCTCGTTGATTTGACTTGCTTCATAGATCATAAAGATTATAGTGCACCGCATTCACCAACTATTTGCTGATATTATTACGAGAATCCTTTGTAATGAGGATTGCCATGATGAACCAGGATGGTTTCGATACGCCCTTGACTACGGTCCGGCGTCCACAACGGGTGAAGCCGGCAGAGATTGCGCGGCTACGCGGAGAGAGAAAATTGGGAACGGCGAGGCCACATTCCCGAACATGTCAGCGACTCATAGCTCACCGCAGGACTATTGGTCAGTTCGCATAAAGGCGTATGTCTCCCACAGCTGTTTTATGATCATGACGGGAGCTGAGATTATGATGGATTAGATGGGAGTTGAGGCGCTCATCGTGGCCGGGAATGTTTGTGTTTGGAAAAGTACGATGCTGTACCACGTCTCCTAATGACGTCCTATCCTATCCCACGACGGCAAAACGCCAGGTAGTTGACGAATTCCAGGGTATGCGTAAGTAATGAATTCGTGAAGTTCGAGTTGTAGTCTTGTGAGACGGAGTTGCCGTGCAAAGATCAGCTCCAAACTCCAACATAAGCTTGTTTACCATAGGACGGTCGTTGTAAGACATTTCCATCAACAGCCGTGCTTCTCGAAAGCCATAGTCGCAGGAGGTGCTTTTCAAACTCCTTAATACACCGGTAGAGCCACTGCATCCGTCCGTGGTATGTTCCTGTCGGGATTCAACCACAAGCTACGAAGTAGTTTCCCCGTAGACGGATGAGACAATGTCCGAGTATCCTTTGATAGGGCTGTTGAATGGAAAACTGACCCTGTTGGTTTCTCGTCAACCTAAACGCCAAGAAAAGACATCCTCCAGCCTTCGCAAACCAAATGTGTGGGGAAAACGACCAGCCTCCGGCGTTCCCCAACCCTCTCCGGCCGGACGGTTTATTCTCGCCAAGTTCCAGCGAGGGGTGGCCAGGGCAATACTAAAACACACACACACACACACACACACACACACACACACACACACACACACACATACACACACACACACGCACACACTATAACAACGAAGAGAAGAGAAAAAAACTTAAACGATGATCTACCTTACTCAAAGGTAAAGGCCGCGCGGCTTTGCAAATGCAATACAGTTGCGCTGACCACCAAAATGCAATGCTGTGCTTGTACGACTGCCGTCGAGATAGATTAGAATTGAACGTTGAACGCTAGTATTGGGGAGATTTCACTGCATCAACTCGACTGCATGTCCCATTCCTTCTCTTCCCAAGAACAGAGCCGGGTGCGCATGGCAAGGGTGGGGAATATACGTGTCCCCCTAGTTATCGCATGGTAACCTCTCGGGCCCGAGAATTGTACGCAGATAGGACCCTGTTTCCATCGCCTCGTGTCTCGCATACCTTTGTACGCTGTTTTTACAAGGAGAGGAGGGCGATGATGCGTCACCTCCCTGCAGGTGTCTGACGTCGCCGGGTCAAAGATCAATGTGAGGCCGCGCCTCTTGGAACTTGGTTGCGAGACACTGTTGTAGTATAAATAAGACCTCTCATCTCCGCGAGTTTCACCCATTTCATCGCTCTTCACGCACATGCTAAGAGAGAGAGTGTGACTTCTTAATCCTATATCACAAATCGCCAGCCTTCTCCGTCTTTCTTACGAATACATCGACTAGTTTTAATACGAAAACGTTCAAGATAGGAATCGGCTCCTGAACAGTGAAAAGCTGCCAATCACGAGATGAAGGTGTACTTTACTCTAGTGGCACTTGCCCAAGCCTTGCTGGTGCTCGCCCACGATCACCATGTCGAGCCTCGCAATCCTCCGTTCGGACGAGGCAACGGTGGCGGTAGTTACGGCGGCGGTTATGGACGAGGAGGTCCCTTCGGGTGGGGCGGCTCCGGCTGCGCTGTAAGTATAGAACCATACGCAATCATCTCTCCCCGCCTATAGAAACGAAAACGCTAATCGCCACCATAGAAGGACTGCGTCTCTTCCTACTGGGAGACAGCCACGCCTACTCCCTCAGCCTTCTGCGACGAGGGATCCCCACTGCGCACCTGCATCTCCTCCGCCTGCGCGTCCCAAACCGACGAGTACAAGAGCTACTCGGATCGCTCGAGCTCCCTCTGCAGCAAGTACGAATCCTGCTCGAGCACGGGCACATACACCTACACGTACCAGACTCCCGACCAAGACTGGCCCTTCAGCGCGGGAGGGCGCGGTACCAAGACATGGCCGACCGGCGAGGTGGTCGTCACGGGCTGTCCCTGGGACGGCAATGGTTGGGGATTCCCCTTCTGGGGAGGTCTCGGGGGAGATGGGTTCTGGAGTAGTTTGGGACCGGGATGGCAGTACACTACCGTTACTACGACGGTCGAGCAGGCCGGGTCGACGAATCAGGTGTATGCCGTGGAGCAGGCTGTCAGTGATGATGTGACTACAGTTAGGACTATTGGGCTTGCGGCTGCCGCTACTGGTTCTAGCTCGGGGGATTCCTCTGGTGGTTCGATGGTGAGCGTCAAAATCACGGGTGCTCTCCTCGGTGCCGTGCTCTGTGTAGTTGGACTCATGTAAAGAACCTGGGGGAAGATCAAAAGTGTTGGTTGGTTGGTGTGAGGTTTCGATGGGAGGATTGGCGGTTTTAAGCTACTCTTCAAGGGTTTCCATGTTGTTCAGCTACTTTTTGGCTTCCACTAAGATTGCTAGTTAGAGTTGATACAAAATGAAATGCGATAAAAGGAATGAATGCAGTCTCGACTCGTTCCTTCGTCGTCGCTTCGGCGAATCGGAGAAAGTCAAGTTCCCCAATTCAACCATTCCAAGTCGAGAATGTCCGTACAGTGTGCAATAACGTGCAGACAAAGAACCAGACTGTGGCTTGAACTTTACCTGGCGCCACACCCCACATTGGTACAATCTATGACTCCCTCACCGATGAGCCAATCACCGCAACCTCCATCATCCATTTTAACCTCAGGGCCCCCCACAAACCACGTGATCACACTCCCCCGAAGCCCTCAGTGGCACCAGTCCACTGACCCAAAATCTTCATTTTCACCAGAGCCACACATCGACGCACCCCGATCGACCCTCCTCTTTTCATCAACGACACTTTTCGACAACCCCAACTGTCAATCGCCAATTTCGATCAAAAAAATCAGCAAAAATGGGGTAAGTTTTCGAATTTTTCGCGATATTTCATCTTTTTCCCTAGCCATGGATATGAAGTCTTTACGGCGGGGCGGAATGCTGCCGAAAATTGAGAAACAAATGCTGACGTTGTTGGGATTATAGCAAGGTTCACGGATGTTCGTCTTCACCGCCATCGATCGACCTCTTCCCCTCGATCGTTTGACTCGTTTATACTGATGGGATTTCGTCGATAGCTCTCGCTCGTGCCGGAAAGGTCAAGTCTCAGACCCCCAAGGTTAGTCGACATCCGAAACGCCCACACATAGGAGGAATCAAGAGGGGAAAAAATTGGAAGGAGCCGGATCTATGGTCGCAAGGGAGGACGACGCATGCGTCGGACAAAAAGGAATTGCGGTCAACGCGACGGGATTATGATCCAGATATATTCGCTATGGATATTGGAAAACACCCATCTCATGAAGAAAGGCTGACGCAACTCTTTTTCCACTTCCAGGTTGAGGCCCAAGAGAAGAAGAAGACCCCCAAGGGTCGTGCCCGCAAGCGACTTCTCTACACCCGTCGCTTCGTCAACGTCACTCTTACCGGTGGAAAGAGGAAGGTAGGGAATATCTTGGCACACCAACAAAATATCGCCAGCCGCTCTTCGACACCTCTCTCTCTACCAGACAGCTAACCCATCTCCAGATGAACCCCGCCCCCTCTGCTTAAACTCAACCCCAAACCTCTTTTCGTTCGACCTACAACGACCTTCTACCTCGATTACGCAATGTCACACCCAAAGTGACCACTGGCTCCTAACCCCCATTAAGAGGGGAATGATGGATCCCAATGAAGGATAGAAGTGTGTGGAAAAGAAACTCAAATGCCCATCTTCCTTTCTCTCCGGAAACGGAGGAACGAGTTGGGAGAGGAAAACAAAAAAAGGATAAAAGGACTTCTTTAGGGATTGGGAGGGGAACTTCGAGCGAACCCGGTTAATGGACATGATTTTCATCATTTTGCGTTGGCATTCGGACAAAGGAAACATTTTTATGCAAACATAAGAAAACCTCTCTCGCGGTTTCTTTTAGTGAAAACAAACAAACGGATGGTTCTGGTGTTTTTGCTTTGCTGTATACCTTTCTTCCCCCCGAAACTTTCCTTCCCGCCTCGAGAATAGAACGCTGCCTCGAATCCAAGGTATTGAATGTTCTCCGTAACTGCCGCTACGATGTTGACTCGACCTCTTTACCCTCCGGTGTTTGTGATAGCTGTAGATGAGATATCCCCATATGCTTTCATTTACTCGAGGACCTACGCTTTGGGGAAATATCAAAAGTCTTCGCTAAGAGAAATACAACACAACAGATGACGGAGCGCTCTACACTTCGACAGGCACTCCCAAGGTCGGTTCGAGGCAAAGACCGCCTCAGAATTTGCCCTTCATCCCACAAGGCATGAACCAGCAGCTATAACGAACTGATAATAGTAGATTCAGTCTCAATTGTGGTATATAAAACTCAATAAACAGCTCATAAGCCGAAAGAACAAGAAAAGCTACCTACACGAAAAAGAAGAAAGAGAAAAAAAGGAAACCACACCTATCAAGTCCCCCTTCCCCGCTCTCAGCCATCCCCGGCACCAAGTCCGCATTCAAGAGAAGAAGAAAAACCTCTGCGGAGTTATATTGACGATGCAGACCAAAAAAAAAGCGGCTCCCAACAAGCTCCGGAAAACGTAGACTCGTCTGAAAACGCCCGGCCCACCATCCACCCCATATACCACAGTGAACAGAAGGAATGAGGGTTAAATAAGTAAGTGGCGCCGTGGAAACTCCAAAGGATCATGCAAGTAGAAACTCTCAGGGCCGTCCATCCGCTACCGCTCCCAGCTCCCCCTTCGCCAAGCAAGCCTCGTCTCGCAGGCAAACAACCATAAAAACACGGAAAATGTTATGTGCATATTGTATGAACGGAAGCGGTCCTCGGTTCATCAAAAGTAGAAAAGAGTCATTATCCGCATCCACTATGTATGTGTGTATGGCAGCCCCAAGCGCCCACTTACCCAACCCTTCTTCCCGGCATAAAAAAAGAAGCACCATAACCCATATAAAGCCAAACCCCATGAAGGAAGACATAAACCCGATCACCTTCAGGAGATCCTCGTCTTTATCCCAAGCCCAGGTCGTAAGAGTGAGAAAACGAAGAGAGATCTAATAGAGAACATGGATAGGAAACAGCAGGCATAAAGGACGAGGGGGTGTGTGCAAAGGCCAGCCGTAGATGGCAACAGGAAAATTAGCAACCGTCAAAATCCAGCATCAGGGTGTGCCATAGGCCAGGTATCATCATGAGAAAACGGAATAAAAAAGAAAAGAAAAAAATAACGGAGATGAAAACCGGAACAGAAAGACCAAAGCAATGAGGGTCCGGAAAAGTGATCTCAAGCATGACCTTGAGTCAAATGCACGAGTAAAACAGACGAAAGCCCTCCGATAAACGCAATTCCTCCTTCCAGTGACGGCGATGAGTAGAGCAGAAAATCAAGCAAACCTCGTGTCTATCATATAAACCGTAAGAGAGAGGAAAGAAAAATAGAAGACAACCGGACCATATAGCGAGATAAGAAAAGAGCAACGTAGAGCAAGAAGTTGCAGCTCGAAGTCAAGTAGATGTTGGCGCCATGGGTGCATTATCTTATTACTACTTGGTTCCATATTGATGTCCAAGCAAGAGAAAGAAGAGTTGAGGCAGCCTTCCCGTCTAGAGACTCATCGTAAGCCACTCCCACTCCTGCGCTCCAGAAGATCCCGCCGCGGGATTACCCATGACACCTGATGGCCGAGCACCGGCCATAGAGATCATACTCTGGGACCCTATCGGTCGCTGAGACATGCCAAAGGCACTCGCCAGTCCTAGGCTGGCGGAACTATGAGCGTGGGTTAAACCAGACGTGGACTTGCCAGTGGCCTCATTGGATCCAGTCGAGTTCTCCGGACTATCCACATCCATTTCACCCGAGAGGTCGATATCGACGTTCTTGTTATGCCGTCTCTGGCGCTTTGAACTCATCGACATCGACCTCGAGATAGAGGACGCACCAGGACCAGGGGTCGACTTAGGGGGAGCTGCGGCAATTGGCACGACGCCTTTCCCTCCGACAGCCCCAGTAGCCCCCTGGAAGTTTGTGGAGGCGGTGCTTCCCGTAGCTTTGGATCCGGGGCTAACATCGGCCGACGGGGCTTCACTGCTGGTAACACCACCGCCGCGTTTAGTAGAGGTAGACGAGGAATTACCCATCGTGCCACTACTGTTAGCCATCGCAGATACCGCGAGCGAGGAGTTCTTCCGAGATGCGGAGGCAGAGTTTGTCCCCGAAGCGTTCTTCTTGGACCTCGTACCCGCACCGCTACCAGACACGTTTGGTCCCGAACCACGGTTACGCTTCTTGATGACATCCGTCTTCAGGCTCAGCGGTCTCACAACTCCGTGCAGTTTCAAGAACAAACCACAAGCGTTGCAGAGGGGCTGACCCTCAGGGTTGCGACGCCACAGGGGAGTGGTTTGCGTAAAGCAGTTAGTACAAGTGGTAGGTGCGTTGCTCTCTCCCTGACTGTTTCCGGCATTCTGAAGATTGGTGGTCGAGCCGTGCTTCGACGGAGCTGGCGACGACGGTCGGCTGGGAGCGGCAGACGAGAATCCTGATACAGCACCATCCGCAGGCGGAGAGCTCGGTGTAGATCGAGCCGTTCTGTCAGCGTTGCTGGCCGTGCTACCTCGGGTAGCGAGGCGAGCTGCAGACGAGGTGGACGACGTCCTCGGCAACCTTTGGCGCTTCTCCACGCCACCGGACTTAAAGGTCTGCGACTGCGACCGGTTGATACCATTCTTGTCCCATTCTCCACCGGTCTCGACATAATCGGTAGTCGTTCCTCCGATGGTGACGGATTTGCGAGGAGGGCCGCCAGGGTAGCGTGCAGCCTGAGTGCTGAATTGACCGGGAAGAGAAGCATCCCATTGCAAGGAACTGCTCTCTTCCATGGGCACGGGCGAGAAGTTACCGGCCATGGCCATATTCCGGTCGGCAAAAGCGCTGCCATCGTCATCATCCGAATCCGTTCCGAACGAGAACATGTTGTCGTTGTTCACGGAAGACCTCGGCGACCTCACCAGCTGGTCTTGCTGCTGGAAAACTTGCGACGGATCAATGTGTCCGAACGAGCTCGGTGCGGTGCTATAAGCCGAAGGTGGCTCAGAGCTTGGGGCAGAAACAGAAAACGCGGAGCTTCCATTGTTGGGACCGTACACGAAAGCCTGGCCAGATGGGTTGCCACCATAGTTGGCAGGATTGCGGAAACCGGCTCCTTGCTGTCGCTGGTTGCGGATGTCCATCGATCCAAAGTAGAAGCCCTCGCCTTCAGGGGCCGCATGTGGCGTCGTGGCAGTAGAATGGTAACCGGAAGCGTTAGGCGAGTAAAAGTCACCCATGTTCATCGATGATCCGGGCATAGAGTTGTTATTGTAAACACCAGCGAACGAGCCGTTCGTCATCATGGGCGAAGTAGATGGCGAGAAGAATTGCTGCTGGTAGGGTCCAGCGGAAGCAAGAATGGGATCAGTCTCCAGGTTGAAGGTGTCCAAATGGTAGGGAACTCCAGGTTGGCCAGGTTGCTGCTGAGGGATGCCATTCTGGTTGGCCGAATCCAGCGAGTACTCGTGGAGATCAGAATCGGCATCCAGTTCATTCGGTCGGCCTGTAGTACTATTGACAGCGGGGACATGGGGAGAGAAGTCGGCCGGACGCTTGCGAGTCTACAGAAATAAGCAAAATGTTAAGAGTCTAGTTTTCACATGGAGCCAAGGAGAAGGGAAAGAGGTCTGTGGGAGAAAGAGACACAAAGCAAGACAGAAATACAAGGACCGGTGGTTCCGGAAGCCATTTAGAAATAGGAGGAGTTTTGGGAATGGGCATAAAACTAGACAAAATTGACTTACACGTCTATCGTCAATGCTCGTCTTGCGAACATGACGGGTCACATAGTTGAACTCGCCCTGGTGGCGCGGAGGGAACGGAACGGACTGCGGTGTAAACCGCTGCTGCGAGTCCTTGCGGGACTTGATGGGGATGGCAGAAGAATGCGCGTGAGGGTGGGCGGTGGTGATGCCCTGCATGTTGTCTGGAGCATAGTTGGCAGGACGAGGGGTCTCGGCGTGAGAAGCAAGCGGTGTAGCAGCACTATCCGAGAAGATGAAGTCATCGATGTTCATGAGATCAACCTGGGACGAGTAGTCTTGCTCCTGCTCCGAGGACTTTTGCAGCTGCTGAGCGATGCCACTTGGAGCGTTGCTGGACACATTTCTCATAAGTCCCGGGCGCTCACGGCTAGAGCACAAGATGCTGTTAACATATTATCCAAAGAAGGCGTGCAAAAAGAATGAAGCGTGGGAAAGAAGAAAAGAAGGTGGCCAGCGGACACATACTTGTTCAGCTGTTCGAGGCGATGCCTCAGAAGGGTTCCGTGCATCATCCTCCACGTCAGGTTTTCCATACGCTGCTGGTCGGGAAGAAGTTGTTTCGTTCGCGCATAGAACTTCCACACTTGCAAGGCCAGAGGGTCTTCCCTCTGCATCTGCTTGAAGTCACCAAGGGTAGAGTCCATGGGCGGCTTTGCGGAGAGGAAATCTTCAAATCGAAGAAGTTTATCTTGAGCGTTATCGTACGTCGAAGAAATGTCCAGCTTAAGTTCCTGGAGGCTAGATCGGAGATCTGAACTCGCCTTGCTGTGGGCGGGCGAAGCTGCTGCTGCATTGTTGAGGTCCGGACCGTAGCGGTCGGCGACGAACTGGTCAGGCCTCCTGGGGAAGCGGAAGTCGTGCTGCGTTGTAGTAGGGTTCATGGAGGAGAACGGCGCCCAGGTGGCGGTCCTGGGCGATGTGTTGGTGGCCATTGTTGCCGCGCTGCTGTGAGAGAGCATCGTCGGCGGGAATGGGCGGGGAAGGTTGACGTAGACGATGATGGGGTGGGCGGTGGCCCTCGTCTACAACCTTGGTTCAGGTTAAAAGCGAAGGGGAATGGCGAGAGGGGACTGCAGCCCCGCGCTCAATGGTTAGCGACTCTGTTTCCAAGTTGAGTTGGCTCGCAATGGGAGGGACGAAAATATTGTGAAGACGATCCTGCCAGCTCGAGGGTTGGCGGAAGTCGTGGATTATTTCCAGTCGGCACTGGCCGAGATCGAAGTGCGAATTGGAAGAGTGGGATAAAAAAAAAAAAGAGGGAAGGCACCACCCACCACCGCCGATGGGGGAAATATTGATGCCGTGTGAGACGTACAGTGCGGCTTGCAGAGCAGGAGGATGAGTAAAACCCCGTACAAAAGGAAATAATACGAGCTTCCTTTGCCCGCTCTATGACTCGGAAAGTCAAAAAAGAGAACTTAGGCCCGCGCGGTCGAAATGGGACGGACGACGTCCGCCCTATTTCCCCGTGCTGGTGGTTTAGGGTTGCCCACGACCGATCGAAATGCGGTGGTGAGAATGCGACAAAGAGAGAAATTCGGCGAATGGAGTTGGAGTCGGGATTCGGACAGCTGGCGAACAACCAGCCAGGCGGGTATGTCGAGAAATTGTCAAGCGCACGATGGGAGCACGACGAAGCTTCAAAAAGTAGCAATGGAGAGAGGGATTCCCGGTAAGCGATCACCACTTCTGGGCGACGCAAGTTTGAGAAGCCTTTATGTCGAGGCTCGTGTTTCCGAATTGCCTCGTCTCGTGGGTGGTTTAGAAGGAGGGAAGGGTGTGAAGGTTGGAGGCTGGATGGTTGGAGCTAATGGCAATTTTGTCGCCGGTCAGCCCTGAGTAACGAGTGCGCAGTCGGGGAATGAGAGGGGACCAGAGAGTGATCCAGGTATTAGTGTAGTGCGGTTATAGTAGTGGTACGTGTGAGTATTATTACATCAATGGGGGACGAGGGACTGGCGATCCATCCACGCAGCCCACTCTGAGTACTTCGTACACTGCCTGTAGCGTAGCAGTGGAACATGCTACCCACTAATACACTCCACGACATTGATCAATCGATGCCTCGGATCGTGCTGCCCCGCTGATCCTGGCACTGTGGGGTACGAGCAGCGACAACGCTGAGGATGCAGAGAGGGAAGCAGAGAGTCCCACATTGCATTGTATCAAGGTACAAGTATTCTGTCGAGTTTGGGTGCAGCGAGTAGGTAGAGTCACTTTCAGTTGTATCTGCGGTTCAGCCAGCACAGGCCTTGGGGTGGTGGCGCGGTGGGGAGCTCCTCCTCTGGGTCCCGATCCATGGGAACCTGAAAGGGACAAAACGATCCAGGGAGTCATCGAGACAAGCGCCACCCACTCTTAGCACGAGCCCATCAGATGCTCGAGGAATGTTGTGCGGGTGGAGATCTCTAGATGTTTACGATCCAAGATCCTGGAGGGTAGACGATGAGGCTCCGAGGATAGGATCTAAAACACACAAAGAGACGACACTACGAAGTAAGACAATGCGATGGTCGCGCATACTAGTTAGTGTACTTCGTAGGGCCGATCAGCAATTCAAGCCGGGGATGTCTGTGGTCCATTCGAAACCCAGTGGTCTAGGTTCACGGCGAGCATCTAGAGAAATTTCAATAGACCTTTTACTCGGCGCGGGGACAAAAAGAGGCTGAATCCAAATTGATCTGTCAACATTTAATCATTCCCTTCACCGGTCGGGGCACCCACGCCGGACCAGATGGAATTGAAGCAGATGAAGAAGCGATGGGGGCAGGAAAGCGAGCGGAGGTGACACCCAAGTCCTCTCCTCCCGTCTATTTCAAGTATGGGGGGTACAGCGTTTGTAGCGGACGGGTAGCGGTACTTGGGTTCGCTTCCCCCGGCAGTGTCGAGTTCTGATTTCAGCACTCGAGGTTTCGGCTAGCCAGGCGCTACGGTGCCATTGGTGCGGCCAGCCAATGCCAGGAGGATCGCATCGGCGGTATGGAGTGGAATAAACCGAGAACAATATCCGTGCTGGTTGCCATCTTCATTCAGCTTGATGGTTGGGAGTGTCAACACCCAAAAGCGGAGCAGTGGGGGTCTAGAAGAACGGGGAGAAAGGCAAGGGTCAGCACGGCGCCCCGGAAAATCTAGGAAAGGACATTGATCGGGTGGAAGGACAGGGAACAGGGGAAGTGTCCGCCACATCAATTCTTCCATCGATTGTCTTACAATTTATTCTCCTCCTAAGGCCAGGCTTGACCACCACGTCCGAGGTAGGAGGACATCACAAACCCCCAACTTTCATCAATGAAATGAATCACCAATTAACCCTTCTCAGCTTGGGGGTCCATGAGACGTCAGCCTGTGTTAAGGTAGTTTGACGAATACACGTTCTTGTACATGAGATTTGTCTTTCTAACAGGGAGCAGTGATTCCCCTCTTTAGGATAATCAGCCCCACGGCTATTCCGCCACTCCGGGCCACCTCGAAGAGACAGAACATCTATCTTCTGGCCGCGTGCTCCTTGGCGACAGCCTTGCGAGAACGGCGGAACCGTTCTCCTCCCTTACACGAGGACTAACGGTATCACCGCCGTGAATCGGACGACCAACCCTGCTAGCTTGGCGGGCCTTTGCACTGAAGTAGTTTAGGGTCTTAGTGGTTTCAAAAGATGGCAACCAGTAATAGTTAAGCTGCCAGAGGAACGCTAAAAATGAGATCGAACACCACCATCAACGAGACCCAGTTTGGTCGCGACATAACACAGGAGCTCAACGAAGTAGCTTTGGTGCCTTGCATAGTAGATATCATTTACCTTCTTGTCAAGCGCTCCAATAATGGGAAACAGCCTTGCTGCCCTCCCACAACCATGCTCCTCTTCTTGCAAGGGCCACTGATTTTCGAGAAGCGCTGAAAACGGAAAGGCTTCCTCAAGCCTTACTTCGCTGTTGCGGCCGCAACAGCCAGCAATCAAGGAACCGTTGCATCGTCATCATCTGCTAAACAGTTTCTAGTTTACATAGACCGACCCTCACCGAAGATGAGGGAGTGGGTCTTCTTCGGATGCCCTGCCGTAAATGGGTAAGAGCTAAGAAACACATGGATAAAAGGGGGAGGGAGAGGGCCTTAGTGGAAAGCAGTCGGGGTGATAAAAATCAGTGAGATCCAAGAATGATTCTAAACTCCACACCGTACCTTGGAGAACTGAGTCGGAAAGGTTACAATGAGACGAAATAGGCGGAGGCCATGGAGATGAGCTAGTCTACTTGCGTAGTTGTGTGTTGAACAGACCCGTCGATACTGAGGAGAATCCCACATTTACGGAGAAATTACTCGATTTCTTTATCTCAACTGGATCCAGAAGCCAAGCCGTCCCGTCGCTGTCACACGAGTTTATACTTGGTATGGGTTCAAGAGTCGCGAAACATCAAATCCCACTAGTATCCCCCCTGTCTACTGACCTATATGCCCGCGTCGATTGGTCCTTGCGGGACATCCTAGCCTAAAAGCGAACATTGAAGCTAACCAAATGCAGAAGAGCTTCCATCTGCCGCCAGACTGACTTGGATGCGCATCCCACTCAGATCGACATCCCACTCTCTTGATGCTCGCCGGGGGGGTTGTCAACCATCATCCATACCTTGACTCTCCATCGTTTCCAAGATGACACGCACGTCGCAAAGGGGCAGATCCCTCCCGCGATTATTTTTAACTTGAAAATATCTAGCCTCGCCCGACTTCCTTGGCAACTTCTGTAACCGCCACGCCTTTACTTGCCTTATTTAGGAAGTAAGCCCAGGGCCAGGCCGTCATCAAAATAGCTTGTTACTCAGCCAGGTTACAACCAAATGCGTCCCCTCATTGCCTGGCTGCGAGTGGTGTAGTGTCGTGTGGTTTGTGCTCCCCTCTTTTCGTAAGATAGTGGCGTCGTAGATGGGCGATGGAAACTCCACCATTGCGGACAACTACAACTAGCATCGACAGAAGATTGAAATTAGAAGGACTGCACTACCATCACTAGCCTGTGCTAGATTACGTGTATGCTGTGCATAGTGAGTTGAGGTCAATATTACCAGGAAGTGGACCTCTCCAGGCTCCTCCACCCTAGTCATCGAGCCACAAGAGAGACTGCATGCGCAAAAGAGGGGGGATACGTCAAATGTTTAGTGATAGCCTTGCGTACAAAATTGAAGCTGTTGTGGTGCAGCCGAGCCACCCAAAGCCCCCCAAAGTTCAGTCCCGGCCCAGGTCCTGTCCAGGTCCAAGTCGAGGCCCAGACCCAAGCGGAAGCTGGCGTTCAGAAATATAATGTTCAGTAATTTGGGAAACTCGAAGAAAACGAACGCGCCCCCCGCAAACTTTCCGGTGTAGCCTCCAGGGGGGGGCACGCACCGGTGTAACACACACATACACACGAACCCCGTGTCGGGACCCCTTCCCGACTGAAGGAACCCCCACACGACGCACGAGGTGGGAAGGAGACATTGGAAGTCTTATTTTACGGACGCACGATTGGATGTCGTCCCGACTTAGACAGAGGGAGACATGCCGTAGCTTGTTTGTAGTCGCCAAGTACCGGCTCCCTTCATGATGGGAAGCTTAAAAGAAGGATGCGTAGGTTTTATGGTTCCAGATGTGCGTCGGACTTTGCCAGAGTTTTAGCCACTCTCTCCCAGGACGATGAGAAGAGAAACTCATCTAAAACCGTCTGCAGTTCATACCATCACACCCACACAGCCTGGAGATCAGAGGGGAGGACTGCACTATTACTTCGTCCACTAGTTCGCTTGGTCTCGCTTGTCGAGGCCAGGACGCCAGGACCAAAAAAGTACAGCTACAACAGTGAACATTTTGGCAGCGCATGAAAATGAAAATAGGACAGCACCCCATTCCAAAGGACACTCTGCTGGACGAAGTTCTCTCCTTGTCCATCGATGTATCCAGTTCCCAGTTTCTCAACCCTCGCTGGACCCAGAAAAACCTACCCCACCAGCATGTGATAAATATTATTTCGCATCGCAACACTAATCTTCCCGTTCGCACTTAATAAGAACTGACCATAATCCGCCCCTCTCCCCTCCCCAAAGCACCAGAAGCAGACTCGCTCGTTCGTAATGTCGGAAACCGCTGGAGCCATGGTCGGTCTCCGGCGCTTGCCAAACTCAAAATCACGCAGCGGAACCGCAGTGCAGCTCCGAAGAAACTGCGAGAGAAGCGACTAAAGAAAAAGGAGCAAGGAATCGTTTCGGCCAATATCTTCCTTCGTATTTTGACTACGGCTTGCGACTATTTTAGCTCTTCCGTGCAGAAAAAGCGACTTGGTGATTCACATGCTAAATTATCGTGTCTTGATCATGACCAATTCTTTACAGCAGCTCGTGGATATTATTAGTCTCCATGATCGCTCAAGGTGTTACAGTGATTCTCGCTTTAGGGAGCTTCTACGCGGCATTGGCATTCCAAATAAAGATCAGGGTTCGTAATGCTCTATTGACGACTCGATCCAAAATTAGCATGCCCCGTTCCAGAAGGAATTGAGGCATCAATGGATCGATCGTGTTCACCTAGCAGGCCCTCTGGCATGGATGCGAAGAAACATGAGACGGTGCTGAACTTGGCGGTCAAGGGCCCCAGCCATCGGTGACATCACTCAAATATGACTTTGTGGAGACATTTGATGCTCGACACTAGCTTGCATTAGCTAGTGCAGAATCAGTGCTCTTGTCTGCCCGAAGTCACCTCCTCACGAAGTTTTGATCCTTACCGTTATTACTACTCGCTGCGATGGCCAGAGACCAGCAGCCAGTCTTCAAGAAAAAGGAAAGAAAGAAAAGAAAATATAAGCATTTCCAGCTCGGCTGACTCCATAGCTCGCGCATCAAACAGTCGTGAAAGCGTATTGTCTCGGGGACTCAAATACGATCACTGAGATAAAATAAAACCCACACCGAAAAATATTCCCGAATTTAGAAACCTCCTCGCTACAATCACCGCGGTCCGAAATGAACAGGGGGGAGCAATAATTGGTGATCTCCTTTTCTCGCTTCAACGGATGGAAATATCGGTCCGTTGCTGTAGACCTTGGGTATGGACGATGGAGGGAAAAAGTTGGTATCGGGAAAAACCGGAACCAGCGCTCGCGATAATTTCCGACTCTGTGGCAGAGAGTGCAAGTACGAAGTACTAAGGTACTTGAGTACATTGATGGGGGCAGTAATATTACGTGCGTATCCAGAAGAGAATAATCCGTGCAAGCGGAAACCGGGAAAGGAGAGATAACACACGCATTGACATACGAGGTAGTGTTGTTGCATGCAGCGGCAGAGATAGAGAGATATGGGATATTAGTAGTACGTACGGAGGAGATATGAGAGATAGTGGTCAAGATAAGCAATCGCTTGCTAGGCAGGGGGGCAAAGTGCCAAGAATGGAGGGTCTCACAATGAACACTGAACAGTGGGGTTTGGGCCTGGCCAAAATCAAGTGTGGGGGTCAGCTCCCCAAGCGTTCGGGGGGGCGGGACGCCTGAACTGTCTGGGGCAACTTCAGGCTCCGCTCTTGATCGTTCGCCGGCTTGAATCCTTTGCCACCGTCGCTATCCGTTGGAGAGGAAATGGGTTGGTGGAAGTGATGGCAGTATGGAGGAACAGGTCACGAGCCTCCTCGCCATCTTTCTCCCAAATCTCGGCCCATTTACGGCGGGGGTTATAGTCGGGGTCGTCTCGTGTCTGTATCAAACCTCTCGTCGGGAGAGGACATCCCCATCCATTACCGGCGCACGTGATGTAAATGAGAGGCATCAAAGTTGAAGTTGAAGTTGGGTTAAAGTCGAAGTCGAAGTCGGCAGTTCACCTGGGCTGCTTGTCCAGGCAGGGGGCATGCGGGGAAGGAAGTGCTCTTTATACCTGACACTCCGCACTCTTTACACACACACGCACCAAAGGAACACGCATACACATGCACACCTGGATGGTGTGCGCTGTGGAAGACTTGCTCTTCATAGCGTAGCACAAGCCAGGTTCGCCCTGGAGAGTGAGGAGGGAGGGATGAGGCGTACGCAGTCAGAGCCCTTATCTCCCACTGCCATGGCGCCTTGGCTCTCCCCGGAAAACTCTATCTTCCTTGCCGCAGACAAGCCGAGCTAGGCATATCCCCATATCTAAGACGAATGGGATTGCCCGTGAGATGAGACACTGCTGCGCGGCGAGTCCAGGGGTTTCGACATGGTATCATCGCCTGAACGCCCTGCCTCTGCATTCTTGCTTGCATATTCACGACGGGTATACTTGTCGAAGATCTGTAACGATAGAGTCAGGACCCATTGGCCAAGTATCAAGATGACAGCAAACAATATCTAAATAAAGCAAGCTGGGGAAGGTAGTCGCCCAGAGACACGCGACCACCTTATCTATGTATTCTGCACCGGGACGGGCCTTCGGTTCCCGCGGGGAGCGCTTCTCCGCGGAGTGAATGATACCATCAAACAGCACGATGGTGACTTATCTGATTCTAAACTTCTCGCTGCTGCTGCTGGAGATAAAAAGGTAATCGGGTTGTTGATCATGATATGATATGGAACTTCTTATCCGGGCGTTCTTTCTCTCGTTTGCTTTTTCCCCCTTGGACCGTCCTATCTAGACCTGTGTGCGGCTGGAAAGTTGTCCATAAATATGTCCAGGTTTTCCTGATCCACTGCGCGGGTTCCCTTTGACCCTGTCGCTTTTGCACCCCTCCTCGCACTTATCAGTTGCTCACCGGTGAGCAGCGACCCAATTCAAATCGAAAATACCCTCGGGGGTTTCCAACTCACCTCGCCTTGATCGGTCCGGATAGCATATCGTCCGTCGAATCAGGCATAGGGTTCCTCGAGCCTACCAACTTGCAACTCGATCGGCACCGAATGTAGTCCACAGGCCGTCTCGTGTCTGCGCCCGACGACACTTTCAGACTGCACCTCGACCGAATGTCCTATCGACGAAGGATCAATGACGGCACGAACCCTCTGGAGCCCCTTTCGATGCGGCCCACCCATCCATACTGAAGTCGCCCTGGCAACTTGAAAGAGATGGCTTTGATAACGATACGGCAAACCTTTCGTCGATGATATGGAAGTTAGAGACCCGATAGCCTATCCCTAGAACATATACTGGGCCGCTCTCATCTCCTAAGTGGGTTTTAGAGAAGACAAGCGAGACCACACCCACAGATGAGATGTGATAAGGTCCAAGATCGAGAAGATGTCCCTGCCGAGAATGACAAAGCCCCGAACGTCACTCCCACATAGAGCTTGTAGTGGATATCCAGAAGCGATGGGAACCTTGTATCTGGAAACGGCCGAGATCTTGAGCGCGCCCACGTTTGGTCGGCGTCCCAGTACCCCCCTGGTCATATCTCCTCTTGGACGGCCAGTCGATCCAACAAAGTGGCACGGAAATCCATCCCGAGCTCGACTTCTGTTGTCCGTCCCTTCATCTGTTCCTATCGATTACCCATCAAGAGGCCCGGGTCTAGAGGAGGATTAGAGCTCCCCGCCTCTTCCGAAGGACTCACTTGAAATTCCGAAGTCAAGAACCCACTGATGGTCCATAGAATCGATATTTGACACTCTCGGCCCGGAAAGCCTACAAGCACGAACAAGTACCCCCGCCGAAGTCGCACGGCTGGCGCAACAGTCGGATTGAAAGTTGCGAGGAAAGGACTAGAACTGAGAGTCCTCAGATATGGGTGCAGTATCTCTCACCGCATCGCCGGTTTGGTCCAGCACCTGACAGCGAGGTTACCCTAGTTGGAAAGGAAAAAACAGAAAAAAGTTTTAAATTCTCCGCGGAAATCCCAAAGTTCGGTTTTCTGCCAAGCTGTGGGGACCCAATAAACAGGACCGGCCATCGGCGTTCTTAGGCTACGGTTGACAAGAATTGGAGTCTCGAGCGGGGAGACGAGGTTGTGAGCAAAATACTGATGGCGTCGAGCGATGGGATTGGTCAGTTTGGGCCATCTTGATCTTATCAATCAAGGTGCATCAAGGCTAAGCTCGATCGGTTCGAGAGAGTGGCATTGTCAGGTGGTATGATGGAGACAGCCCGTTTGCTTGCCAAGACCAAGGATTAAACAGATGAATTGTTCAAAGGAGGAGGAATTGAGTATACGAAGCAGGAATATAAAAGATTTTTCGTAGAAATAGACAGCGTTGACGCCTAATAGAGCACGAAGTTTGCAACAAACATGAGCATTGATCACTGATCCGAGACACCGCCTACTTCTGCTGTTTGAAGTGACGCAAGATCATACACTTACAGAGCCTTCCGCAGTAAATTGAAGCGCTGAAAGAGCTCACATGAGC
This sequence comes from Scedosporium boydii, assembly GCA_002221725.1. NCBI lineage: Eukaryota > Fungi > Ascomycota > Sordariomycetes > Microascales > Microascaceae > Scedosporium > Scedosporium boydii. The sequence continues at coordinate 84,231 of NJFT01000052.1, read as the reverse complement.
CCACCTACGCACGCTCTAGGCGCCCACCCCCGCACTCCAAGACTCTAACCTCCCCGAGCTCCGAACCAACCCCGCGCAGTGATTCCGAATCCGGTTCGTCTCATGACTGGGATCTACGATTGACCGCAGGACCAACAATCCTCTGACCGAAGCCTTGTCCTCCCTGAACACCGCTCTTTTTCACAATCCTGTTGTTGCAAACTCCGTCCTTTTCCTCTTCTCTTTCCCCGCTTCATCACAGCAAGACTCAACTCTGTTCTGAACTTTCTCGAAATCACAACTTCCCTCCAAGGGAAAGGGTTCCTAGCTTCGAGCCGGTCTTAGCCGCCGTTAACAAAAACACAACAAACGCCCAACACTGCTAAACCACCAAGATGAAGTCCCTCCTCACCCTCGCCATCTCTCTCCCTCTCCTCCTCGCCTCTCCCACCCCGCTCGCCAACTCCAATGACGTCCCCGCTCCCGGCCACCGCATCCCAACCGCCCACGAATCCGCGGTAATGGGTCGCCGCATGCTCGCGCTCTCCAAGCTCGCCGACTTCGCGACCGTCTTCCCCTCTCCTTCCTCCCACGATGCAGAACCCGCCACTGCATTCGGCCATCGTCCCGAGGGTCTCGAGGGCCTCCCCATTGATATGATGGACTACATCGCCGACTGCGAAGAAGAAGGCAACCCCACCGTTCTCAACATCAAGATCGCCACCACCTTCCGCAACGCGGCCGCCGGCTCCAACGTCTCGCTCTCCCTGCGCTGGATCCCACCGTACCCGCCCGCGCGACGCATCCCCGTCACCTTCTGGGAACGCGTCTCGGGCGCCGTCTCGGTACTCCTCGGCACTGCTGCTGCAGACGATGCTGGCAGCGCTCCCGATACCGTACCTTACAGCGCGGCGAACTTGCCTCGCGTGAGCTTGCTGGGCCACTTCGAGCCTATCCATCCCGATGAGACGTCCCATGCTAGTTTAGCCCTGTGCTTCGTGAGGACGCACCCGGATGCGAAGTATTGGCTTCCTGGAAACGTTATTCACGAGTCATCTTGGGCTAGGCTCGTTGTTGAGCAGGTGTACTGGGTCGGTGGGTTTGGCGATCGGGCGTACATTGGTTGGATTCCTATCGAGGAGTGGAAGGGTGTGACGAGGGAGGAGTGGGAGTCTATTAAGCTGCCTGGCGAGGAGAGGGGATGGAAGGAGTGGTCGGTTGAGGAGCTTAGGGAGTGGGATCTGTAGAGGAGATTGGTGTCCAAGACGGGCCGGCGTCAGCCAATATTGGGTAAGTAATCGGCTGCATTGTGTGATGGCAAGAGTTCGAGGCAATGGGAACTGTGAACTTGGATGGCATTCGCATCATTAACATACACTTAAACTTGACCACTTTGGAGGAAAGAAGCAGGATGGAAGAGAAACATACTTTGTAATTGTCCACGACGTTGTTTTGGTATTTTTTTTATTCATAGCAAACCCAGACTGCTACTCATTACGCAAATAGAGCCAATAACCTGTGGGTTCGTTTTTCGTATCGTGACTTTTGCCCGCTTATGCAACATCGTATGCACCCAGTGCAAGACTCGACTGAGAGAGAGCAAATTCCCTCCAGCTTCCTTACATTCTCCGGCCACTACCTAGCCATGCCGCCAAACGAGGGTGTTTCCACATTCTTCAAAACACATCGTCCAAAGACCCCCAAAACGAAATCCTTCGAAAGGCAAGCTGGTGCAGGCGCCTTTAGAGACCTTCGGAATAGTATATACCCTTTAGCTCCAGCGTTTCTTTTTCTTGGTAACGGGTTTCCGTGTTCCGACAGATACTCCAGGTGATGGCAGTGCTACCAAGGGGTGAGAGTGGACCGTCAGTTCTAATGGCAGTCAGTATTCTGGGGCCACCAGTATAGTATATCAGAAGTCATGATGGAGACGGTTCTGTGTCCAGGACCATATGAGGGGCCCCGGTGTAGTCCATCCACAGCCAGGCACCGGGCGGGTTCCCGCGACCGTGAGAACTGGCGGTGGTTTCTTCTCATCGGTCATGCTTTCTTCGCGTGGAACTCCCTCGGTCCTCTTAGAAACCCCGTGCGGAACTTAGTGGCACTAACAAGTCGTAACAACGGTCGCCTCGGCGGACAACGAGGACCATGGGAGACAATAGACCGGCTTTTGGAGCACCATTGATCTCAGCGGCAGCCGCGTTGCGGTGAGTCCCCAAGAAGACATTTTCCTCTTCATTCGGCTAGTGAGAAAAAGAAATGGACAGGCCTCCTTGTTCAACCCAACTTTGTGTGAGCACCAAGCCGGTTGAACAGCTCAAACTCCATCCTCTCAGCAGCTCTTGGGCCACTCATGATGTCTCCCATGATATTGGAACCGGGAGGAAAGTCATGCTCGAAAATTGGTTCCCCGACCCCTCTCATGTTAGCGAGGGCGGCTTGCCTGAAGTGCCACCGAAGCAGTTCGGGCGCCGGGTGTCGATCATCATCGAGGAGCTCTCGATCCAAAAATGTCCCAGCAATGCCATGGACATCTGGGAGGAAGCATACAATCTTGTAATCATCCTGTTGGTGTCAATATCAGGAGGAGGCTGATAAGAAGATCGCATTAGGGACCACTTACGTCTGGATTGATGGAGAACTGAAACTGGTCGAAGGAGCCATGCACTCCTGCGTATAGAAGTAGACCATTCTGTACGGAGTTGATCGTCTCTCCTTTGCTCGTTGGGAGAGTGATCCAACGACCGAAATTGTGGTCCCTCCAGTACTGCTCATAGCCGAGAGGGAAGATGTGCGCCGCCTCAAAACCGGTCCATACGTCATATTCAGCCAAGGCGTTTGCCCTCTTCGTCACGACACATCCTCGATCTCTCTCTCGCACCAGGTCCCTGAATTCCTGGACTCTAGTTCCCGTACTAGGGGATTCGGTCCGCGGGGACCACCTTCTCGTTGTTAACCTCAACAAGGCCCTCGGCAACTATGAAATAATTGCTGGGCAGGAGAGGCTTCGAGTCTCGAGGGAGTGTGTCGCCTTCATTAGTCTGGAGGAAGTAGGCACCCGAGGTCATGAGGATTATCTCCAACATCCAGTAGAAGTTGGCGTTGGTGGTTCCGGGGGTCAGTGTTAGGCCTCCGAGGAGAGTGGATCGATCTTGGAGATTGTAGATGAAGACGTCTCGAGGGAGTGCTCGAACCCCAGCGCCTGGCATCTTGGCTGGCTGAAGATAGGTAGAGGACTAAAGAAGCAGTAGCAACACACTTGATGGGGAAGGAAAAAGTAGTTCTAAGATGGGTTCAAGGGTTTATTGAATCGTCTATCGAACTCACATGCATTAAGAGGAAGTTCTATCTTAATACAATATAGACTTCGCCTGCTCCCACATGACAAATCTCCTAACCTATCTCTGGGAAGGTGATACCTCCGAAGCAATGTTTGAAGTCTTCACTCACTCTGCTATAGATCATCAAGATGGGAAGGAAGAAGGACTTGGATTGAATGCTCCGTGTATTATTTCTCATCACATAACCTCATAACTCATTATCTCAATCTTGCCCCTTAGAAAACAAGACACTTTTTTCAGCTGGTAATAACGTACAATAGACATACTTCCACCTCGATGGCCCCAATAACTCCCGTGAAATGCGTTCCGTACAACTTCAGTTTCGGGTCCACTCCCCCCCCTTCGAGACATTAATCGACCCTAATCACAACCTTCCAATCTAGAGCACCCGCCTCCCTAATCGCACACGCCAAACAGCCTCTTCGTCGCCTGCTCACCAGCGCGTTCCAGCCCTTCTCGGCGCAGATGGCCCTCGCGAGGATCTCCGTGTCCGAGCCAAACTGCCTCCTTCTCGTCTCCATGTACATTTTCCTAGTCGTGGCATCCCAGCTACCTGTGAAGTCAGTGCTGACGCTTCCCGCCGATGAGTGTGAGGATCCTGGAGGGGGTGGTGTTACGGCGGCGTTAATGCTGGGACCTGTTGCTTCGCCGTTGGTGCGGGCAGCAGCAGGTAGGGGAGAAGTCGGAGTAGGATCGGTGGGGGGTCTCTTGGGAAAGTTTGTGATGCAGTCAATAATAAGGACAGCAGGAGGTTTGTTTTGTGCCGGTGTGAGACTGGGCCTCCGGGCAGCGGGGGTGTTGAGGAGGAGATCCTCCAAGGTTTCCGTTCGCCGTTTGAGAAGATCCGAGAGGTGAATGACGGTATATGTGAAGAATTTGTGTAGCGGGTGCCCTTGGGGAACTCAATGTTAGAATGAAAAGAGAAGAGGGAAAAAAAAATCCCAGGGCAAATTCACACGTACCTGTAACGCTTGCGGTAGTCGAAATCTTGCCATTCGACATGCCAGTTCCAGAGACATCGATGTGTTGGATGGTGGGGCTTGAGGGCGACTTAACGTACTTAACGTAAGGCGACGGCGCACAGGGGTGAGCGGTGACAAAGTACACCTCCTTCGACAGGGCAAAAGTATGTTCAGTTGAGGCTTCGTCTCCCTCATTCCTAGCTGCAAACGTGATAGCAGACGGGTAGGTATGGATAACTGGGGTCTTTATGACTTCAAACGGGAACTCGCTCCCACTTTCCTCTGTCTGCGAGGGCGAAGAATCGACCGAATCCGTAGGAGCGAACAGGTCTAACGACTCAAGCTCCACGCTCACCGAAGGGGGCGGGTCAATGTAGTTGTCTTCCACAGGAATAACAAAGTCAGCTGGGAAGACAAAGGCTGGATCAGCATTGCCCAGCACATCAGAGTCTTTCTCAACATTGAGCTTATCCCATAGACGTGCCCTTCTACCAGTCTTCTCAGATTCTCCTATGTGTAGTGCATGCATTAGTATCTTCACTCCGATTGGCCTCCGGAGGGAGGGCCTTGATTGTTCAAGACTGAACGTACCTTCAACTTCATCCACCGAAATGTTCACCCAGCCATCCGAGAAGCCTCGTGGAATGATGTCACTGGAGATCCAGCCCATGCACTCTGCAGAACCCCTGCCAGCAGCCAGCACCCTTCCAACGATGCAAGCAGTGCTCCAGAAACTCTTTCCATTGTAAACGAAACCACCGGCAAGATTTGCAACTGGCCCAAGTGTCCGCATCGCGCCCTTATCGTTTTCGAGCAACGTGGCCATGAGGAAGTGGTTGAGGCATTCGCCCGGGAGCACCAAGCCGGATATGTACGACTTCGAGAGCCAACCCTCGCGATTTAGCGTGGCTTGGACCTTCCGACGCCGTAACTTCACACCTTTTCCCTTAGTCTTGGGTAGTGAAGAAGAAGATGTCGAAGGCCGCGGTAGGTCGCTCACTGATGTCCTTGGCGATGCGGCGACGGATGCGGAATTGTTGACGGTTCGCGCATTGTCCTTGATTCGTGCTTCGTACGCATCGATATCAGGCCAGCGCAATTTGCGTGCGAAGTGGGTCAAGCCATCAATCTGCCTCTCACCATGCATACCCTTTACGGTATAGGAGGTGAGCTTGCCGTCGTCGCGGCTCTTCGTCCGTCGATGGCTGCGAAGCGTCATACGCTCGGTCAGCGCGGCAAGCCATCCGATTGGTGTGTGATGGTCCTTCGGGACATCCAGATCGGACTCCTTCTTGACGACCTCGATGTTCTCGAGCCACACACGGGCCAGAATAAGGGACCATTTTACCGTTGCGTTGGCATCTCTTTCGAAACGGCGTATATCGTCGGGATGGATGCTCTCCACACCCAGTTCTTCTCCAGCTGTAAGGGCATCTAACCGTATCAGAAGCTCACACGCCAGAAGAATCTGAAGCAGTAACCAGAACCTCTCTTGGATGCACTCGCTGATGCTGTCGGCATCGGCAATGGAAGCTCCATCAATGATTTCGTCACCGCCGTCGACAGTGCCCCAGAGGACCTGACCAAGCCTGATGCGCCATTCGAGTCGCGAAAAATCGAACCAGGTATTCGGGGCCGCGAGAACCTTAATCAGGGCTTGAATCTGGACGATGAGGCTATAGGGGTCGCTGTGGTCGATGATGCGGTTTGGTGGATGCAGGATATGCAGGAATAGGTCGTTGTACAGCTCGCTCGACATATCGCGGTTCAAGACGCCCTCGTTGTACCTTTTCCCGTTCTTCATGAGTTGATCTAGCACGAATTCCTCTCGCAAAAAGCGTAATCCGTCCTTGGAGGATATAAGGTGTTGGCGGTGCTCGAGAATAATGTGGGACTTGCAGCCAAGACTGTCGAAGCCATACTGTTCCTCCTGCAGAGCATCAGAAACGGACATTTCCAAAGCTGCCTGGTAGCCAATGGTGCCCTTCTCCAGTCCCAGCATGCTTAGCATATTAGGCCGTTCGCGACATCTGGGGTAGAAGTGGGCCTTCGCCCTATCAGGGCCGGAGTTGCGGCGAGCACCCCGAGTAATGTGTGGCCAGGCAGTAACGCATCTCCAAGCATGGTTTTCGATCTGAGTGTGGTCGGTAAGATCGCGAATTGAGAGCTCCTCGTCCCAAGGAAAGGCGACGGAAGGATGGGGTGCACCGGTGTTGTGGCCTTCGGCTCGGGCAAAGTACTGAGGAGCGCCCGAGAAGAGCCGCTCGATGTCGGATTCGCTGAGAGTCGCCATGATTCGGTCCAACTTCAGGACAGGCTTAGGAAGAGGCGCATTCGCCTTTTCACTACCCGGGGGAGGTGGTGATGGGAGAGGTTTGTTGGCATTGATGGGAGACTTGGGGAAAGGAGGTGTCTCGGGTGAGACCTGTGGCTTCGGCAAAAGCGGGCAAAGCAGAACTTGTTAGCCGGATAGTTGGTTGGTTGGTTGGTTTGGGGGGATCGTGGAATCAGATATGATGTATATGTATGCGCCTGGGTGTGCGCGTGTGTGCTCGTGTGATGGGTGGGTGGGGAGTTGCAGTTGCAGATGGGTTGCGATGTCTCGCGTGAGAGTGGTAAAGGAGCTCGGTGTGGTACAGGGGGATTGGCTAAAAGGGCGGCAACTGGTGAGGAGGCGTAGAGACGGAAGGAGAAATGGAGGTCGGGGTACAGCAAGTTGTGTGAGGGTGGGAACTATAAGGGGATAGAGCAAGGCAGGAGCAGGCCAAGAGCACTATTGATGTCGGGTCGTGGCACCTTGAAGCTGCAGAGTGTTGAGGACGCATCCCGGACCTAATATAGGTTTGGTGGCATCACGAAGTAGAATCGGGACTGGGCATTTTGTGACGGGCTGCCAAGAGTGACAAATGGGACGAGATGGAGGGGGGGCAGGGGCACAACTCTAATACTGAGTACAATTCCAATACGGTTATGCGCCAGGCAAGCAGCACGGGCACAAAGTAGGAGAGTAGGCACAGTCAAACTGCAGCGTCAAACGGGCGACGGGGGGACCAGGAGGGGCAATTTGGCGATGACGATAATGATAACGATAACGGTGGGAGGGGCCGACGCTTGTATTAAGATGGGGCAAGAGAAAAGCACGGGACGGATAGGATAGAGCGAGTAAGGGGAGTACGAAGGAGCAGGGGGAGCATGATCATGTTTAACGAGGAACGGATCCAATATGGACCCTTGGTCTAGTCAGGATCTGGCAAGAAAAGGGAGTCCGCGTGAAGGGTAGCGGGGAGGCGAGAGCATCCACACTTGAGGATTCAATCAATTGATCGAGCAATGGAAGCTAGGAAGTGGTGTGGACGGACGTGCATGGCAACTGGACCGGGGGGCTAAGGAACAGCGTTTGAGGCATTGTGACGGCCGGGTCCGTCAAGCAAAAACTCTAATGGCGGGTATCGATAACGCCCCGATGGTCTGATGACGAAAAGAGATCGGCAGAGACTTACAGCTCCTGTTCTTCGGGCGGATTGCCTTGGCTTTGCGAAAGGCGGTGACGGCGAGGATTCAGCTGATGGCGTAGCACCCGTAGCACCTGCCTTGGGGGTTTTATAGTGAAAATTGATGGGATTAGTGGAATTAGTGGGTTTATGAGTCGCTGATGTCGCGTGCTGGGCGTGGGGTTGAGTAGGAGTTGTGGTCTTCGTCGTCACCGACGTTTTGCGGGTTGCTGTTGTTGTCGACCGTGATAATGACGATGATGCCGGCGATTTCGGCTTCAGGGACGCTGTCCTGGTCAATAAATTCTGGAGGAAGTCTCTCGTCGAACCCTTGCGTGCATGGCGGGACTGCTGGGGTGGTTGAGTTTGCGCCGGCGGGGGTGGTGGTGGTGGTGGTGATTGGGACTGCGACTCTGGCTGCGATTGTGATTGGGACCGCGCTGAAAGGGGAAAATACCGTTGCGGTTGTGGGGCTTGTTGGTGCTGTTGGTTCTGAACAGGACCCTGAACCAGTGCCTGAGAGTGAGTCTGTACAGGGGTTGGGCTCCTCACACCGGCCCGAACCCGGTCAGGCTCAGCGGCCACCCCGCCTGATGATGATGATCCAGTCTTAGAAGGCAACGACCCGTGACTCGGTGATGTCGTTTTACTAGCCGTTATCGTCGTCGTTTTGCCGCTTGCGCTAAGCTCATCGGTCGATGTGTTCGACTGGCGCCCGAACGGTGTCCGTTTCAATAAGTTGAAGGGTGGCATCTGCAAACTGCAACTCGTCCTGGCACGAGTACTCTAGCGAGTACGAGGCGCAGACTTCGAGGGCTCGGCGGATGCTAATAGGTCTGGCTGAGACACGGACAGACCAGACACAGACTGGCGTTGTGCTTCCCCGGCTCCGTGATGGTTGCACTCCAATGGCGGTGGCGGAAATGAGGTGGCGGAACGGGCAGCAGTTGCTTCTGCGACTCGGTACGATTCCACGTATGAGCTGGTACTTTGTAGGAGGTCCCTTGCTTCTTTCGTCGATTCCAGCAGCTGTTGTGTGTCGGTACACAACACTACAATCCGTATCCAAGAGTCCAGGAGAGTGTATTCGGCACTATCTCTCGTTCTACTTACTTCGTACGAACATCCGTAACAGTAGTTGCACTGGTGCGCTGCAACCCCGAACGCTAGCAACGAAGTCGGCCGGGAGTGAACCGAGGAAACGGGTGTTGGAACCAAACGCTTTTGAGAAGTGAAAACCTGGGGAACGCGAGTTCAAGACTAGAGGGAACAAGTTGAAAGGGTTGATGAGGGGAAACACGTTCTTGAGACTTTCTCTTGACACACACGCTTACTCCCTTTCTTTCTTATTTCACTCTCTTGCTCTCTGCTTACCCCGTCCTACCGGCTCCACTCCCTTTACTCATACGCCGATTTTTTTTTCTTTTTGTTTTTCTCGCCAGAAGATGGAGATGTGGTAAATGTATGATCCGATATTGAAGTCTCTTAAGTGGATCGGCGACCTGCAGACCCGCCGACGCTTTTAGTGGACGTTGTTGATGCGACTGGACGAGAGCGGACTTCGATCTCTCTATTTCAATATATAACGAAAAAGCTGGAATCCACCGTCGATGACAAACCCTCCGATGTCGAGGACAGTCAAAAAGATGGGAGAATGAATGAACCGTGACAGCTGACAGGGAACAGAACCCCAGAATAATGCCGGAGATAAGGAGAGACGAGAGAAAGAGAGGAACTCTTGACGGGTGATGGACCAGGAGTGACGTGAGGGGAGTGTGGGCCTTTTAATGCGTGGAGAAGGAAAGCGAAGTTGGGGTTTGAGATCTGAAGCAGACGAAACGCATTGATGGGGGGCGAAGAAAGGTAGGATATTGATGTATACGAGGTAAAGAAACACCTTGGGGTTATAAGGACGACCTTCAGTTTCCCGCTGAGTTGGTTAACCGAGATCTGTTCAGCGCCCCAGCCGACGATGATAGATGATGGCAGATGAAGGCGGCAGACCTGAGGGATTATGAAAATGAGAGGAAGAAAATGCCCTCGTCGGCTGAAGCTGAAGAAGATGAAAGAAGCTGGAGATTGGTAAGTAGTCTTACGAAGTACTTCGCCCGTCGATCTCTAATATTGTTTGGACAATGTATTGAATGAAATTATTACGACCACGAACGGGCATCAGGGAGGGCCTAGTTGGTTGACACACGCGAATCAACACACACCAAGACGACACAATTCTCATGAGCGGAGACGACATGGGCACCCATCAAGTTGTGTCGTAATGCCAATGATTCCGACTGACCTTCGACTCTATTGGCGCTAGGACGACGACGGCAGACACTTCCCGTCCAACTTAACAGCCAGGCCAAGCGCGCACGCAAGGCCAATACAGCCATAATATAAAAGTTGATGTGCATGCGCATTATAAGCACAGGAACGGGTAATAGTAAGGATCTATCAATGATAATATGCGTGGACTACTCTCCTTCGGTATCAGTAATGCCAACCGAGCTGGTTTGGACAATGAAGTCCGGAGTCGCCTCCCTCACCCCCAATCTGTCCTGCAGTCGAGATAGTCGGTCTCAGAACCACGGGGTTCGCCATCCTTCGCCCATCATTTCACTGATTGTTCCCTGCAGCGAATCTCTGATCGGCCGCCCGACTACGGGGGTTTTCCCAAGTTGTGAGTTTCTCCGCACATCTGTTTCGTCTATCCGTACGATCACAACTGAAGGGGAGCAGGGAGGACCCATGCTCTTCCTTCAGTTTTAACTGACTTCTAGACCGTCTCTTTCACTCTCTCACTGCAGAAGGACTGTCTTTCCCACCGAGCTACGACGCAAATATTCGCAGACAAACATTATACCTCGTAGATACGACCTCGTAATCTAGCTACACCCACCGCCAAGTGCGCCTTGTAAGGATGAGGGATGTTCACGACTTGTTTCGAGTGGAAGAAGAGAGCGGCACGAGACACTGCAAAGTAACAACCCATCCACCCCCTGCTCATATCCAAGGGGTTTCCATGACCACCCACTTGACCTCGCGTATCTCAATTGGATGGGCGGAAGAGCCATTCTGTCAGTTGTGGCACTATTATTATTACTACCAAAACCTGATCGCTCGAGAGGAAGGGATTTGAAGTGCTAGCGTGGCGAGAAGAAAAAAAAAGCCGAGAAACAGGGGTTGCGGATGGCACCCAATAACCCTTGTTTGACAGATCAGCGACCACTTCTGACTCTGACGCAATTGGTCTCTTTTTTTTCTAGACGTTTCCCCCTGCTTCTCGAATGATTATCTCCATATCTTTGGCAATTTGGGGGTTCAATATTGAGCAATAGCCTCGCCAATTCCGGGTGAAGAAAGACCACAAAACGTACAACAACTCCTGGTCGAGTGTCAACCAGTTGACCGCTCCTTCATGGAAGATTCGTAGAGCATCACTTACTTCGTATGGACGTGGGAACGAGCACATCAACAAGCCGCGTTCGGGCTGGGTTGGTTGCACATAAACCAGCGCCTGCTTCGTATGTACTGCATCGTTCATCGCCGCCTGAATGCCACATGCAGGAAGGAGCAGAGACCATGGCAATCTCATTACCCTATTCTCCTCCAAGTTAGCGACAGGTGCTAAGGATCCCTCCAGGCTCAACTTCAATATGCTGTGTCATTATACAAAGGTATTGAAATTGAACTTTGATGAGCCGCTCCCGTCGATTACAGGAATACTCTACTCCAAACAGGACATGGGCTTCCATTCTGCTTCTCTCCCCTTTTCCTCAACTGAGCCACGGAACCACGAGGTCTTCGTCCCGAATGGAGAACGGATCGGCGGGAGTTTATCCCCTCTTCCCAACGCGCGTACTTGTGCCCGGACAATACTGGCACGGAGGATTAATATCTACGAAGTAAAGACTGCACCAACGGGATCACCCCGCGAAGGAAAACACCACGCATCAAGACACAAGATACAAACAAGAGAAGGGTGGCTGGCGGAACTGACGAATCCGATATTAAGGCACCCTTCATTAATCTTAACGATCAATATGCAGGGCCGCCGGAGCCACTCCCTGCCCCATCTGTTCCAGGTGTTCCTACGCACGCACCAGCACAACCGGGGCTTCCACATCGCCGCTTGTTCTGGAAAATAAGACAGGAAAAAAAAAAAGTGGCTGTTTTCAAGATTGAATGGGTATCACTGTATAATCCTCTTCTTCCCCTTCGTTTCACCGTTGGTGTTCTGCCCCAAGTCGCCGTGCCGTCACCCTTCCCTTTTCTCCTGCCGCGCTAGTGTTCCTTCATCCATAATATGCAGTAAGCAAGACGAGGTTGATGCAAGAGAGAGGATTGGTCCAAGAGGAGATGGCTGCAAGAACCCAAGAGATGAACTCCAAATTCGTGGCCTAGCTTGGGGAATCTCTACCACCTCTTCGTTTGGCCTCTTTACTCTCGATACTACCACTACCAATCGGAATCGACGGTCGGCGGTGTCTCCTAGATTGGCGAATTTCCCTTATGCATTATGCCTCCGACTCCTGCGCCCGCAATCTAGCCGTTAGAGCTAGGAAAGCTGTTGGTTGTTTGTTTGTTTGGGTGTGAGACAGTCGTCGACGACGCCTGCTTGCATCGAATCTGTAGTCCCTCTCTCTCTCGCTACGCGGGAGGAGTATCATGTACAACGATTAGAAGGTATTTCGGGTCGGGAACTACGACCAGCTCCTGCTTCTTCGTCCGCAGCCGTAGCAGTTTCAGTTCATCCTGTAGAAGATCACGTCAGCCCTAAAATAATGATCTACCCACGGAACACCTCCTTCATTCCTCTTCTTTTCCCCTCGTCCCCGTGCCTGTCAGACGGGAAAGGATAAAGGAGGAAGACGACAAAATTGGGAAAAGGATATCCTACATCGTTGTCGAGCTCCTGCACGAGCGCTCCCGAGGCGTTGACATAAGCCCACACGAGTGCCGCAAAAGAATTTACCTCTTGCGCCTCGATCTCTTGTTCTGATTTTGTAATCGGGGTGCCGGTCTGATCGGAGGGGAAGGCCACCCTCGAGGGCGACGCGAGGTTTTGCGCGGTCTGGGAGGATTTCGAGGTGCGTAGACTAGATACCTGGCCACTTGTCCTAAGAACCGATCCCGTCGCTCGGTCTAGAACAAGTGTCGCCTTGACGCCCGTCTTTTTCGAGATTCGATTCAACGTCTCGTCGAGCGCGTCGTGTGTCGGAAGGGTCTGAACCTGATTTTGTGTGTCAGCGGCGCTCGCTCTCCTCTTAGTAGGAATGGAGGCACAAACTCCTATTGAATCTGTCATCCTTCTTATTATTCTTCTTCTTGGCGGAAGCAGCGAGAAAATCAAATCTCGCGACGTCCCGGTTGGGTATTCTAGCGGGCTTTGATTGAGGGGCTGGATCTTTGGAAGGCTTTGAGGTCCTTCAATCCTCCCGAAGTGGTAATAATACCGCCAAGCCATCGTTAGGCACTGGGAGAGCGCTGCGGTACAGTTAGAGCTTCACGTGACGGAGTAGCCGGGTTGGGTTGGGCGCTCCAGAACAGAACTGTTGTCTTCAAGCACTGCTGCTGCTGTAAAAATTACCCAATTAGAGTGAGCTTTCACACTTCAGGAACTTGAGAGTGTAAGTCTGCTCAAAACTTTTTTGCAGAGGATATATCGGATTTGTTTCGTCTTATTTATAACCCGGACTTGCAAACAGGAATACTGAGAGAAATCAGGCATAATGGGCTCAAGCAATAAGAGGAAGAAGGAGAAACAACAAGATTTCAAGGTATTGTTTATTATTCCACTGGCATCTTCTCACAGCTTCTCATCGCTAACGGGCCGGCCCAGAAAACTAAGTTGAAGGTTGGCAAGGCCAAGCCGAAGCCTTCGAACTTCACAGATACCAGTTTCAAATCCAAGGGTACGAACTCTAGCTCCCCTTCCGTGGGTTCTTTGTTCTTCTCGTGCTCACTCCGCTTTTCTCAGCCATTGCTGTCGCACAGCAGTCCTTATCCGAGACCGCACCAGATGCTGTTCAAAAATTCAAGCACAATCTTTCTCTCGCGGCTACCTCAAATTCAGACAGGCAACGACGGGACGCGTTGTCTTTCCTTACATCCCAACTAGCAGCTGGGGCCTCCAACAACCCTGTTGGGACCCGTGAAGTCTTAGTTAAGCTTCTACCTTTAGTTCCTAACACCTCTACTCCCGTGCGGGCTCAGCTTCTCAAGCTCCTCCGATGCCTACCGGCCGATGAAGTGAGGATACATTCCGAAGAAGCGCTGCGGTGGATTCGCGTTGGTATGACCCACCTATCGGCCGAAGTCAGTCTCGATTCCCTCTCGGTGCTAGACTGGCTTCTAGATGTTGCCTCAGACGAGGCCGTCTCTTGCCCTGGAGGCTGGGTGATGACGTTGAACAGCTTCTGTGCTATGATGGGGTGGTCCACAACGGGGAACAAAGGCTGGACTTCGGCTCCCAAAATTGGCGTACGGACCAAAGATTCCGCATCACATGCCCAACAACTCACAATACTGGCCAAGTTCTTGACAGCTGGCCTCAAGGAAGAAGAGACTGTCTTCATCCATCAGGGCCAGTACTGGGACCGATTATATCGACTTGAACGATCTAGAGACCCGTTCGCGTACCTCAACATATATGGAAAGCGCCGTGATGGAGACGGGGAGATGTACCAAGACAGAGAATCTAGGCAACGAGCCTTCCAGAAGCGATACGCTGCGCTTGTGTTGGCTGGAGTGGACCAGGCCAAACGTGAAGGCGGTGCGCCTGGGCGAGCAGCGGCTACTTTGGTGCAGGTTCTTCGGGAGGGTGCAGGCGACACAGATGTAGCTGATGCGGCAGATGTTGAAGATTTGCTCGACCTTTGGTGATTCTCTCGGGCTATAAACCTAGGGTTTTATACCACCCGCCCACTTCCACTCCACAAGCCCCCAAAGTCCTGGAATACTCAATCCTTCTGGCAAGTGTCTGGATTCTCGAGTCCAAGACAGAATATCATGCCAATATGCCATCATAGCTCAAAACCCTTCCTTTCCCAAGGGCCCAGGCGATCCTAGCAGTGAGTAGTCATCTTACCCAACTCCAATCCGAAGAGGATACCCATACCTTTCATCACCATCTCCTCATCTCTCCTCCCCCTATTTCCGGACCTTTCTCCCTACGTCGTTACCCTCAGTCTTTGTCCAAGCTCGCGGCTGATACCATGCATCCAGGCGGAGAAATAAGAGTAGAACATTGAAAAGGCCATTGAGGAACACCCTCCAAACAGGCAGATAGTCATAAAGACGAAGCAGTATCTGCCTATTTTCCATAGATCAATTGCATTTGAATACCCCCTTAGCTAGAACTACTGAGAGTTTCAAGATACCCAATCTTACCCCCCAGGCCAGTCATGGTAGATTGCTAAATGTCTACGATACGACTAACCACCGCCATCTGCATCTGCCACAATCCATATCGACTCGAACAAACGCTTCTAACCAATCTTGGGGCTCATACCAAACGTTGCTGTTCCCCAATGATTCTTAAGTAAGAAAGGGAGAGTACATTGTGACATACAGCAGCAGTTGTTCTTTCCTCCCTCTTTCGTCCAAGCATTTCTATGGTCTGATCTTGCAGTCGAGGGCTCCTTCCATCATTTCGTGCCTTCTCTCAAGCTTCAATGCTCGCTGACTTTGATTTCTCCCCCATAAAAACCCACTTCTCTCCTCTGACCTTAACTGCTTCTTCCTCTTCTCTACCCTCTTTTTCTTTTCCTGCTTCCACCCAACACTCCCATTTCCCCCGTCTGTCTCCTCTTGACCATCAAACAGTCAAGACCACCGTTGCACTCGAAGCTACCTCTTCGATTGCACCATTCCAGCACTTCGAAGATATCCAGCACTTCGAAGAAGAACGAGGTAAGCTCTACCCTGGGACGTGTTCAGCCTGGATCGTCCTCCCAAGCCAGCCCCTTCCCTAAGCACACTGGGCACCTTCTGCTCGAGTCCATCTTTGGAAGGAGCAGTAGACTGCAGCCCTAAAAATTGTTCCTATGACTTTTCTTCTCACACATTCCCAACCATTTCCTCTCCATCTCCTGTTTTCCCCCAAGCCCATCCCTCTCACGAGCTTAGTCTACCAAACGGCAGAATCAAGACGCCATTTGACTGACGACGAGATCGACAGACCCTTCAGTCTATTTCGAATCACATCGTTCTGCAGTAGCGTACTATTCGCACACCATCAGTAAGTTCACTTTTTTTTCCTTTTGTCATTTCCATATTCTTGGCCCCAGCTGGAATCCCCATTCTGCTCTATCCCTCTTGCCTCGGTGTGGTGGATTTCTCTGCCATGTTCCTCTCTCCCCATCCCACGCGCCTTGGCCATCTTCAAGACGTCTAACGAAGATCTCTGTGTTTTTAGATCATGTCGGACACCTGGAATACCTCCGAGATGAGGGATTCCCTGCCCGAGTCTCACAACCAGGACGCCGATGCGGTTGGAGCCGCATCCAACCAGAACGGCAGCGTTGCCAATGGCTCTGAGAACGGCGAGTTTTCCAACACCGCTTCGACCTTGAAGAACATGGGATGGATCAAGGCTGAGGCCTACGATTATACCGCCCTTGTCGGTCCTGACCACGATGAGGCTTGGGATGGCTCCGCTCGTATTTATGAGTGGGACGGCGAGATGGGCGAGGTCGGCCCTGAGCACCCCGAGTTGGAGTTGGACCTTTTCGGTACTCCTGAGTCGCGTAAGGAGGTCTGTGGTCTTGACTTCACCAGGTAAGTGAGCCCCCTTGGTTACGGCCACGAACGTGGCCGGCGTTGCCCCATTGTTGCCATCGTCTCCCAGCTTCCTTCATTTGTGCTAACGGTAAAACAGGCTTTCTGAGATTGAGATCACTCAGGAAGGCACTGTCAAGATTGAGCTGATTAACAGCTTCAAGGATGCTGGCCTGCACCCTGTTATGCTCCGCAACATCGAGCTTGCGGGATACGATTCCCCCACGCCTATTCAGAAGTGCACTTTGCCCGCTATCCATCTCGGATACGATACCATTGGAATTGCCCAGACAGGTTTGCGCATATCTTTTCTTCTTCACGATCGTCTATGATGCATAAATGGCTGACCACATGATGAACAGGATCCGGCAAGACGGCCGCCTACTTGATTCCTGTCTTGAACAAGTTGGTGGGCAAGGCAAAGAAGTTGGCGGCTCCTCGTCCCAACCCGAACACCTACCAGGAGGGCGTGGACCCGCCTGCTCGCGCTGAGCCTTTGGTGGTTGTCGTTGTCCCTGCCCGTGAGCTAGCGGTCCAAATCTTCAACGAGGCCCGCAAGTTTTGTTATCGCACCATGCTGCGACCTTGTGTTGTCTACGGCGGCGGTCCTATCAAGGACCAGATTAGACTCTTGAACAAGGGCTGCGACATTCTTGTCGCCACTCCTGGTCGTCTGATTGATTTTATGAACCGCCCCGACATTCTCTCGTTGCAGCGACTTCGCTACATGGTCATCGACGAAGCCGATGAGATGCTTCATGACGATTGGGCCGAGGACCTAGCCCACATCATGGCTGGCTCGAGTGGGTTTTTTTTTTTTTTTTTCCGTCATAGTTCCTCTACACATTCTTATACTAACCAACCAACTCTTGTAGACCAGGATGATGATCAAGTCAAGTATCTTCTGTTCTCGGCCACCTTCCCGAAGCCCCTTCGCGACCTCGCCAAGAACTATCTTTCCACTGATTATGTTCGATTCCGCGTCGGACGTGCTGGAAGTTCCCACAGCAATATCAAGCAGGACATTATCCTTGTTGAGCAGGACAAGCGCCAGAGCTTGGTGAATCTGCTCTCTACCATGCTGCCTTGCCGTACCATCATTTTCGTCAACAGTAAGCGCACTGCTGATGAACTCGATGACTTTTTGTTCAACATGAACCTTCCCTGCACGTCCATGCATTCGGACCGCACCCAGCGGGAGCGCGAGGCCGCCATGCGGGCCTTCCGAGCCGGAACGGCTCCTATTTTGATCGCCACCGGTGTCTCTGCCCGTGGCATCGATGTCCGCAATGTTTTGCATGTTATCAACTACGACCTCCCCTCCATGGACTATGGCGGAATCGAGGAGTATGTCCACCGAATTGGTAAGTACTGTCAAGGGCCTTTGGGCTCAGTTTGGTTGAATTTATTCTGATAAATGATGTTCTCTAATAGGTCGTACTGGTCGGATTGGTCATCGCGGATTGGCATCCTCTCTGTACACTGAGCAGGATGAGCCCATCGCTTCAGTCTTGACCCGTACCCTTTTGGAGACGGGTCAGGAAGTTCCCGACTTCCTTCAGCAGTACATCCCTGAGGGAGCTGATTTGAAGTTTGAGGCCGATTCCGACTACGAGCCCGACCAGCAGCAGGGCGGCTTCGGAGATGCTTCCGCCTGGGGCAACGATGGCGGTAACGATAACGGCAATGATGGTGGTGCTTGGGGATCTGCCGACGGCGGCTGGGGTGAGAACCCTGAGGCTAACGCCAGCGACGCTAACGCTGGTGGCGCTCAGCAATGGAACTAGTCCTCTGGGCTATCGCGTCTTCTGAGTCCTCGGGGAAGTTTCTGCCCTGCGAAGATACCTAGGTTGAAAGTTTTTCACCTCTTCTGCGTGGTTTTTTCACATGTCTGTTTGACCTCGTCTAGGAGCTGACCAGCTATATTTTGAATGACGTGAGACAGAAGAAGATATTGGTTCGAGTCAGCTCGACTAGATAGATAGTCTAAATGAATGTGTTTCCATCCTAACCCTAGTAGCCTTTGTAGCCCGTGCTCAAGTTGATGTTCTGGGGAGTAACCTATGATATCCTGCTGGGAGTAACACTGGGAGTAGACGTAAAACGAAAAAAATCTGACTATTATTATTATCTTCATGTTATCGTAAGTTAGAATATCAACTGGCACCCGTTCAAGGAGGTAGTCCTGAGCTAGACAAGCTCTCTTTGCTTCGTAGCAAGAATAACCCTGTTAGAAAGTTCAACAGCAGGACATAAAAACCACAATCAAGCTCAACACGATATTGCCTTGCTTCCTTCCCTCTTCTCTCTGCCCAGCTTTTCTCTCTCTTCCCTCAACCTACATATTCTTAAGAATAGTGAAAACTCCCGCAAACATCCCGCCCAAACCCAACGCATACCCCACCTCCACAACGCCCCTCGTAAACCTCCAACTCCTCTCCTGATCCGCAACAGGATACTGCACGGGCGGCGGGATCCCCGTCCGAATACCGAGCCACTGCGCGCGATCGTGACACACACTCTTGGCGTTGCAGAGGCCCCGCAGGCCCTCCTCGCCGGCGAATTTCCCGTAGCCGGAGCCGCCGACGCCGCCGAAGGGGAGTTGGACGGCGTAGAAGGCGGCGAAGTCGTTGACGGCGACGTTCCCTGTCCGGAGGCCGGAAACGACGAGGGGGAGGACGGGGTCGGATTCTTTGCCAAAGACGGAGGCGCCGAGGCCGAAGGAGGGGGCGTTGGCGATGGCGAGGATGGAGTCTGCTCGTTCTTGTGGGGAAGAGGATCGGGAAGAGGGGGAGGTTGAGGGGGCGCGCATGATGACCATTATGGGGCCGAAGCATTCTTCGTTGGCGATGGCCATGTCGGGTGTCACGTCTACGAGGAGGGTGGGCTGGAAGTAGTGCCCCTTGGGGAATTCGGGGTGAGGGAATCGTTTGCCGCCGGCGAGGAGGCGGGCGCCGTCCTTGACTGCGGAGGCGACGAGGTTTTCGAGGCGGGTGAAGGAGGCGTCGGAGATCATGGCGCCGACGTCGGCCTTGGGGCCGAGGCGGAGGGCTTTGACTTTAGGCTCGACGAGGGCGATGATCTTTTCGTAGAGCGGGTCGGCGACGATGATGCGCTCGATTCCGATGCAGTTCTGTCCGGCGGACTGGAACGTGCCGCGGAGGAGGATCTTGGAGATGCGGTCGAGGTCGTTCTTGGCGGACGAGAGGATGATGGAAGGGTCCTTGCCGCCCAGCTCGGCGACGACGGGGGTGAGTGCCTCGGCGGCCGAAGCGGCGACCTTGTGGCAGATGGGGCGGGAGCCGATGAAGGTGATGTGGGAGATGGAAGGGTGGGAGGTGAGGTGGGGCGCGACGTGGGGCCAGCACACGATGGGCTGGACGAGGGCCGCATCGTGGCCGTGGGCGATGAGGGCGCCGCGAGCCACGTTGGCGAAGAAGCTCGCGCTCCAGGCCGTCTGCTCGGACACCTTGACGACGATGGCGTTCCCCGCGAATAGCGCCGAGATGACGGGGCCGATGAGGTTATGGAAGGGATAGTTCCAGCTGACGAGGGCGGCGACGACGCCCAGCGGCTCGTAGCGCACCTCGTTCCTCTTATACGACATGAGGAAGTTGGTCGGCCTCCTAGACGGCCGGAGGGCCTCCTCACCGTGCTTGAGCGTCCACGTGAGCTTCTCCGCCGTCACGAGGATCTCGCCGAGCTGGGCGTCGACCATGGTCTTGCCCGAGTCGAGGCACGCCACGCGGCAGAGCTCTTCCTGGTTGTCGAGGACGTAGCGGAGCATGGAGCGCATGACCGCGCGGCGTTCGCGGAAGGTGGTCGTTGCCCATTTCTTTTGGGCTGTGGCGGCCGCTTCGATGGCGCGGTCGATGCCGTCGGCTGTGGAGGGGTTGATGAGGCCGAGGAACTGGCCTGTGGCGGGGGCGTAGCACTGGAGGGCGGTTGATCCGGCGATCTGGGACGAGTGGTTGTGTTAGTTATTGAGCGTTTTTTTTGGTGTGATGAAAGGAAGGAGGGGAAGGGAGAGTGCATTGGATGGTGCTGGAGTGTGTCGATGCGTGGAGGGCCTTTTACCTTTATGCTCGCTTCGTCGACTATCCGTTCCTGCTCGGGGACTTTCGGCGACGGTATCGTGTATCGCTTCGGGCCCTCCTCACCGAAGAGGAGCAGCTTGAGGAACACTCCGGCGATGCTGCATGCTACTACAGCTGAGAGGATCTTGACACTACGATCCGGTAACCAGGCATGCGTTAGAACAGTGGTCTCCTAGGCGGCGTGTGGGGGAGAGAAGAAGAAGCTTTAAACTTACACGAAATCCTCTGGCAAGTCCAAGTCGACCAGGCGCTCCCGAACGTAGCTCGTGATGCACTCAGACATGACGTCGAAGGAAGAAGTCGAGCTTTCACAGGTCAATTGGCTCGAGAAATGGATCAATTGGGGGTTCAAATCCGACTGGTATCATCCAGAGCGGAAAAAAGAAAAGAAGATGAGACTTCTGATGTGGTTCGATCCCCCCTATCTTGGCGTCGTTGCACAATCGGAACTCGACGGCGGTTGACCGACCGTTGAAATTAAGCGTTGAGGAAGGTGCATGCCTAGCAAAAAATTCAGGAACGGGCCGGTTTAACTTCGGTTCCCGGTGTGGTTCAGTGAGCTTTTTGCCCGTCCGAAATCAGTTGCAGGGAACGCTCATTGCTAAACCCGGGGAAGGGGCGAGACATCAAGCAGAAACAGGCAAAGTGCCAGAGTGGTTAATGGGTCAGCCTCGAAAGCTGATGGCTTCGGCCGCACAGGTTCGAATCCTGTCTTTGTCGGTTAATTTCTTTTTTTTTTGGCTCTTTCCGCCCTTTTTTTTGGTGGCCGCGTTAGTTCGAATCTGGCTATAGTGGGTTTTTTGTGCATGAGGAGCGCTATAACCACTAAAACGCTTGGCCCCACCCCCCTGGAAATTCCCCAGCATAGCGCTATACGGCCAAGTACAGAACCTCCTGGCGAGGGCACAGGAAGATACAGACAACTCACATCGACGCATCAGCTTCATCAACGATACTGTTACACACAAAGTCTCACGAGTGCAGTGGAATGGAGAGATATTAGATGCATTTACAACGTCATTGGTATCAAAGATGGAGATACACTACGTGAGTACATAACCTAATTTTGCGAACAAATATAAAATAAAAAAAGAAAACGCTTAAAACAACGCCAGCGTATGAGCCCCTCCACTTGGGCTATTTCGTCTCGGCACGGTATTTCTAAGATGCAGCAGGCAAAAAGAACAAAAGAGACAACGCCCTCCATATGAACAGAGAAAGGGGAAACGTGTATGTAAACGTTGAAAAAACACACAGCGAGAGGGAGTGAAGGCAATAAAAGTGTAGTAACAGTTAAAAGTTTTGTACTTGACGAGGTAAAAACAAGAAAACACAAGACCGACTGAGTCTGTTTTGGGGTGATGACTCGTACAACCAAAGAGACAGAAAGAAAAGCACAATGCTCAGAATGAATTCCATCTTCCCTTCCCAATTGCTCCATTTCCCAGTCGCCGAAACGCCGTTATAAACGAGGTGTTATGTATAAGGAGGGAATAAATGCTCGGAAAACGAACAAGGTATGCGTGAGGGCAGACGATCGGTGAGCGAGATCTTCCGAAAAGGGTATCGAGGGAACGGCCAAGGACATCAAGCCGAATTCCGTCAGTTTTTTTTGATACAAATACCACCCAAGGTCGGCCCTCTCCAGAGTTCAGCGGGCGCGGTCTTAATGGTGACAGCTCGGGTTCCGGTAGTTCGCAATGTTGGCTCATACCAAACCGCCATGCATTCCAGTTAAGCGTTGGCTACTTTCGGGAATATCCGAGAGTAGAATGTCGTACAAGCAGATACAGGGCTATGTCATGCCCATGCTAAGGAATATACCGCGGCGATATCAACAAAATGCCCTATAATACAGAAGGAAAAGTATGTTTTTTCGATGTGAAAATTCGCCCCATCGACGAAAGGCTCCAGAAAGAAAAAAGGTTCGGAACGAGAGAACGAGGGAGAGAGGGTAGTAGTTATTAGGTATTGGTGGTGGATGGATGTGTGCGAAATCGTTCATTCATTAGGATTCGTGACGCTGCTGGTGCTGGTGATGATGCTTACCCAGAGACAGACCACGTAGCCTAGGCCTGAATCTGCCGCTCTGGGTAGACTCGATGCGCGACAGCCGCGCCGCCGAGGTGAAATCGCTGCTCGCCTCGAAGCTGGGCCGCACCCGGTCCATGGACGCCCTGATACGGTCGTACGATGGCCGAGCACGCTCGATGGACATACGCTGAGGCGCCGGCGGCGAGCCGAAGCCATCGTCGAACGAGGATCGGTGGCCTGTGTAGTTGGTACCGTCGCTGCCGTTTTGGCTGCGTAGCCGGTGATGCGTCGTTTGCGTGACCACGGACGGCGGATAGATCGGTCGTCGTTCCTCGTCCACGCTGCCGAAAGTGGATCGCTTCGCCTTCTTGTAGTCGACAGAGGCGGGACCCTCACTCTCAATCTTGCCGAGGCTTACGGAGGTGGATTCGACAACCTGCTTGTTCTTCTTGTCGGGATCCAGATGGTTGAACTTGCCCTGCCGGTCTTGCTCGCGGATAATATCGACGTCATAAGGGAAGTACACCTTCTGAATGGCCTTGATTGCGAACCTGGGGAATAGGCAGATGACGGGAACAATGAAGAAGACGGCCCAGAAGGTCGCGTCCCGGTAGATCTGGCCAGCGAGTCCGTAGAAAACGCCCTCGGCGGCGCTGGTAAACTGTGAATAGATTCCGGTCCAGAAGAAGACGAACAAGTCACTAAGGCAGATGATGAGGAGCGTGATCCAGTCCCATCGGTACGTGTTGATGAGGATGTAGGCGTTGATAGTCAAGACAGCCGGATGCGCGATATACGCACCAAACCGAACTCGATCGTTGACGCTAAGGCCGTTCGACGTGACGAACGAGTTGCTGATGAAGACGAGGTACGGGATGAAGAAGGCCATGACGGATTGGTAGACGCCATCGATCATGTATAGCCAGAACTTGCGTTGCGTCCACTCCAGCCGCTCAATACCACGCCGGTAGAGTTGGGGGACAGCTAGCGAGACCTTGTCGGAAACATCCTGGTCGAGGACACCCATAATACCGACCGGAAGCGAGGTGAAGAAGAGGTTGAACATCAGAATGTAAGTGTACTCGAAAACGTACGTCTGATCGAAGTTGCAGTAGATTTGGTACCAGAAAATGGCGAACGTCCATACCATGTTCTTGTAGAAAAAGTTCGGAATCGTCTCAGCCAACCGCCTGTAGGACCAGCGACCGTGGACCAACACCAACCTCTGGAGGAAGCGGAACTGCGCGATGGCATAGTCGGACGACATGGCCGCCTGTCGACCTTCGAGACCGGCAATACCGACGCCCACATCAGCTTCTTGAATCATGGCAACATCATTTGCGCCGTCACCGATCGAAAGTGTCATGACATCGAGACCGTTTTTCACCATGGCAACAACGGCGGCTTTCTGTGCGGGACTGACACGGCAGCACAGAACTGACTTGCACCGTTTGCACAGCAGCAGGAACTTTTGCTTGAGGCCATCGTGGAGGACCCATTTTAGAGTGAAGCCGTCAATAACGAGACCGTGTGTAGGCTCGGGAGGCTCGTGGGTCTTCTTGGCAGCTTCCAGATCCTCGTCGCTGCCAGTGAGGCCAAAGAGTTTCAGCTGATCATCGAGTTCCTTCTCCAGCGTACGGATGAACTGCTCATCGGGGGTCTCGTGTGACTCATCCTCGTCAACCTTAAGATGGATCAACTCCATGTCGTTGTTCAGAAGGTTGCATGAGAAACCGATATTGATGGCCGTCTCGACCTTGTCACCAGTCAGCACCCAGAGCTTGATACCAGCCGCACCAAGTAGCTCAATTGTATCGGGGACGCCGTCTTGTAAGCGATCCTCAATAGCGGTTCCGCCCAAGAGCATCAGATCCTGCTCGATCAACTCGGCAACGGCATCCATCTTTTCTTCGCGACCCTCGATAGCAGAAGCTGCAATATCGTGCTTCTTCTTCCAGGCGTAGTATTCGTCATCCGTCAGCTCGCGCTCGGCGATACAGAGTGTTCGGAGACCCTCTCGCGCAAACATCTCGAGATGCTCAGCCGTCGTCTGTCGAAGCTCCTTCTGCTCGCCCCTCTTGAGCCTCGAGTAAATAATGCTGTCGGCACCCTTGCAGAAAAGGACAAGCTTGCCGTCGGGCATTCTCACGATGGTGCTCATACGCTTTCGGGTCGAGTCGAACTCGATAATATTGAGGAGGGGGTATCGCCGATGTTCGCCCATGACGTTGAGATCAATATTGTCGCTCGTAGAGGATAAGACGGTGAAACCCATATCTCTCGCTGTCGCAACTAGGGCGGCCTCATCGGGGGACTGCGCCTTGAAAACCATCTTGGGTTGGTCACCGGGTAACTTCTCCGGGATGACTGTATGACATAGAGCCAGCGCCAGCATGAATCGCTCAGCCGCATACTGCTGCTCCGGCGTCGTGTCACCGCCAAGGTCAGCAGCAAAATCGGGGGCAATGAAGGTGAGGTCTTCGTCGTGAAGATAAGGGTTGTCGTGTATCCGTCGTAGCCGAGCGAGGGTCTGAACCTTGGCCTCGGCTATTTCTTTCCTGACTCGCTCGCCCTCCTTCTCGACATCAACGCCTAGCCTCTTCTGCATTCCAGCCTGCGCTTCGGTGTAGGCTTCGCCGTACGGCTGGCCGTTGATGGTTGCCTTCTTGAACTCCATGACATTCTGGGTTAGGGTTCCGGTCTTGTCGGAGAAGATGTACTCGATCTGACCGACGTCATCCGAGATGTTCCACGACTTAGGAATACAAGGCTGGTCAATCTTCTCGTAGTACATCTCGACGTCGCTGTAAATGAAGATGGCCTGGAGAAGACGGACGATTTCGAGAGTGATGTACAGGGAGATGGGAACCAAGTTCTGGAACAGAATCACGGCACCCCAGAAGGTAATAAAACCACTCATAGGGGGATTACCACCAATGAAACCAAACTCGAAAAATCGATGGGAAGCTTCCGTCTGTGCCCAGGTAGCGCCGTTGACAAGACCAGAGACAAGACACATGATAAAGAGAATGACGAAATTGCAGATGACGCTAAAGTTAAGCTCCCGTGCTATCCTTGCACGCTTGCTCGGTGTAACACCAGCGTTCATCATGATTTTGGTGTCGTGGCCAGTGAATACGACGACGCCAAGAGCCCACTCGGTGTTGCGGAGAGTACATCCTCGGAGAAGTAGATTATCAATGCTAATAGGTTCAGTCATCTCTTCGGGCTCGCCGTAGGGATCGTCGGGAAGTCGTTGGCGCCACCTTATGGCACCGTTGTACTTGTAAAGGTTCGGGTGGGGGGTCTCGCTGTCGATCCAAAACTCGGCTCGTTCGCAGTCACGGGCGTGTTTGATCGTGCGGCCACACTGAAGGGCGGTACGGAACTTGAGATTCGTCTCACCGTCCAAGCTTTTAGTCTCAATGTAGCAGGCACCCTCGGGATCCGAAGTGGAAAGGATAATGATATCAGCAGGGAGCTCATCGTCGTTATGGATGCGAACGAAGTCGCCAACCCTTAGGCTCTTCCACGCATCGGGGTGGAATCGAGCCTTCCTCTCCGCCGGCTTATCATGGTTGATCATGTCCTTTTTCATCGTTCGGAGGACCTGGGCACGGTGACGCTCGCGAGCTTCCACGTCCTCCTGGGTGACACCTTGAGGCAGAGGGGATGGGACAGGCGTCAACTGAATAGACTCCCTCGCCGAGACGAACGACTCGCGATTATTGGGCGACAGCATAGATCCGCGGAGGGTGACGCGGGTTTCGACCGACATACGGGGCTCGTCAGTAGCTTGCTCCTTCGCTCTCGCGCGTTCTTCCTTTGCCTTCTTGGACCAGGAGCTCTTGATGAACCTCCAAAATCTGACAATGGAGCGAGAAGTGGCCTTCTTGAAGCGCCGCCAATATGATACATTATCATCCTCCACATTGATATTGTTCCAGTGCTGAAGTCGGTGAACAGGAGCATTATTCAACACGTTGTCGAGAATGGTTCGACGCGAGTCTTCGATGGCATCCTTGATGGCAGTGACCGTAATGATGAAGATTAAAGGAACGGAATTAAGACCTGGATTCACACCTCCGAAAATGGGGAAGAACTTGATGAAAGAGAGAAGTGTCAGTTTATCAAAGAATGGTCCAGTAATTCATGTCCAAGATCAACGATAGAGAACGAAAGTAAGGGTGGGAGCATGAGCAGCAAGCAGTGTCCCTATACTCAGGCATTCGGACACGCACACCACACCACACGAACAAGCAGGAAGGGGGTGCACTTACGACTAGGATAACAGTGAAAAGGAAAAATATGTTTGCAACGTTGTGAAACTGGAACCAAAGGTTTTTAGGTATAAACGATAACGGTGTATACTTCGCTGTCCGAATTTTGTTTCGCGTGAATGATTGTGCTGGGGAACCAGACTCGTCGAGGAGATCTGGTGGTAACGGCAAGTTGAAGAAGAGTCTCCTGCTCGCACCCTCGTCGCCATCATCTCCTTCGACGACGACATCGCCATTCTGCACGGATTCGGAGGCCCCGGACATTCGACTTCCCTTTTCACCCGATGGAGAACCTTTTTGGGCTCCATTGAAAAGGGGGAATTTTCTTAAACTGCTGCGTATCGAAGCCATCTTCGGTTCTGCTCGCTCGCTCGCTTCGGCGGTCGTTCATAAACCAAGTCCTACGAAAATAAAAAAGGAGGCGCTCGTTGTTACTCGAGGCAGGTTCGTCACCAGCTCCCTTTAGGGACTCTGGCAATCCTGTTGGGATAGCTCGGGCGACAGCCCGAAGAATCCGAGGGTTCGCGCCAGGGCTGCCTCGGTCGTCGTGGTTGAGTTTCGTGTCCTTTATTTCTCCAGCTTTCGTATTGGGGCCTGTTGAGCTCGAGGCCTGTTGTCACAATGGACTTGAGTTGGACGTTTAGGTGAAATGACGAAAGGGAGACTCGGTTGGAACACGATGGGCGACTCCGGGGGGGCGTGGGACCTTAATAGCCTCGACGGAGAGAGTTCGTAGAAATCGGGGGGATGTTTCGGGGATAGGGTGGGAATTAAGTTTTTTGTCGCCGCCTCAGTCGGATCGCGCGAAATGCGAAATGGCCGTCGAGGAAAAGAAAAGAACGAGGTAGAGACGGAGCGACAACAGTGATTGGGGAGGAAAAGACTGGAAAGGGAAGGGAAGAATAATAAACTTCAATGTTCGCCGCAGGAACGGAACGGGGGTGTTTACAGGGCGGCGGTGTTGATGATCGAAAAAAGAACAAAGCCCCCTTGATGCCACGCAAGACCTTGAGCCAAGGAATTGAAGGGATCAAATGAAGCAGTACAGAGAAATGGCGAATGGGGTAAGAGAGCGGTGGGCGAAAAGTCCGGAAGGGCCGGGGAACAGAACACAGAAGGGTTGGTGGATTTGGAAATTGATTCTGGGCTGCGGTGGGTATTCCCATGCTACACGGCACTACTATCGTATGTACAGCGATACAGCATTGCAGTAGTGCAGCAATGTAATGGTGCATACAATTTTGACGCATAGGCTAAGCGGAGAACATTGCAAGCAAGCAATCAATCTCAGTGAGGCTTTGGCGGGGATTACATACACCACAACACTCCTAACTAGGGAGTTGCCAGCCAGTTGCTCCAGAATGGGACCCGCTACTGGTCTGGCGGGGTTCCCCTTGATCTCAAGTACTTTACTCCAAGGGATCAATCATCAATGGGTGCGGATTTAATGCAGAACATACCTCAGGTAGAAGTATCTTTCCCGCCTTGAATATGTGCAATAATACTTCCGCTTACCCAATCCAGTGTCGCTCGAAGAGGAATAGGGGGACGGAGTTGGAGTGCTGGACGAACTCGGTTTGTACCATGCTAGATCAATACTTCGTTCTTCCCGAACCGAGTCGTGACAAGTCACCGCGTACCATTCCATTGACGGATCGAATGTGCTTGTATCATCTCGCACTTCGGTCCTCCATAATGCTTAGCATAGCATCAATCAATCCATCCCATCGATACAAATTTGACGCGATGGCTTGGGAGGGGTGGTTTGAAGGGACTCCCGAAGGATTGAATTGTAAACTATTACTTCTCTACTTCGTACTTCGGACAAAATATAGAACAGCGCTGCATTACCTTTACCGACACTCCACGACACAACTGACTCTTCCAGGTACCTCCCTGCTGCTCGACTTTCTCCTCCATTGACGAAATCTTGGAACCCCCGCGAATTGAAAGGGTGCGATCGGCTCCGGCACCGAATGGACTGAATGAGGTATTAGCGTGCGAGCAATATGCTCCAATGATGCCGAGCGTCCTGTCGGCGACTCCACCATCGCCGCACTCGATATCGCGTTCCACTACGTATGAGAGAGTATTACTCACTTCGATGAGACTAGATCCAACGCCATTGATTTCCTATTAATAAATCTGATCCAGGATCATTATTCATTCGGCGAGCCTATTTCGTCCTTGCTTCGTAACACTGGAGTGTATGTACACACGCAACCCGTTCACGAAACACGATAAACCTACAAGTAGCAGAACTACAGGGGTCGGTCACAGCCCTGAGACCTAAGATCTGTCCTGAACTATTACTTCGTACATACCCAGGCCCAGGGCCGGGGGGGCTTCGACCATCCAGGCATAGATCGGTAGCTCTACCGAGTCTAAGCCGCAACTGAACGAAGCACAATTACGAAGTACGAAAGTAATTATAACTAATAATTAAGGAAACGGGCGATCACTGAGTCCCGGTTGCCCGTAGTCTCCCCGCGTCGGTCGCTTTCCAGCGCGTTCCTATTATCACCAATTGATGCTTGTCCAGGTCCATTTCTTGCGTGGGATTTCTGTGTTGGATCAATGAGGCAAATTAAGCCCGCTCGAAGAGGGGCGTGCTTCCTGGTTGGTTCGGTCGACCAATGCATGCTCAGCCCAGGTCAACGTTGGAAATTTGGGTTTAGGTTTACCCGACTCCCTTCATATAGTTAAAGTTGGTACATCGCACTCAATGTGCTACCAAGTACTACCTGACACCCTGAATTTATCAGCTCTGCGACTATCATGATCGGCGGTCAGAAGGTGTGGGTGTGATCTGAACATTGAATGCCTGGTTTGCTGCGGTGATAAGAAAATGGAATCCTATTAAGAATTGGAATTTTGCATTGCGTAGGAGAGAGAAGGAGGAGCTTCAACTGAAGTTAAGGAGCAAGTTGAGCATATCAACTCATCTCCATCATCCATCAGAGTTTTGTATTATGTGACATTGACAGAGACCATTTGCAGAGATCGACTCTGTTCATGATACAATCAAATTGTAATACAATAGTAAGTCGAGAAGTGCTGATGGAAAGAGCCTTCAAATTCGTTCGCCACGCTGTGTCATCAGCACCAACTGCGCCTTCACAAAGCATATTGATCCTTGAAACGATCCTGGATCCGTGCTGGCGATGGAGAAATTAACTTTCGTACTTCGTACTGTGCTCGTCACTCATCGTTGTCTTCATTTTGCCTACTTCGCGTGTAATTTAAAAAATGCTAGTCCAGTGTGGGGGGAGTTTCCAGAGTCCGGGCGGTGTTTGCGGACCGCCTGGCGTAACGGCTGGTGATAAAGATGCGCCTATCTCCTAAACTTCATCACCGAAGAAGTCGGACGGAACGGATTGATCTAGGGTCGCGCTTTGCGACGCTACAAAAGCCCCCCCTTCTTGCGTCGCTGTCATCGCTATTCTGCGAAGCACGAAAAATACGGAGAACGGGAAGTTTGTAAGAGCCCGCCAGTCTGTGTGCCTAGTCCGCATTGGGCTAGTAAAATTAACCCTGAGCTTCCAGTACGAGGCCAAGACATTCGCTTCCATCGTTTTGACCACGATCAAGTACGTGCCCCATACGATAATAAGGAGATGCGGATGCCACCTATCGTCGGAGGCGCATACCGAGGCGGTGATTTGTTTCTCTGGGCTTCCACCTGCATGTTGTCAAATGGGGGCTGAAACGAAATTGGGATGCATGTGTCCCTGACGTCTCAAAATCGACTTCGTCTTCTTTGACCACTTAAGAAGTAGGAAACGATAAAATAGAGTGCATCTCGCTTTGACTACTATTATCGCATTCTTCCGTCGCCGTTGGAGTGGCTGAAGGGACCTTCCTTTCTGCTGGGCCACGTTCCTTCGATGGGCAGCCATACACTTCGTACATACGTTCCTTGGAGAGGGTGTCAGGGTCCAAGGCGCAGAGTTCTTGCGTTTTAAGTGCGAGGCCCTCAATTAAGGGGTAATCGAAGGCATTTCGATCTGGGACGTTGATATGAATTCGGTGTCTCTGTCTGGCCAGTCGGCGTTTAAGAGCCAGCCTACCCGCTACAGATGGCGCTCGTCGAGTCTTACCAGTCTGTGCCGCTTTGGCAACATCACATATGTCGCTAGTTCATGGTGAGACTAGCAAAGATTGGAATAGGAACCATGTCTTGAAGTCATAAACCCGCCCCAGCCCACGGCAGGAATTTCGGCGACGGACAAGGCACATCCATTTGGATTTTGTGGGAAATACGAAGTAATTAGAAACTCTTCCCAAAATGCGACCAAAATCCCGTGCTCTGCGGAGCACCATCCTACCCTGCATGGGATGAAACATGAAACGGAGAGGAACAAGCGCACCCATCTCCTCGCGGAATACCGCCGGCTGACTTTTGTAGAAAGACCTGGAAGGCTGACAGATCTGACTTGGGCTCATGTCTATTACGAAGTCAGATTCGACGTGGCTTGATTCGTTGGGTGTGTGTCTCCTGCTGACGCTATCAACTTTGAGGGTAATATGGGCTGGTGGCTGGTACATGTAATGTGCGAGAAGAAATACAATCTCGGCGATGTTCCAATAAGCTTTCCCGCAGTTATTACTCCAAGTTGTAAGGCTTGAGGATCTTCGATGGGATTGCTGTGATTGTAGTCGTCCGCAGTAAGTCCGAATAATACTCATGATGGATGTTTAGAGGAAGATCATATCAGCCGGTTACCCAGAATACCACCCTCTCCAACATTTTCTCCTGGAACCGACGGTTCCTTTCTACGTAGCTTCAAACACTATGTGAGCCCTTTGTGCCTCTTGCGCGATTCGATAGAGTTTCATCTTGCCCGGATCACCGGGTCAGAGAGAATACCCGACTTAGCCTCTCATCTTAAGACTGCATGCTTGCTGAGTCAAGAGCGTCGGATCCGGTCGACATTTAGAGGCATCTCTGTCACACAGCAGGCTGAAGAGAAGCATGTTTTGAAGCCTGGTAAATGTTGTCGTTGGCATGTATCTAGTCGTGATCCATTGCTCGGAACCAAGTGGGATTGTTCTCGTGGCAACTCCAGTGGCTCTTAGTGTCTAGCTAAGGCAGGAGGATTCCCAAGTCAGGTTCTGTACAATATGAAAATATAAAATAAAATAGCAACAAAACCTTGTATAGTAGACAGCTCGTATCAATTTGTTGCCAATTGACGAAATTGTAAAATCAGAACAGTTGTTGCGGTTTTACGATCTGGGTTCAGCGTTGATGCACACACCTGGAGCCAGTTGGTCCTGACAGTGCCAGGCCTAACGTCCAACAACTAAGGCGAAAAAAAAATCGGGCGACAATGGCGCTGGCACTAACAACCCACACTGTCGCGACTCCAGTGTATCCTGATTCCTCGCTACCGCCAACGCGCTTCGCTTGGCCGCGTCGACAGGGCTGAACCACGGGTTAAGTGCAGACCAGGCAACACCAGCATTTCAACATCCCAAAGCCTTGGATGGTCCAGAACAATACTGAGCCTTCCACCAAACCTGACGGAATACCGCGATTCCCAAGCAAAGCTTGTGGACCAGAGTTGATTTCTACTAAGGAACCGTCGTGAGGCTCGGGGTCTTTGCGGCGGCTCCAGTGAATCATGTCTTCGACGCCCAAGAGGAAGAAAGTGCCCGCATCAGGCGGCATCAGGAATTACTTTGCACCTGTTCAAAGACCCCAGAAAATACCCAGCTCATCTCAGGCATCCTCCAGCGCCCTCAGCGCCCTGACGGTTACACCAACACCACCTGACGCAGCTCTGGCTGTGAGTCCTCCGTTGCGGGATGCAATCGTTGTCCAGACATCTCCGCCCAGGCTCGGCTCTGTCTCCTTACCGGTTACTCCCAAGAAACCCGAGCCAAGGAGGCCAGTGAGCAGAGATGCAGTCATCGCCGCTTCCGACGATGAAGACAGCGATGTCTCCTTCGAGGCCCTTGAGGACATCTTGGCCGCTCGCCAATGCCCCGCTACCCCGGCGAAGAGTCGGACGCCTAACGCAATGTTCTCAACTCCTCAGAGGAAGAGGGCAGACTCCATCTTCTCGTCGCCTCTGACTATCCAGCCGCGAGAGCCCCAGTTCAAAATGGCTGACCTGCTCAACGCCGCAAAAAGGGATAGTAACATCGAGGCCAGTCTGTCGCGCTTTCACGAACGGGAGAAAGATACAGGCGTGAAAAAGCTAGAGTTCAAGCTGGCAGGCGAGTCCTTGCGTCGAACCCTGGAAGCTACCGTGGGCGATGAGCATGACCATAGGTTGGACAAGGTGGTCAGGGCCGTGGAGCGGACCGAGCCTATCTCCAAGAGAGGAGGCTGGTTCTTCTTTCAGCCTACTGAAGAAACCCGCCTCTCCAATCGCCATAAATTTCCATCTAGATCTGTAAACGCCATCTGCGGCAGGCAACCAGCCATCAAGCATGAAAAGGATCTTGATCTAAACTACCTCAACAAGTCCATGCGTCTTACCAAATCTCCGCTTCCAGATGAACTCTTTTTGTGGCTCTTGGATGAGCTCTGCACCGAGAGGTCTGGTATGAGGAGAGAAGGTATGTGCGAACTGGTACGGCTTTGCGGCGATGACATTGCCGCCGACAAACTCACCCCGAGATATCTTGAGGGGTTGTTCTTGCGCCTCGGCGCAAATCAAGATATCAAGTCTCTTTCCAAGAAACAGAGGCTGAAGCCCATCCGATCCTCTGACGAAGGGTTTTACAAGCGAGACTGGCAATGTTTGTGCTCAGTTCTTAATATGGTCTGGATTATTGCTGAGAAGCTTTCAACCGAATCGTCAGTCTATCTCATCCAGCTCCTCATTGCCATGTCCGTGGATCCTGAACTTTTACACGATCCTGGGGTAATGGTTTCGTACCGGCATCTCCTCCATCAACTCGTGGCAGTGCTGCCCAGGGAGCAGTGGGATAACATTGTGAGTCCAATGTTGCTACTTATTCTGCTAGCCACTATCCTACTTTCTAACAGATAGAGCAGTGCGAGGAGGTAACCTCGACCATATATTACTCGTTCACCTCGGCCCCAATGCGTCTAAGGTCACTTCAGACCCTGCCCCCAACCAACACGAGAATGCATGACTTGAGGCGACGGATGGCTGCAGTCTATTTCTTTGACGATATCTCATTTGCAAGGCAATCTCCCGACTTGTCATTCACTTTGACAGACATCAGGCAGCACCTGCAGAGTAGCAAGTTCAAAATCAAGTCCGACATGGATTATAGCGAACTTAGAGCGCTTGTCTTGCTGCTTGACATGACCATCGACTCCGGATTCAAGTCCGATACCTCCGATCCCTTGCAGCATGATATTGCGAGAAAATCCTTCGACGAGGAAGTTGACAACATCACCACCCTCCTCAAAGATCTCGCGAGAAGTATTAACGATGCGGGGATGAAGTCCATCGTTCCGATGGAGGCCAAGCTGGCCATGGAATGGGTTGGAGAGAGACTAACCTACACCGTCCGCACGAAGCCGGTGCCCAAGATCAGCATCTACGATATACCCGGGCCGGTCAGCCCGGACAGATCCCTGCCGAAGCAGCAAAACTATATGAAGAACTTTTTAC
Source organism: Scedosporium boydii (assembly GCA_002221725.1). Lineage (NCBI taxonomy): Eukaryota > Fungi > Ascomycota > Sordariomycetes > Microascales > Microascaceae > Scedosporium > Scedosporium boydii. The sequence goes on along the minus strand of NJFT01000052.1, from coordinate 49,668 downwards.
AGGGTCGATTGAGGGACTCTAGATCCTCCAGCGCGACGCCGGCAAGGAGAGCGTCGCCTGGGAATGACAGACTCAAAAATGGGAAATAGAATTCTCTTTGGCGTCCAGCGTAATGGTATCCTTCTTTCCGGGACAGCGGTCATTTATGAGTAATGATGAGAATGATGGAATTTCGGACTGGAGACTTCAGAAGATGGGAATGCAATATTGCTAGTGATGTCGCTCATGGAAGATGCAACAGACCGGCAGTCTTACTTACGCCGGTTCGAGTCGTACCCCTCTAATACCAAACAAATAGAAATAAAAAATATAGAATACTCTTGAAAGGAAACAGGAGAAAGACAGCCATGCTAAAGGTCCCGCCAGCCAACGCAGCCCATTTCCTAAGAGTTGCAGACAAACACCATGAGTGAGAAAAGGAAAAGAGACGAAATACCAAGATCCCTGGCGCCCCGAGTAATATTTAGTCGAAGAACTTGCGGTTATTGTTTTCGCCGAACAGGGTCTCCCGCACAGCTGGGAGCGAAGAGTCCTTGAGAAGCTCTAGCCGGGTATCGAGCGTGTTGTCCATAATGATCTTGCCTCCTTGTCCAAGAACAACGACACCACCAGCACTGGAACAAGAATCGTTATTAGCCACTATAGCCAATATCATAATTGTTTCATAACTTACCTGTCCTCCGGTAGCGGCTTCGACTCATCGAGCTCAGCCTTGGTAGTCTTTCCAACCTTCTCCTTGTATTCATTCACCGCGAGTTCGATAGCCTCCTTGACAAGGTCAAAGTCCTCTTTCCTCGCCCTCACCAGCACAGAAGCATCGTTAAAGGCATAAAGACCCTCGAGCACAAGGTTCTTCAGCGTCCCCTTGTACTTGCCCTTATCCTTGGTGCCCTCCTCGAGCTTCTTCTCGGCCTCGTCGAAAACGGCGTCGACGACGCGCTGGGCGGCCGTAAGGATAGTGATGCGGGCCTTCGAGTTGGCTTTGGAGCGGGTGATCTGAAGGGACATGGCGGCCTGCTTGAACTTCTTCTCATAGGCTGCGTCGATGCCTCCCTTCTCCTGGAGGATGAGAGCGGACTTGTCCTTTTCGAAGTCTTGGTCGGCTTTGATGTGGATTTCGCGGGCTTTTTCTTGGGCTTCGAGCTTGATGAACTCGGTCATCTTGCGGAGCTCGACTCCGACCTGTTATGTGCGGACGCGGGGGGAGAGAGGCGCCATGGTCAGCTATGTTCTGTTGTCGTCGCTTGATGCATTGTTGGGACGGTGGAATGGGCATGCAGAGAGTTGGTTGCCGGATTTACCTGGGAGTCGGACAAAGGTCCAGCTGTAGTTACAGACATCTTGAGTAGTGGTCGTTCACGAGATAGATCTTAGAGGGGAAGCTCCGGCGGGATTTTGGACAGAGCAAACGATAGCTCAATCTTTGGGAAACACGATCGTGGGAAAGTGCAGTCGACAAGCAAACGAGGTCAAAAATAGGTTGCAAATTAGCTGGCGGAGGGGAGAGGAGCCGCAGAACTAGACTGGAGTGTGGGAGGATATCACCGGTGCTCTCTTAGATCGTTATGCTGGGCGTTCAGGTGAACAGGGAATTGAAGCTCGTCATCAGCCTTTTGGTGGAGCACGGGGACCTTCCGCTTGCTGTCGGGTGGCAGCCACAGTGGGACAGCTTCTGAAAATGCCCCTCTTCAGGCTGCCGAATTAATTAGTAGTTCTCTCAACACACAACAGAACGTGTTTCCCTGTGACATCACCCGCCAAGTCCCCCCCATCGAATCTCGTTTGTCACGTGATTATATCCGCGCCACAGATGGGGCGCAGATTGGCCTGGGACACGGCATTCGATGTTGTGCGACGCTAGAGCACTGACAACGCAACAATGCTAAAGTGCCGCTGTCTGGGGACGGGACAGAATAGATTAAGGCTCGGTACCCGGCGGTGTTTCAAAACAGCAACAACCCAAGCCAGAACACATCACCATTACGAGCACAGCGGAACTGGATAAAAAAAAAAAAAAGCATGGGGATCTCCGAATAGACGAGGCTTCTGTCGCCTTGTATGTGCATCGCATCTCTCTCTCCTGTCAGCGCCTCTGGAAAGGCGTGTCAGGCCACAGTACGACCCTAGGCTCCGCCCCTGGGAGATGAGAAGCACCCATACCTTCCGACGCTCTTGACCGCTCCGAGATCTCGTTCCACAACAAATATCCACCCGCAAATCCTCAAATACCACCTTTTATATGCCTTCGATCGAGTCGCTTTTACCTCAAAAACCCACAGACAAACTCACAACCCGCTGAAGCCATACTATCCGGAGCCTAGTCGCCAAATGACACCTGGGATTCCTCGGGCGCAATGGGGTCCATTGGCGGCATCTCTCCGGGAGGGAGTATCGCCGTACGTGTCCCTTCCCCCCCATTCTGTCTCACCTCACGTGTGGCATATGTTAACATGGTTTGTTATTGTTTTTCGTCTAGCTTGGAATTATAGTTGGCCTCGTTTCCACTAGTGTCCAGAGCCTTGGCCTTACCCTCCAACGAAAGTCGCATATCCTCGAAGATGAGAAAGGACCTCACGACGTCCGCCGACCACCCCATCGACGGCGGAGATGGCAGCTTGGCATGGGCATGTTTATAGTTGCGAACATTCTAGGTAGTTCGGTCCAGATATCGACACTGCCTCTACCCGTACTTTCGACCTTGCAGGCCTCAGGCCTCGTCTTCAACTCCATATGCGCGACCCTGATATTAGGCGAACCCTTCACGAGATGGTCCCTATGGGGTACGTTATTAGTGTGCACCGGCGCCGTGCTGATCGCCATATTCGGCGCCATCCCGTCTCCGCCTCATAACCTCCATGAGCTTCTGGAATTGCTTGTGAGAGGCCCATTTGTCGCCTGGATGATCTTCCAGGCCTTCCTCGTCACCCTTATCGCCTTGGTGACGGAGTTCGTCAACACTCTATTTCCCCATCTGTCGCAGAGTGTGCGATTCCGCTTCGGAAGGGGACTTGCATTCGGGTGCATAAGCGGCATCCTGTCGGCCCACTCGCTCCTGGTTGCCAAGTCTGCCGTGGAGCTGGTCATCAAGACACTCGTCGACGGAGACAACCAGTTCGTGCACTGGCAGTCGTGGATGCTGGTGCTCGCACTCGTTGTATTGGCTCTAAGTCAGCTGTACTACCTCCACCGAGGGCTCAAGCTCGTCTCGACCTCGGTTTTATACCCCTTAGTGTTTTGCATTTACAACATCATGGCTATCCTAGACGGATTAATCTACTTTAACCAGACAAACCTCATTAGCACCCTACAGGCGTGCTTAATTACCCTTGGCACGGTAATTCTGCTATCAGGCGTGCTCGCTCTCTCGTGGAGACTGAGTGACGAGCAACATCCACCCGCCGTGGGCCAGTCCTCACTCGCACCGGGCCTAGGCCTCGTCGACGACACCGAAGGAGAAGAAGAGGAAGAACTACTCATAGACTCCGACGTTTTAGACGAAGAGTCCGGTTTCTCATCGCAATACCAAACATTCCCCACAACCCCCCGCGACGTGGAGGTACCCCTCAGCCCATCATCCCGAAGACAATCCTTCCGATGGCAGGAACGCGCAGAAATCTGGGGCGAACTGGAAGATCGCGACGAACCCAGCAGCCCCAAACACATAAGGAGACGCTCTACGACCATGCTCCCCCCAACCGAGACGACGCATCTCCTTGGCGCTGGCACGCGTCGCGTGGCAAGCAGCGCCGGCATCTTCACCGCCCAGGCACCATCCGGTGGATCCGCGGCCGATTCTTCCCCTGTTGGCGGTCGCCGCGCGTTCCGGAAACGCAGGAAATCTACGGGTTTCCCTGGTTTCACGGCGCGGAGACCGAGGAGGGGCGGCGTTGCTCTCCAAGATGCCATTGGCGGTATCTGGAAGCTAGGATGGTGGAATAAGCCTAGGGATGCGTCCGGCCGCACATCTTCGGGGAGCGGTCACATAGCCTGGCCGCGGAGGCATAGGGATGGTGATCCGAGGCACTCTCCTCGCGGGCACGACGCGTCTGATGATGTGAGCCCTGGCGCGGGACAGCCTCCGTCTGGTGATGAGCCGTCGTCTTCGAGTCGTGGGGACGATCGGTCTGTATGATTAATGAGCCTGAGTGCTGAATTTGCTAGAAATAACTGTTCTTTTTTTTTCCTTTTTTTTCGTCTTCCTTTTGGAATACGTCGTTGGGCCTGTATCCCTGTGTTTGGTGTTTGAGTCCTATATCCAGCTTGGTTGATGCAGCGAGAGGCGTATGGTGCGTATACACATATATACATCTATATATATCAGACTATTTCTTTTTTTGGGCTCCTGGATTCCTTTCCTAGGCTAGCTTATGGTGATTTAACTGACAGCTGGACTTGATCCTCTGATGTTCTATCCAAACGAGGCGAGCCTCCATTGGTGGCGTTCTCGATTCACTCGTCCAGGAGGGATCAGTGGTAGTGGTAATTACTCAAGTTCATTATTGATCGCATCAAGCAAATGCACCCATATTCGATGTGTCCCGGAAGATAGCATGAAGTGTGAACAATCTCTATATCGATTTCGCACTGATAGTTCCTAAGATGTCGGTTGAGCTTGTCAACAACCACCACGGAAAAGAGAACCACATAGATCCAACCCAAGAAGCCCAGAATGACTCCTGGGTGCAGAACTAGTGTGATTGCTGATAAAACAGATGTGCATGTCATGTTGCCTCGCTATTTCTCTCAACCTCATACCAAGGACCTTGCCCCTATCACCAACAGGTCCAAACCACACACATTTTCCACTCCCTGCCCCCCTCACCCCATCTGGAATCAAGAAAAAGTCTTTAACAAAAGCAAAAGAAACGTAATATGTATAGGTATATAAACAAAAAGAGGATGTTCGCGAATCGTTGTCACGGCCAATGCGGGAGAAAGGATGTGGCGAGCTATCTACTAGTCGAATTTGGGAAAATCGGTCCAGACTGTTAAAACCGCCCTGGGGTAAATGGCGGGCCTTAGAATAGAAGCGGAGCCGGCCAGGGATAATAGAATCGAAGAGAGCAAGCGGAATAGAGGCGCCTCGAAATTCGGGTCTTAGATACCGGTATAACCGGTCTTCTCATCGATATGTCGGTATCGCTCACGCTCCTTGCGGTCCTTGAGGAGGCAGGCAATGCTCAAAATGAAAACGGCGTCGATACCTGAGTGGAGGTGTAAGTAAACAGCAACCTAAGGGGATGAACGGGGAAGGATATGGGAGGAATTCCAACATACCAACCATGCCAAAGACGGCGGTGAAGATGTCGTCGATGAAGATGTTGCTGAAGGAGGTGATGGGCGCGGCACATCCGATCATAAGAGCCGCCGCGGCGGGGCTAGGGCAGGCCGGATTCGTAACAAACGCCGGAGAGGTGCTGTTGAAGTAGCCGCAGCACTCGAACTATTGGGCATGTTAGTAGGGACCATGCCTCAACCTCTCGAATAACCAGGGGAGGGAAAGCATACGGAAGTCTGCATAAGATCCTGAACGGGGGCTTCCTGACGCATCCAGATCTGGAAGAAGTCCGCCTTGGTGCGGAGGGTAAGGATCCAAAGATAGATACCGATACACAAGCTAAATAGTCCGCAGACGGTGACGAGACCTCCGCTAAGCTTAAGCCAACCTCGGGCAGGAGTAACGAGTCCGGGAAGCGTCAAGGCGAAAGTAACGAAGATCATGATGGCGTTGACGATGCCGGCCTGCAAAGGGAACCTCTGATAGAGCAAGTTCCGTGCCGCCTGCATTCCCTCGGTGGCCTGTTCACCCATTACCCTCTTCACGATCAGGGCGAATCCGAGTTGGAAAGCGCCCGACGCTAGGAAGAGGATGTCGGCGACCACCGTCGTCAGGAGAATCTTGTTCACCATCTTGCCGAGAGGGAGCAGCCCTGAATCCGAGCCAGATGCCTACAGAAGCCTGGCTGCTCTGGCGTCCTGTATCTGGTGGAATTTGACGACGTTCGGTTCTGGCCTGAATTGATAGCACTTGATCCGTTGATTAAATCGGCGCGTGAACGAATCGAAATAGTATGACGACCGGCGTCTTGGTTTAAACCTCGTGGTCGGAGATGAATTGGCGTCCTCGACTCGAATATGGACTTGTCGAAAGGATACTCGGGTTCGACCAGCAACTACCAACACACCTGTTTGCAACCAAAGAAACGAATATGAAGAAACGAGTTTGTTTGAAGAGAAGGCAAAGAAGCCTACTGAGTAGGGATGAGAAAAGAAGTAGAGAAAAGAAGGGAAAGGTTAGGAATGAAGTCCGGCCTCAGGTCGACAGTAAACCCCAAGCCATCCAGCAGCATCCATCAAAATGCACGATGGGTTGAAAAGAACGTTGTAAACGGCAAGGGATAAGAGAGAAGAGAATGAGAGAAGGGAGAGGGGGACACGAGAATCAGCCACGCAGCAAGGCAGAGAAAGGATGGGGCCAGTCCAGGGCTCCTCAAACATGAGACAGAATATGGTAACAGAGAAGAAAGAGACCCTAGAAACGACCACCAAAGCGCCAGTGAGATCGAACGAGACCCATTTTGACGAGGGACGACCAGGGCGAATTGATCCACTATTCCCGACAGGAGATGTTTCAGCCTGGGGTCGATTTTGATGCAGACTTGGAGAATCTGGGCAAATCGTCCATCGCGCACGTGCCAATCGACGCTCAATTGCAATGCTGCGGGAAGGTACGACCAATCAACGGCAGGAATCCCCACTTCCACGAGGGATGGTCTCCCTGTCTTAATGGTCTTCAATATCGCCAAACCTACGATGCTTCAACACACAGAGCGAATCACGCCCGGAGACACGCAAAAAAGATGCAACGGCAGAGTGGGAGCACGAAGTAGAATGGCGCATCACGACCCCCCCCCCCACTGCCGAGGACTGTCCTGCTATCTCTCTGTGCCCTTTTGAGGTCACGGGACCTGAACCGTCCTCCTTCGATGCAAGAGCCTATTTCGGACATTTCTACGAAGGATCTCCACGAGAATGCAGCCCAGTCGGAATTAAAATAGTTACTTGCGCCAAAAGCAATATGTTCCGGACGGCGGCCTCGATTCAGACAAAGTACCCAAGGTGAGTTAAAAAAGGTTAAAGGAAGAGGAAAAGAAAATAAAAGAAGGAAAAGAAGACGCCCCACGACGCTAGGGAGGGGAGGGATTGAAGAACTCCTTTGGTATTAACAACGGCACGGAACGAAGAGGGCTCTCATCAATGCTTGACTTCGTCTGATGGGCAAGTCCAGCCCAGCTTCAGCCTCACTCGAGACATGCATACGACTCTGATCTGGGCTGGTGTTGCAATTGCATTTGTCCATACACAAAGCGAAAGGGAGAGAAAGAGCAAGATCCCTCCCATTTTTGTGACTCTTGGAGCCTCGCCCCATCTCATCAGTTGCTGTGATTGAGAGGGTCTGGCTCGCCAACAGCCAATATGCCAGCGGTCCAATTCTACAAAATATTTAGTAGCTACGAGGCAAGTTCGAGCCCCCATGGTTGGACATCGCAGGCTCTGGGTGCGTCTCCTGGCCGAAATATTCCAAGATTTTAAAACGAAGAATTGCGCAAGATGCAATCCTGCCAGTCAGCGCATCAAGGCATTTCTGATTCTGTCTTAGCCCCTTCCCGAAAGTGCAGTGCATAACCTATTCCGCAATCATACTAGGACTCGCCAGGAGAGGAAACCGAACCGCCTAGAGAACCCCAGATGCTTGCAGCTCTCCTCCCAAGACCTGGGGTCAACGTTCCGGAACTTCGGCTCAGAATAGGGGTCTTGGCCAAGAACTCCCATGAATGGGTCCCTTGGTCGCTGAATGGGAGCCCAGGTCACAAAGTGGCTCCAATTCAGCAGGTCCACAAATTAATACTAGTCCACAGCGTCGCACTGCCGCTACCAGATTCATCAATGAAAATAACGAAGTGGGCATTGACTTCCGAAAGTTTGGCGGAGGCGTTGGAGGGAGAGCCAGCTTGTACTCCGTATGCCCATCCTTCGTGAACTATACATCGCATGCTGGGCGGGAAGTCAACCATGAGACTGTCATGCTCGACTTGAACGCGAATTTCATCATTGACATGATGAGACCAGCCAGAGGACGAATCTTTTACAAGTGCTTCGCTCATTACAGATTCATTCCGGAATGGCAGGTATCTCCTCGGCCATTGCGAGGTTGTTAGTGTACCTGAACTAGACATGAACCGTCCTCGATTACTCGCATAGACACGGACAGACAAGGGGCACATCTCCCCAACAATAGCGAATTGTAAGAGCCTCCTTCCAAGAGTGACCAGGCCAGAGAAAAAGGTACAAAAGTACTTCGTATGGCGTCCTCTGGTGTAGGCAAGGGTGACATGAGAGATTCTGAATACAGGGTACGAAGTACATCAGTTTGCTTCATACAATGGAGGACAACTTCTCCGCGTCGTGCCATAATGGCTTGAGAGAAGCAACCGACATATGCCTAACGTTCCGTGTTGTGCCGACGTTTGTGGATGACCCTTTCGCCTCAAGAGAGCACAAGTGTGTCCCCAGCATGTACAACCCAAGGACCGTACTTAATAATAGCAATACCTCGTTTTTTCAGACAGGGAAGGTTACGAAAAGACTCGCGGGCGAGGGACGAGGGACGGGAAACATGGGCTCCTTGGTGGTTGGTGGATGATGATCCTTGACAGGGTTTGCTGGGGACATACTACATCTATGCAAAGTCCAGGACTGCACATCCTTCAAGCAGCACCAATGGACGCAGGCTCAGTGTGCTGACCGCGCTCTTCATTGGAGAGGGGCCAGCAACCAGCCATCCACCACCACCCACCGTAATGCATTCGATCTTTTTATAAGCAGCCAAGGATTCCCGCCATAGGCGGCATGACAATAGTGCAGCATGTTAGTGTCGAAATCCGGGGGGAGATTGGGAGAGAGGGGAGTGACCGGCCGAACATCATGTCATCTCCTCCAAGCCAAGTGTGGAGTATTTCCATACTGGTTGGCAGCAATTGCCTACCATTGGTCTGAGAGAGGAAATTATAGACTCACTAGTGGATAGAAACTGTAGATCCGCTAGGTTAGGAGTAATACTGCACCCACAGTAGAGCTCTGAAGTCCACGATAGTACCACTACGAGGTGGGGCGACTCACGGAATTTGATATTGTCCATGAAAGAACCCGAAGGCCAGGGCTGTGATGGAAGATTAGCCCATGTCATTGGCCAAAGCGAACCCTGCAGTATCTATCCCCTCCCTCGTACATCTCGATTCTGCAAATACTTCGTACTTGGTGCTGTGCTGCGCACCTCGTACTTGGGCTCGGTATTCAGGTGCGCAAGAATAATGGACATTGAGCAATGTTCTGCAGTGGGTAGGCTGGGAGGCTGGTGGGCAAGTCATCAGCCACTCTGCCGAGGTAGCAACAGCCGATGTGAGACCGGAAAGCAGATGAAGACGAACGATCACTTGTTCATCTTTCACAGTATACTCACAAGAAAGAGAGGAGGTCCAGGAGCCAGTCTTGATGATACGTCGATGCCCCAAGGCATGCGGAGATCGTCTTCCCCTCTCTTCGGTGCTGCATCAACAATGATCCCCCATCTCATTTCGAATCAGTCGCGAGGCTGAATGGAAAAGACAGCGGAGAGCATTGATCAGGATGAGCCAGGAAAGGAGAACACGGATTGAATGCTTCAAGTACTTCGTACTCCGTGCCAAAATGAAATCTCTTGCGCGTTGGACACAGCCAAGTACCCCTGGTACCAAGCGCAACTCCACGACGCCTCCAGGCGGTCTCGGGGTTCCAAAAAGTCGTGGATGCTGGGATCATGACCAAGTGGAGGTTGCATTTCAGCGTGCCGCAGCTGGCTGGGGTTCAACGAACGGTCCTCGACCTGTGGCGTTGGAGGGGAAAGGTAAGGAGTACGTACTCGATACAAGTTCTTCGTCAGGATAATCTTAATATACTAAAGGGGGTTAAAGGTTGAGGGTTCAGGGACAAGGGTAACGGCGGGCAGTCTTCCCCTGCGAAGCCTGAACACGAAGCAGATCGAAAAGCTGGGACAGGATTCTCGGTTTCTCTCTGTACCAAGAGGCCGAAGATTGCCGCTCCCAGCTCCAGACTTCGTCATCTGGCCGATCTCGATCAACATCTCAGAATGGCTCGATGGGACGAGAGATGACCATCAAGATATGACCAAACCAAAGACCAGGCGCTCCCTTTCCAACTGCTATCGCCACCACCAGACGGCGACCGAAAGATCTGAGCAGGCTGGGCTCTAGACTTCGTACTGCTTGTCTTTCGCATGTACCTTTGTATGCAACCCTGGGAGGTTCCGGGTGCATCCCCTCGACACGGCAATGCTGCAAGCAGTCCCAAAAGTGGAGTCCCTTGCCTGGGTGTACCAGAAGCGCTAAATTATCGATGATATCTCGATGATGTCTCTTTTCCCCGTTTTCAAGCCGCAGTCCTCGTTAAGATTCGTACTTCGTCGTGGACGAAGTATACCCCACCTAGCCGGGAATACATACAAAGCATTCTCCATGCTCACCCCATCGTTCGCCTCTATTAGTACAATCATTACGTTTCTGACCGGTTCAAATAAGAACCCTGTCATATATTCACCAGTGTGCCGACTTCTTGATGCCACAGTATTTGTAATTAATTGATACTGTGTAATTATATTCGGTGCGGGCGGGCATTGAAGTGAGAATCTACACTGCGAAGTAGAAGTACATCTTGAAGTAATCCGGAGCGGACTCTTGAAGTGCGAGTTGGTATTTGTCCCCAGTGCTCTCTTCGCATCAACTATTACTTCGTAATCATACTCCGCGCTTGGCTGTGGGGGTCTCTCGATTCGGTGGTAATTCATCGCTGGGACCAGCTTGAAGGTTCTTAAAAACACCAGTTAACATCTACAAGGTATGGAAAATTGGTAACGAATCCCGGATCAGTTAAATTGAATCTATATATAGTGTAAACTCATCATCAAAATTGGGAAGGAATCACAAAGTTAGCGACACTTCGTACATGGTCGCTCATGCTCATGAGGAACGGAAGTGAGTGTAAATGTACAACCACAGACTTGAATGACACCTCTTCTAAGAAGTATGAGTACCTCGCATTCGGTCCCAAAGACGACCTTGCAAATGGCCTCGGCAAATCAATCTGTGGAGGCTGGGCTCTCTTGGGAAGCGGAAGACCCAGGTCTACGAAGCACGAAGTACCTTTACGCCACATAAGAGTCTACGAAGTACTTCGTACGTACAAGATGTCCAATTTGGTCCTGCTGCTCGTCAGACCCTCTTCGTACATGTGGCACCTAATACCCATGTGATCCGTCCAGTATGGACCACCGTGCGCTAGATATCCAACGGCGCGAAGTTAAGACATCGTGATGAGGCCGTGGTATTTGGCAGCCATGCGAAAGTACACTGATAGCCCAATGCACTAATAAGGAAGCCTTCATGGAGAGCCCTTCGCCCCACAAAAGTGCGACGGATGGCATGAGAACTTGGGGCTAGATATCCACCACACGTGGAGAGAGGATTGCGGCGCCCGTCTCAGTGGTAATCCTCGAACGGGTTATTTGTACTTTGTAGGATTATTATCTCGTAGGATTAATACTTCGTAGCCGGAAATGGGACACGCACCCTGGCGCGAGCACAGGTAATGCACTAGCGACCTGAACCTGAACCTGGAACGTTTTGTTATCTCAGCGTGGAACTGTGATATTTCTTCCTTCGTGTCTGAGGTACTCGTATACATTCAACTGCTCCAAATGTGATGTATTACCTGCTCACTCGCTACAGGTACCCACAGTCTCAAACCAAGTGCAGAATCGCAATGAGATTCTCGTTGGGACCCCAGCCCAATCGAAGGGGAGGAGGAAGCGACCGCGTGAAGCTCTCGTTGAAACTACGTAGGTCCCCGTACGTGCTCCATGAGAAAAATTGGCTACACCCAAGCTGGGCCACGGTTGATAAAGAAAAGAAAAAGGGGGATGCTCGAGCTGAGGGAGAATACAGACACACAAGGCGCGTCATCCACTTCGAAGCAACTTATTGATATGATGCACTTTCCACGGTCGTGTCAGCCTGGCGAGTACCGCCCTCGGAGCCGACTGTATTTCGTACACGACTTGGAGGTCCAGGATGTTCATACAGTGCCAATATACTGTGGTACCAGGCCTGATTTGGTTGAAAACGAGTACTTTTGCCCTCGTCTGGCATAACATCAAGGATGAGCACGCTCCCATGTAACCAAGTACACCGTGTGGCAACACTTTGTCGCGTCCCTTCATCCTTCGGTCCTCACATTGCAGTCCTCCCCGCTAAAGTCAGTCTCCATTTTCCCCTCCCCCCTTCCCCCGCCTCGCACCATTTATTCCCTCTTCGACTGTCCGTTAGTCGTGGTTGGCCCGAGGCCCACATTAAGGGCATGTCCCCACATTTCACTATCCTCTTTTAATCAGGCAATGGTTCCTCCTTTCTCAACTGAGGATCAAAAACGTGGACGAAAAAGAAAAGAAGCGAAATCATTCCCAAAAAGTAGCTGACAGACAACTTCCAAGTTACAACTATCGAGAGCTTTGTTACACAGCCAAACGAGTCGTTGTTTCTTTCAAGAGGAACATTGACACTTTTGACAGACCTCGAGAGAATCCTCAATCACCCCAAGCCTTCATCGCCCTGCTCAAACAAGGAAGGAGGACGACCCGAGTGCATCCAGGCAAGAACGACCCAGCTGGACGACCTACAGTAGGTATTGCCCAATTGCAGCATCAATCTTTTTTTTTTCCCTCTTCCTACATTGCACGAGCACACATTGTCTCCCCCAGTACTCTTCCCTTTTCCTCCCTTTTTACTTGCCCAACTCTGCCTCCACCACTACCCACCTCTCACATCAGCAAAAGAGCAAAGAGAGCCCTAGGTAAAGTCATTTGGCGCCTGGACCTCAAATTCACTTGCTGGTCCCGTATCCACTTTTCTTTTTCCCATCACACATCAATTGACCCATGCTTATCCTCATCTTCACACTATGCACCTCTTCTCTGACTACTATTAGCCACTACACTCCCACCACCCCCAGCCTACAAGGTAGTTAGGTACCTAGGTAATTGTGCATCTGCCTTTCCTCACACTCTCATTTGTCCCCTCCCCCCCACCTTCTTGCCCGTGGTATGGATTGATCAAGTGGCACTGACCAAAGCTTTCTCCCACACCAGACTCCGTTATAGCCAACGGTGCAGTACTTCTGTACCATAACCTGAACCTACCCTCCTGAATTCGCCCACGTCGCGTGTTCTTGGACGGTAGCCCATTGTCACACACCCCCAAGCAGAAGCAGAAGGTAAGTCAAACTCTCTTTTCTCGCTGCGAAGGCAACCCCTAAAAAGGCCCGTCATCATCCATCAAATCAGCCTATCCGCTTGGCTCGGTGTCCACTCCCCGTTCACACCCCCCGATCAAGCACAAGCGCATTCCAGAGTTCAACTCCGCACCAGCACCAAGCACCAAACGGAAGGGGGGATAAGATCTAACACAGCAGAATAGAATTTAACCTGAAATTCCTCGCTTCCTTCCGTCGGTCGGCACCAGACTCGATCCAGTCAGCGAGGGACCCAACCAGGTTTCTGCGACAAAAAGGTAATGACAGCCTCTCCGCTCCTCACCAGATCCAGTATAGGTCCATCGGCACCACGCTCAAAACAGCATATCCACCATATCTTTACCTTTTTGGATCTGTATCACCATCTAATTCGATTGAGTACCAAACATAGAATAATCAAAAATGGGCGACATCACCGACCAACACGAGCAGACCTCTCCTACCGACGTCGCCGAATCGCACTCGGTAGGAAACGGCAATTCCGCCCCGAACGAGTCTCGCGGCATCAAGCGTCAGCGCGGCAGCGCCGACGACGATGAGGATGAGGATGAGAAGGGAGGACGCGAGCGACGTAAGATTGAGATTAAGTTCATCAGCGATAAGTCGCGTCGCCACATTACCTTCTCGAAGCGAAAGGCCGGTATCATGAAGAAAGTAAGTAGGCAACCCACTCCAGACGCGGCATTCCGGGGCACACCATGCTCTTGGAACCTCGCGCATCTTAGCTGGTCGCGCCCGCGCCCTCGGGTCGGACCACGAGGAGTCTCTGGTTCTCCCGTCGCTCTGTGAGTTGAGCTAACAAGGCGGCTTGCGATAGGCCTATGAGCTTTCTGTTCTCACCGGCACGCAAGTTCTTCTCCTCGTCGTATCAGAGACCGGCTTAGTGTACACCTTCACGACACCAAAGCTCCAACCCCTTGTTACGAAGGCCGAGGGCAAGAACCTCATCCAGGTACGTATTCTCCCGGCGGTTTATCTCTCTCCTGTCAACTTCGTGTCTTGTCGAATTCCCTCCTCGGGCGACGCGCCAACTGATGGATCATGTTATCTAGGCATGCCTCAACGCCCCCGAGCCGACTCCCGGCAATGAGAACGGTGTCGACGATGCGAATCAGGTCGAGTCGCCCGAAGAGCCCACCGGTCAGCACCTCCCTCCCCAACAACAACGACCCGGAATGCCTGGAGGCCACCACTTGCCTCCCAATTATATGCCCGCCGCCGTCCCGATGGACCCGATGGCCTATCAAGGTTATGTCCAGAGAGGCGGTCCGCCCGCGCCTTACGGTATGCCGCCCCAGCCAGGCATGCCGCAGCATACGGGCCATCAATCGTGATGAACGGCTTTCCCTTCCGCGACCTCTTCCGTTGCTCGCTGATACCCTGCATTTAAATTGCATTCCTGAGAAGTGGTAAGGTGGTGGTTGGGAGGCGAAAACCGGATATTAATTCCTTAGGGTTCTCTGGCGGTTTGGCGTTGCGAGGTATGGATGTTACGGCCTTGCCCTACCTTCTCGAATATGGGACATCCACGCTTTTCTTTTTTTTTTCTTTTCTTCCCCTTGTCTTTGTCTTTCTTTTCTTCATTTGCATTTGGAGGAACTACTGCCTCTGTCGTCTTCTCCTGGCCATCGGCTTTGTGTGAGAAGAGGATGCCGATGCCAACCATGACTGGTGCGAAATGTTTGCACTCAGCAGACGACATCACCATGTACCTTGGACAGGGACGAAGAGAAGGGCAGGTAGTTTTAGGAGGACAAACATTTTTGCAATGATGGATTGCAACGAGGCAATTACTATGTGTATTACGGAAGGCTGTGCATGTCCAGCAGGATCCCAGCCCACGGTAAGGGCAAGATGGGAGACGACTGCTTTGATGTGGCACATTCTAAAATATTCCCCATGGACTTTCATCCCCTCAGCATGCTCTGTTCTTTTGCTTCCAGCCCTGATTTTCTTTAGAGCAGTTCCGCTCAAGTTAACACCCTTCACATCTCATTTACCAAGTTATCCTGCGGAGGATTGGCTTTTTGTTCCTCTTTTCCCCCCCTTCTTTACTGACCTTCCTGGTGGCCATGTCATTTTCTTTTTCTCCTCATCTTGATTTTGGAGGCGATAAACAGTATGAGGACAAGGTTTTCCGTGGGGCCTCGTTTTGAAATGGACTTCAGCCGAGTCTTCATGACGTCTCGAGCGAAAATGTCCATCTTTGCCTGTTACATGTAGCATCGTCACACCTCCCAGTTCACAATACCCCATAACGCTAACCCAACTACGACTACAAGCTCTAATCTACTTACTTCTTCCTGCCATATCCTTTTTGCGATGGCTGTGTCTTCCCCAACTGCTTCTCTTGTTCTTGTTACATCCAGAACCTCAAAACCTGCACAAGAATACGAAACCACCTCTCATTGTCTGCCTAGATCCTAACCACACTTCGAAATGTGTTTCCTTATCTGGTATTCCGTCTTCCCGGGGTTTATGATCAGGATTGCGGTGGTGATGTTATTCTTGCCTTCTTTGCCCAGATATGGAGGTGTCATGAAGCGTGGGTCGTGAGATATGAGTTCAATGGCCATGTACAGTAGTGTTTCTATTTCATCCTAGCCCTTTTTCTGTTATGTTTCCATGCCCACTGTGTCTCTTGTACGTACATATGCAGTCATCATCACCTCAATACTATGGAAAAGCAGCTCAGCGTCCCTTCGTGAATATTAAGCCTGCGCTTTGCCAACATCCCCCCATGAACGTCATGCGTAGAATAGACCGAGTAATGACCCGCGCGAGAAATTTCGCCGGTATAAACATGTTCTCTTGAGCCTTTTCTTTTCTTACCGGGTTCTCGTCGACAATATATGATACTATGCTAACTACAGGGCGTTTCTCTGCTCCCAGGAAAAAGAGGCATGGTAAAATCCAAGAAAGGCAGGATTTTCTCGTCAAGGAGATGTGCTATGGTGTTTCCTGCGATATCCTTCTTTGGAAGTGCATTATGCTTTACGCTGACCGAGGCGGTGATGAACAGTGACCACACCTATAGAACTATAGAGTCTGCCCTGACCCTCCAAGCCCAGGCATGAAAACCATTCAAGCAAGGATACTGCTCACACACGACCTCAACGAGTCACTACCGGTCAAAACGCTAATACCTGCGCAGGAGAAGGAAGGGAGGAGGACAAGGGTTAATTCGAAAGGTCCAACAGAATCTTGTCGAACCATAAAACGAGGTTGAGTATCGAGGTGTATCAAGATCACCATGTCTACCACCTTTGGAAGATAGTTTGCCTTTCGAGATAGATTTGGGGCGTGGACCCTATCCTACGGCACCGTTATATCTCAATAAGCTTCCCCATGAAGAGTCCGTCTCCAATCTTCATAAATAGACTCCCTATTGAGACCAGCCAGACTGGCTCCACGGCACGGCTTCTGACCCTCAAAAGGTGGAAGAATGGTCAGCCACCCCACAGAATGTCGGAGATCTCGAAACTCCTCAATTAGGATATATCTCTGTCACCATCGAGATCTCGAGAGTCTCGAGAGTCCGGTTTTGCGTCTCTAGCACAAGCTGTTTATCCCCGACCCTTGCTAATCGACAGTGCGGGACGAGCCAAAGCCGGAGATATCTGACGACATGGCGCGGGAAGTCAAGAAGGGACGCCATAGCCCGCCACACTAGCTCAAGGACATCCGCACCCACCAATTACTTGGTAGAAGCGAGAGTCTCTGTCTCCGCGGCAAAAGGATGCGTTTTTCCATGCTACCCTTTAGTTTTTGGTGGCTTCATGCAGGTTCGCGTTATTCCTACACCCTCGTTTTTTTCTCGAAGCCGTCTCCAGGAGGCACATTGCTGATATCTTTAGGCGAGTGTGGCCCGGTTGAAGAGCTGACGGGAGATTTAGGAGAGGCAATGGGTAGTATTCTGTCCTCGTGATTGCCTCTGTCTATGCCGGGTGTGTTTGGGAGGGAGACTAGCTATTTATCAGGTTTGGTTCGAGACAGAAAAAGCCGGCGCATCACGGGAAGCAAGGAGGGGGGACAAGGGTTCAAAAAGACATTGATTCTTCAATCATGAGCGCAGAACAGGCTGGATGGTATGGCGTTGTCGATTGGGATATCAGTATTCTTCAAATCAGCCATGATCCAATGAAGCACTCAGGGCGGCAAGCTACTCGCCTCCCAACTTTCCCCCAGGCGAAGGGATCATTCATCAATTGACCCGAATGAGAAGCACGTCGTTCTTCTAGAAGCCCCGTCCCCTCTTCATGAGCATCCATGCGATGCCTCTGGCTGAAGTCGTCACAGTCTGCCCACATGATGGTTAGCGGATCCACCCCTCAAGCCGTCGCCTAAATGGCGGATCGACAGAGCCTCAATTCTCTGCCCGCCCGCCCCATGTATGGCCCCAGATCCAACATTTCGGGTCGGGAAAGGCGTCGGCCGCAGGGCGGGAAGGAGGAGGCATCAGTGTACGGACGTTAAGGATGTGGAATGCAGATTAGATCTAAGTACATTGTAGCGAAGCGGCAGCCAAGGAGGTGCA
The DNA here is from genome assembly GCA_002221725.1 of Scedosporium boydii. Taxonomy (NCBI): domain Eukaryota; kingdom Fungi; phylum Ascomycota; class Sordariomycetes; order Microascales; family Microascaceae; genus Scedosporium; species Scedosporium boydii. Next base: position 31,712 of record NJFT01000052.1, on the reverse strand, counting down.
CATTCTTTTTCTGTTCGTGGCGTCGACCGCAAGGGCACCCTCCAGCGGCCGGTTAAAATAGGTGTGCATTTGATGATACAGGACCAGCATGAAGAAGGATTTGAGCAAGACACAGTCTTTGCATTCCAGGCTAATATCCCCAAAAAGGCAAAAGGAGAAATAAGGTTCTTGCAGCAATTACTCGCTTCAGAATGGCGAATCAACTTTATTGGCTATCCCTAGCCCTATTCAGCAACACATTCGAGCCATCATCGCACCCTACTTTGTAGTTAACCACCGAGGCCACCGAGGCTTGGCCTCTTTTCTCAGTTCGCAGCGTTCGTGATAATTGGATCAGGCAGCTCGATTGAACGACCTCGGATTGAGGTCAGAGCGACCATTTGATTATCTAAGCTCAATGGAACCCTGTTCCCTGTTTGAGCTTGGTTTCGTCGACCAACATGCGCTAACTGCGCGTATTTGAGCAGGTTTTCGGGGTGGATGGATGTACCGGTACATCATGACACCACGAACTAAAACACTTGCCTTTAGGAAGGAGAGGTGGATAGGATCAATGGCAGGAGCACCTCACAACAAAGGCACGATAGAAGGAAAGAGAAAGGAAAATAGAGCAAAAGAAACATAGCAGTTCCTCAAATTCGAGAGAAAATACGTGTTCGCCAAAAATAATGAAACAATACCATTCGAGAGGCTCCGCTCGCAATTCCCAGCCCAAGAAACGCCGTCACCTGTAGGATCCGAAGCTTCCAGTCCAAACCGATGTCCTCCTTCATACCTGACCCTACCAGCAGAGGTCGCAAAAAGAGGAAAGGGGGAAAAGGCCCTAAGACGCGCGGAGAAAACAAAATGAGAAATTAGATCTATGAGAATGCATAATGCATCGTCGCAGCCGGAGGAGATGAGGATGGTATCGTCCTAGAACTCACTTAGTGCTCGGTCGAGGGAGTATATCTGCCAACGGCCAAACTACCAATAAAGACGCCACCGAGAACAGAGAGGAAGTAGCCAACATTCATAGACATGACAGCAAGCATACTAGAGAATTCCATCCGTTAGCCAGAGTCTCCAAAGTCTTTTCAAAGTGTCCAGAGTCATTCGAAGTCCTAGTCAGTAGAACAAATGGTGTCGCAACTCACAGAAGATAACCAACACCGGCAATAACCACATCCATCAGCGCTCGCAAAGGATCAACAGTAAACCTCCACGGCCGAGCGTTACCAACCCTCGACCTCGCAACAACCCTTACGTTCTCCTCCACACCGTTGGCAGACAGAACCATATCCTTAGCCTCGGGGTCATGGACGAGCCGCTCGCTAAACGACTGCTTACCAGCGACCACAATATACCGCCGCGCCATCTCCGCGTCCAACCACCTCTGCTCCATGATGGCCTTGGCCGCCAAAAGACCTCGGAAGATGGCCGCGAAGCAGATGAGGAAGATGCAAGTGCCCGCGTAGGTTCCCGCTGACGTCGGAGTCCACGCGTTGCTGTAGAGAGGCGTGTCCACGCTGCTGAAGAAGATGGACATCATGCTGTGCCCCGATTCCGTCGAGGAGCCGTGCGATGAATGGTCCATGTCCATGATGCCGGTGGCGGCGGATGTTACACCGGCAGTGCTGTGGGAATGGTCAGCGGCGTCGTGTCTTCTCTCCATTTCGAACCGGCGTTGGAGCGATGCAAGGTTGAAAAGATAGCTTTCAAAAGGTTCGAGCTTGGAATGCAAAAAAAGGGAGTCGGGAATCAGGAACAGCCCCAGGGACGTGGAGATCTCAAATCTCGAATCACAGTCAAAGGGAACAATGAGAATCGAAATGAGGACGGGAAAAAGGGTGAACTCGTGAAAAAAGGCTCAAGTTACTCCAGAAACAATTTCGAGGAACCGTACCTGCGGAACAACAAAAATCCAGAACTTCCACGATATATCCCTTTCCTTCCGGCCACCGCTCACGAACGAGGGAACCGCTCCAAGATATCGATATTTGATATTCTCCGGTGAGCAAGTTTTCTCGGCGAATTGTGCGCCAATCTTCTCTCGAGCTTCTTATCTTGTTTCCGTCTCGGATGCAGCCCTGTCGGCGCAATCGTCGCAGATCTCCAACTTAAAGTATTACCGAAACAATCGAATACCGGGATTAATGGTCAGAAAAGCATGGACGGGTCGGAAAAAGGCCTGATGTATTCAATGCAGAGGCGTTGAATGGGGCGGTGATCGCTTCTTTTTAAAACACAACTCCCATCATCGCTGATACCCCCACAGACTATTTACGAAGAAGGAAGTGTCTATGCTAGAGCGGCGGGGTGGTGCGGCATCGTGGGCGGAGGTACCTTGGTGAGCAAGTATTGCTAACTGATTCCGGCTAGTCAAGGTGGTATGTCTGTTAGCTACTACCATTGCCGTGGGTTTCCCGTCCCCCCTTGATCGTGGGAGAGCCGACGCTGATTCGTCCACGACGACATCCTTGAACGAGCAGATTTCTTCGGGGTACTGGTACTTTCTGCGCTGACCACGAGCATTTTAGAGTTGTCTCGTCTCTCACCACCTGGATGGATTCGAGAATCCTTTCGGAGCGGGAGGTTTCCGAATTCTATCTTCGATCCGATCGCATGTAAAGTGTTTCTTTTCTTAGGAACGGATGATACTGCATGCGCGATAGATGAGCTTGGGACCTGCTCAAGGGGTTGGGACAATCTGTGCGTCGGGTTGTTCCGATTGTGATGGTATATCGATTGACGGTTTATGAATCGCCAAGCCAGTCGAGACACCGCTTGCATCAGGGAAAGAAGCAGCTCGATCCTCAGCTCCGATTTCACATAATTTTGCGAAAACGAAGATGCAACCACAATGGGCAGGACGTCGGGAAAAATGGACACTGCTGCGCCTGGGTGGCAGTATCATTGACGCATATTTTTCGCCTCTGGAAATCATGAATTGGGGGAGACGAGATTGAAGCCTCATCACCCCCCTCACGACGTCTTTGCGCCAGGGTCTCTAGTCGGACAGCCGCGCCGCCATCAGCAGTTGAGATCTCCTCTTCCATCTGGCCCTTTGGCTTGGAGGAAGTTTACTCCTTCAAGAACCGGTAGCGCGAGCGACTTCGACCCGACCAGAGACAGCACATCATATCCCCAGAAAAAGTTGAGCCGGATCATAGTCTTATAAACCTTGACACAACTCCTGCAGGGTCTAATCATGACTGTCAGTAGTGTTCCACAATGCTAAGGAGAGATCAAAATACAATCAGGCTCAACACAATAGTTTGGAGATGATCATGGAAAGCTCATGGCCATGCAAAGACAAAAAGTCTGGGCCCTGGTTATCGTTACATGCTGACCGAGATCGTGACCAGGATCCCCTGAAGTCGCATGCCCTCGGTCAACTCTCGACTCTTGAATTATCCTCTTTCGCAGGGCCGTTGACTAGTCTCCTTATAGCATGGTAGACTCACTTGGAGCAGGAAGGCCCATTCTCTCGCCCATTTCTCCACCGACCCATTGGCATATCATATCATTCAATAGATATTAATTGGGCGGGCCGGGATGTGGCCCGGCGAATATTATCGGCACACCATACAAGACCCCTGCAGGTATCTCGATTCGGCGATTCAGAAAATCCGAAGAGTCTTAACTCGACGTCAAATGAACCTGTGATGGACTCTTAATCCAACGAACACTCCTATTTCTTTTGGCCATCCGTTCTTTTCACCTAGGGAACCATTTCCCTCGCAAGACGGACTAAACATGCACGAAGGAGTGCATTATTGACTGCGCGGCTCTTTACGGCAGTATCGTGTCCAACAGGAACATTTTATTGACGACAATGTTGGCCAATTCGGAAAGAAATATTGATTATGAGGCGTCGCTCACTTCCCCTTTGGTGAAAGCTGAGGAGGGGGGCGTGTATTGGCGGTGGAGGCCATCCTGTCCGATTGTTGGGGTCGCACACACCTGAGCATCAGCATTCGGTGGTCGATGCAGTTCAGGGATGATTGATGGATATTGATGATTTCGTCGACTGGGGGTGGGAAAACCGAGTAAAATACTCAAAATTGGGAAGAGGTTCCCTTCGGTGTCATATCTCAGGCCAGCCTCTGTCCCCGGGAGCTACGCTCAGTGGGTAGAGTCGGCGCAACCCTATAAGCCATTGTCTTAGACAAAGGCCGAGTTTGTTGCCGTGATGGCGGGCCGACGACGTTTTCTTCCTCGAAAGCACAAACCGGCATGCACCCCAAAGAGGGTCGGTTACATAGGTCTAGGCCAATGCAGCCTGCGCTCGCAGTGACGGATGTCTCCTCCAACATGCAGTCAAAGTTCGTTACGAGCACACACCCTCTTCGCATCATTCCGGACTAGTTGCTCCTCTTCCCCCCCCCCAAAAAAAATCTTGGCCCGTTGATAATATGACGGTGATGATTACGCGCAGTCCAATCACGCGGAAAGGACTCATCTTGGCTAGAATACTTACTTGTGAGAAAAGAAACAAAAAAAGCAAGAGCCTTCTGGTCCATATCGTCGAGCTTTTTGGTTACAAGCGGAGTAACCTCTGTGAGGAGGGTAGATTGAGGGGGTGAGCTTCCCCGATTACTCTTGCTTTCTCCGCGTGTACGGGACATGCCGGCGAGGGGAATGGCAAACTATACTCTCAGAACGTGCGATCGCTCGGCCATTTGGGATTCTCATGGAGTAGGGGCGGGAAGATGGTGATCAGGAACCCGCGGTTTAAAAGGCGTAAAGGGACGAACATGTTCGTTCGTTAATGGCGAACTCCAGGGCGCTGCTCTGTCATGGGCGTGAATGATGCGGCCGAAAACGGTATCTGGCAACTCCCCAGTGATATCACCTGGCCTCCTTTCGTGTGCACCCCCGCCCCCTTTTCAACCCAGCTGGAACCGTCGATTGATCCTTCTCAGCGGAGGCGACCCCATGCCACCGGCAGTTTGACACCCTCTGGAAGGACCACCCAACTGCCGATGATGAGTGAGGGGCATGTCTTCGACAAGCTGAGTTGTCCTCCCTCTCTGCTCTTCATTGACCTTTCTCTCTTTCCAATTGGCGGACCGAGCATGCACCATCTGTTTCTCCTTCCCAAAAGACCTCCGTATGCGAAGCAAACCCACGAAAAAGAAAAGAGAGGGGGGAAGAGCCTCCAATCGAAAACCGTACTTCCCAAAGGAGGATGTGACTGGTGAGTTCGGAAAAGGATGGGACAGGGAGGGGCGCACAAGCCGACATCGAGGTGGTCGAACGGCTACTCGGTCCAGCCCCAAAGCCCCCCCTTTCAACCCGTTTTGGGAGAGCCACAGCCGGGTATGGCGTCTGTCTCCCCCTCCCGGTCCTTTCCCTAGCAATTGACACGCAAAAGCCTCATTCGCTTCCCCCCTTTTCCCTAGGGGGAACAAACAGAGGCGCCGACGCCCACTCACTCACGATCGAGAACTGTCCCTGCCAGGTTGGCTGGGCTTGTCCAACGCCCGAGACAAACTACGCCCGCATACATTGTTCACACCCCCAACTTACTGTAGGAAGGTTATCCTGTTTGCTTTACCGGGAAGTGAGAAATGTGAGTTGGAGGAAGCGGTGTCGGTCTGTCTTGACCTGGGACGTAACAATGGAAGCCTTTCCTGATGCTAAATAGCTTTTACTTTCTATTCTCTACCATAGACGTGTATCTATCTGCTAGACTTGTCCACCCACCCATCTCGAGTCTTCCCATCCTCTCGATCCTGCTGCGTTGCAACAACATTATGAACTTGTCTTCCTCTTTTTCTGGATGGGGGTATATCTAATAAAAACAAAGTTAACTGAAGAGACAACCCTTTCATCGTCTCCGTCGATCCCTTGCTCCCCCCTCCCACTCGCCTCCCACGCGACCATCTAACTCCTCGGAAGCTAATGATGCCACGACTCATCTGATAGCAGTACAGGTCCAGCAATTTACAGTTTCCAGGCATGCTGGCCACGCAATGGCGTCCCCTAGAACGCAAGCAACATAAAAGACTCTCCAAAATTTAAAAACATAAAAATGTGGGAAAAACTATTCCTTCGATCCTGCCGTTTTGGAGCCACCAAGAAGAAAAATAAAAGAAACGCCTCCAATTCTAACCCGGAAGTGGCGTCCTTAGTCCAAGAAGCCCAAGGGAAGGCTGAGAACGTTGAAAACACATCTTTCCTAGTTTATAGAACAAATTATGTATAATTTGCGCCTCTCGATTTTAGGGGAGTTTTGAAACGGCTGCAGGCCTCCTCTTCTTTGCCCCAGGTTTGTTTCTCTCGTGGAGAAAGCCACTTCCACGACGCCTCTCGATGGAAAGCTAGCACCTGGGGGTTCGAGCACAAGAACTCCTTGCCACTGGCGTTTCGCTTTGGTTTCTTTCCCGTCGCCTGCACACACGTACGTTAGCTATCGTAGACTTTTCTCCAGCGGTGCAAGACCCATAATCTCTGCCCACTAAACTAGAGGCTTCGCCACTGGAGAAGGTCTCAGCGTCGCTGGAAGACCGATAGACAAAAAAAAAACAGGAACGAAAGCCGGTCGATGGCAGGCTTCCGGCGAACTCCTGCTCCCCCCCTCGGGGTCACATCATTCTACACCGTGCTTCCAGCGAAGATGAATATATGGCGTAGCAAAAAAGGTCGCTGGAGCCTTCGTAGAGTCATGCTATTCATTGCCCATCATGCCACCACAAGTCACGCACATGGGAGGTAATCGGGGGGGGTACTAATATTAAGTTCTCTGGTTTAGAGTTAGAGCACGAAGCTGCGACGAACTCTACCAGCGTAGCTAGTTCCTCGAGCTAGACGCCACCCCTCCATCGCCTCCCCACGCAAAGTCTGACTGTGGTGGTAGCTTCAAGTTGCATTAAGACCTATTGGCGGTTCAAAACGCTCGATGGCCGGCATGAGAAGCACCGTTACGGCGAGAGAAGATCCGGGAAGCTGAGTGCGTTTTGCGTGGTGTGGCCATGCTGTGAAGACTCGAGGTTCAGTAGATAGAAAGAAACAAACAATACGAATAACTCCGAAATCCAGGATCCTGCTCCAGCTCCTATAACCCATCCGTTGAACCCATCCAGCCATGCAGACAAAATACAAGGGGGAAGATAAGATCCATGCCTCTAAATAAAAGCCCATTCCTTGCAGTATGTGTCCCTAGATATATTTTCCCTTTTGTGCGAAATCCCGTAGACGCCGGTGTCGGTATTCCATAACCATCCGGTGATATTTTTTTCCCCCTTACAGCCATGCCTATGGCTCCCAAATCCATCCATTCCTGTTCCATGCCAGTTACCAATAAGCCTCCTTCCCCTCAAAAAGAAAAGATTGAACAATACAAAAACAGATGAAAAACGATTGTGGCAGTCCAGGAGAACGTATCAAAACACCGGAACCTGAGGTATACTCCAGCAAATGCCTTGTTTCCTTGTTGATCAAAGGTGCTCCGTCAATGCGTAGATGAAGGAAAGAATCCGTACGATCGGTCATCGTCCAGCCCCCATGTCTCGCGGGTTCTCGAGTTTTATGTTGGGGTCGTTGCTCTGAGGTCTTCCTAGAGCAGGGTCGGTTCTGTCTTGGGCCGAGTTCGACTTGTTCGCGTCTTGCTTGTTGCTTGAATCCGCATCACAACCTTTGACAAGTCGGTGCCTCTGTAGAGCTGTTAGTATATGGCCTGGCCAGACGTGTGCTGACTGTAATTGAACCCCCGGTCCTGGCAGTTTTTGTGTCTTTCAAGCGGGCTACTACCCCCCCAAAGTTGAACCGAGGCACACCTCTCCAATTTACGTACCTTTAAAGCGTCCTTTCGAGAGAAAGACTTGTCGCATGATGTACACGGGAATGGCTTAACTGCCAGGTGGATCCTCTTGTGCCGCTTGAGATCGTGGTTTCGGTTGAACGATTGTGTGCACTGATCGCATCTGAACGGCCGCTCCTGATGTGCCTGATGACCACCCTGGCCATACATACGATGCGTCATTTGGCCGTAGCCGGAATGAACGTTCACCCCAGCAACCAAGGACATCTGGCCTCCAGGGTTCCCTATATTCGACATAATGGGCCCTCCCATATGCGACATGTGAGGGTATTGAGGAGGATAGCCTCGATATGGCTGTGGTGGTGCCATGCCTGTCCCTGTCGGAGGGACCATGGAAGACAATGGTCGCGGTGCGGTACTCGACGTTGTCGCCGGATTATGTGGGTTGGAGGGCGTTTGTGTGGGAGGTGCGTACGGCTGGTGGAAAGCTGATGATGCATGTGAGCTAGACACAGGCGTGTAGTAGTTCTGGCTAGGGGACGCTCGCGAATACGGATCTGCCGAGACAGGCGACGTTGACGGCGGTGGTTGGTGGCTCGCGGAACTCTGCGAGTTCAAAATTGCACTCGGAGGTGGCGGTGCCTGCGATGGAAGACTCGAGGCCGCGGGTCCTGCTGGACCTGAGACTGGCGCGGGTCCGTGACTGACAGGCCCCGACGCACTTGTCACTTGACTAATTCCTAAACCCCCACCAGCTGCAAGACCGCTTCCACTGCCGGCACCGGATCCTCCTGACATCTGGGATGGGTACGGCTGGTGGTGGCTCTGATCGTACGTTGGAGGTGGGAGTCCCTCTCCGCCGGTAGCGGGAGACTGTGGATTCCGAGAGCCGTAGGGAAGAGAGGGTGATTGTCCATATACGCCTCGACTTCCGTACCCCGTCTGTGTTAATGGTTGTCCCTGTTGATTCGTAGAGCTGAAGGTGTAAGGGCTGCTTCCGCTTCCTGGAGTCGGCCAGGAGCCATGAGTGTGACTGTAGTATCCCGACAAGCTGGCATTTGCGCCAGAGCCTTGAGAGCTCCCGGTATTGGTGCTGGAGAGAGGACTGAGGTCGCTCGTCACCCCTATTGGTGGTGTCAGAACGCTGTTGGAGGGGGCAGGATGCGAAAAAGACGAGGGTAACGATAACGCTGCAGGCAAAGGTTTTGGCATACTGGGGATTTCTCCAGGAGAAGGTAGTTGAAATTGCGGCAGTGTGGTGGCCGCCTGACGCCGGGACGAGAAGCTCGCAGTATCCATGGTGGTTGACATCTTTCAACCCTTGGTCCGATCCCGCTCGCGATTAGTGTCCCTCGTCGAGGGTGTTCCGAAGTGCACGCACGCGCACAAACCTTTGCGGATGTGGGAGTCCTTCAAATGGAGTCGTCCGTCGGGTCCAAGGTGGATTAGAGTCCTATAGAGAGGCAACAGCAGAGATGCGATTCGCGTCGTCGTCGATCCTACGGGCTTGAAGGGGAGGGTTGATGGTGTGCGAGTCGAATGAGAACGTTGAGGAGGAGCAGCCCACGACAACGCTACTATGTCTCTGGCCCCTCCAGGGAGTGCCTCTCTCCGACCTTGGGGGGAGATTTGCTTCGGACTCGCAGGAGTAAGCTATTTCAGACAGAAGTATCAGCCTGAAAGGTGTGAGTGTGCCACATCTAAAAAGATTCAGGAAAGATCAAGGCACGTATACGATATATGGGTTGGATGGGGGAAGAGAAAGTGAGTGTGCATGTACGAGGTATGTATGGAGAACGTGGATATAGATTGTACATATAGTGGACTGCCCCCAGGAGGAGAAACGGGGGTGTTCCAAGGGTCTGGTCCACAAGGTGTGTGACGTTCCGCGTGTACCAGAGGCTAGACAAGGGACCAACTGTGTCCGGCCTGAAGTATAAAAGCTGAAGGCTACTAGTACTACTAGTCCTAGCTGCAACTCTTTCTTGGAGTACGGTACGTGGGCATGTAGTGTAGTGTACAGGCTGCACCGTGCAATCCACGCCGGGGTAAGCCCCTGTCAAGCTCCCAGCTTTTTCAAAAAGGAAGACACAAGCAGGCCATCCCTTGGCCGACGGGATCTGGGGTCTAGAGAGAAAGGTTTCCCAAGAAGATGCCCCGTCAATACGTTTCGAAAGGGAGTGCCGGGCGAGGCCAGCCTGGTTAAAACTGTAGAAGGCACAAAAAAAAAGTCGAGGGCTCTTGTCCTCAAGGCGGAAGTCGACGGCAGGACACCCGTTCTGCTACAAGTACCGACCCAGTACAAGACAGAAGATTAGGACTGAAGTGCAGTTCCAATTTGTCCAGCTCCTGTATGTACAAGGCAGTAGCGCGGCCCATTAGCACATTGAATACCCTCCAGCAACGTACAGACTTTTTAAGGGACGGGATTGGAGGGATGGGGGACCGGGGGGCTGAGAATCGGCGACGGTCAGGCAAGGGTCACCCTTGTCCATGAGGGCTCCAGGTCGGGATGGGCTGCGAGGTGGCTTTGAGTTTAATGACAAAACCCCCAGGGGTACAGGGTATAGGGAGGGTGTGTGGATGGGTAGAGGCCGGGGTGGAATGGATCAAGGCTTTGGACATTACGATACTAGCTCGTGTCTTCATTGTCAGTACATTTCTTTCAGTCACCCCCCAGCTCCCCAAAGCTAACTCCTCTCTGTACAAGCCGAGTCTTTTTGAGTTTCGTCATCACGCTGGAAGGGGCGAAACTTGCTTAACACCCCGCTGGGTGTCTAGCTGAATATTGGTGTCAGTGAAGGTGCATGGAGATGGGGGCAGAAGCAGGGCTGGATCTCGTGTCGACGCAGTTCTCAGATTGGTGTGCGTGTGATGGGAGATTTCAAACAGACTTCATGCCAGGCTACCTCACCTCAGATGTAAGTACTTCTTACGAAGTCGTCGACGGTGCTTGGTGTCTCGCTGATCACAACCAACAACAGAGTCATGTCAGCCTGTATTTTTGTCGCTTGAGCAAGCCGACTTGAGAGACTTAGCACCACCAAAATGATAAGGGTTGGGCAAACGCCGAAACAACATGTGTTGGGAGGTAAATGTCTTCGGGGTATCTTAAAATGGAATCAATTGGTCTTGTGTGTGGAGTACATTTAGAAACAGAGAATAAGATTGAGAAAGTGTGTGGTTTCTGTGGGTGTGGGCGCTCCGTCTGTGACGCAGGCTGGTCAACAAAAGGAGTCGTATTTTTTTTGACTGCGTCCTCGTGGTGAGCAGGGAGAATGATCGGAAGCAGGCTCTAACATAACAATTTTCTTTTCTTTTTTCTGAGGCCACAACGACTCAACTGGGATAATGGATTTCTAACTCTTGAAACCCAGGCTCTCTCTCTGAGGGAAGGCTCAGGACAATGACCAACATGACATGGGCACACGACACCTACTCAATTGACAGCTCTCCTCGACTTTGAACTGTGTGTAATTCGTACTTCGTACTTCGTAGGCAATGGGTTCGTCCTGAGTGCGCTGAGATTCCGAGCGAGCGTCGACCCCTATTGCCGTTAGGGCAGTTCCGTTCCGTCAGATGGGCATCACACGCTTGGCGTGCTTACCGTCTCCAGCAACCCGTGTGTGGGTGGGTGCATTGGTGTGGGATTGGCAAAAATTCTAAACCGGAGTGGCCTCGAGTTTTGGACCCAAGCGCGAACCTTTCTCGAATATCGCCAGTGGACCACGGCCAAAAACAGTCTCAGCAAGACGGGTTGCAACATCATGTCGATATCCCGCTCTGGCTCTGCCACCACGACCAAGATGGGAAATGGACCTTCCCGGAAGAGTTGCAACTGTGCTTTGTACCTCGCACTATAGGGCAGGAGCCAGGGCCTCATAACCCATGCTGGCTCTTTCCGTCACAGCTGGCCGGAAGAGCAAGTGCGAGGCAGGCCCAGTGGTTGCCGTCAAAGTATGTTCGAAGTATGCAGTGAGACCCAGGCTTCGTCTTCCCAACTCCGGCAGGTAGGGTGGAACCTACTCACAGCGCATGTGTAGTGGATGTAGTGGATAGGCTTGAGCGCTCTCTAGCTCAAGGCCCTCCACTACTTTCTAGCTTTACTTGTGTTCCCCTCTTGCGGCTTCAACGGAAGGCTAGATACTCCGTGTATCTTTCTTCAATGTTGGGAAGTACTACTCGATTTTACCTATTGAACCTTCCTCAAAAAGATGCGCCGGAGCTTAAGCGCTCGGTGAGCACATGGATTGCCTTCATTCCTTTCGCCTCGAGAGGATCTCTTGCTTTCCTCCAAATTTGTTCAGTCCGAACTTCAAGAGCCCGGACCCCCACCCCTAGCTCTCGGCGAGCCGCTTGGCCTGGCCTGGCCTGACCAGCCAGTTCGTCAGCCTAGTATTCCGCGAAGGGGGGCGTGGGCGGAAGAGGCCCCTACGAAGTACTTCGTCCTAACCAGTGGAACATTGATGGTACTTCAGTGAAGAAGTACTTCGTAGTGCTACCAGTAGATCCACTGGGTTGGGGGGTGTAGACTGGTGCCACAGCCGAGTCCTCCAGTCTATTTTTCTCAACGGCAAAAAAAATCAAAGTTCAATCTATGTTGAACCATGCAAGCGATAAGTGGCAAGATGGACTTAGTTTATTACAAAGAAATTCGTTTCCAGACTCTTACTACACGTGGGTGAAGAGTGCAGAGACCCGCGGCTGAGGTCTCGTACCTTGATCAGTCAAAATGTCGAGACTCAATGGAAAAAGCCTTGTGTCGTTGACCATTGAAATTTAAAGCGTGCTCCGTATTTGTACAAGTATTGATCTTAACATAGACATTGACGGCTGGCCATCTTGAGCCCTGGTTCCTGCAAGGGTACCGCGGTACGAAGTACCAGGCTGCAAACATGTTACAAAGACCATCACTACATTCTTGAAGTCTTCCCCTGTGAAGTACATCAATAACATGTACTTTGTGGGAAGGACAGGCGACTCGGTACAAATCTATGTCTGCTTCATCCATGTAGCTCATCATCCGTCATTCGATACCCATGGAAGCCAGTATCCGCCCTTTCAAGGAAGGAGTCACCCAGTCTCGTTGGGCTGCAGCTCCGCGATGACGTTCTGGGATGAGATGATGCATCAGGGGCAAAGGAGGATTAATTGAATATCAATATTGCTTCGGAGATGCTCTTCAAATCTCTACAAGGTAAACGGACAGGCCCTGCCCTTCAAGGCATACGTAGATTAGCTTAGGCCATTTGAGACTTCGAGGCTAATTGTAACAACGCAGGCTTTGAGGAGTTCGACTTGACCCACCCCATTTGTTTCCTCTACCCTCTGCCAGATGCGAAAAACTTCTGAAGAGAGAAGAAACCTGCGAGATATCTCAATCGGTGCAATAATTACCCCTTTTTCAGCTCCGGGCTTCATGCTCCATATCAACAGCCCGATCTGGAGTGGCAGTCTCGCCCTTCCTTCAACCCTCGAAAACAAAGGTGTGTGGTTCCGGATTTGGATTAGCGTATCTTTCACCCACCGTTCTTGAACCGGGATCTTCGTCCAATGATTGGACACCCCTGCAAATGATCTGCCAGGATCACTGCGCCGCCCGAATCTGTACGTCTGCAAAGTACGAAGTATAACACAAGAATGGTACAGAAGCAGTGTGTGCACACCAATAAATTTGATGTATTGGTGTACTTGCAACAGCTGTCGATGAATGGCAACCTTGTTTTCAAGACATCAATTACTGACCCCTATTTGCCTCATCCACCAGGGCTGATAATCCCTCATCCGTAATCCGTATTTCGTGGCTCGGAATCGGAGAAGCCGTCTGGGGGAGCATGGAGCCTGGCGAAGAAAACGCCATGCGGTGACAGCCGAGATGGCGAACATTTGGGGGGTTCAAACTTCACACACTCGGTCCCCCTATCATCATCGAAGGAATCGAAATCTCTATTACTTCGAAGGTGAAAGGGCAAGGCGCCACGCGCCAAACCCTCGATTTTCCTTCCCGCGGACCAGGGTCTTCTTAAAAGTCACATTTCGCGAAATTCACTTAGTCATGCACAGTTCAAATGTCCTTGTACTTGTTCGGTACCCTTCACAAAATGCAGGGCAACCGTCCACCCCTGGCGGGCCTGGGCCAATTCTCATCGATGCCAACGGCAACCCGGCTTGTTACGTCTTTCGATTGCTCCTCTATTCCTTTCGCTCTGGCAAGTCGCATTGGCGCCGATCGAAAGGTCACAGGAGCCAGAGACATCACGGATGGCGAAGGGGCGAGATCTGGGGTAGGTCACTGCAACACTCCAGACATAGGATGGCTTGATTAGCGTCCGCCCGCCACTCAGGGGATGGTGCCTTTAACCCCTCCAGGCGGCTTTCTTGCATGCAGAGAAGGTAAGTACAAAGTACTTCGTGGCGGTAATCAACAGCGGAAATATCGGGCGCCTCGCTCGAGGTTTGGGTAGTTGGTTTCTCTTGATCCAAACTTTCAAATCTGCGAAAGTCTCCATCGGGTTTAGTTTTGACAAAAGGCGAAGACTGCATGTGGTTCTTGCCATCCATCCCAAATGTCGACCAAGTTTTCCTGATCATCCAGGTTCGGCTTTGATATTAATAGCCGGGGTATATCGGTAGTGTGCAAAGGCAGATGAGCAATGCTTCGCCAGGGTACGCAAGTACATTAGTACATTGGTCCAACCGAAATGCTTGACCAGTGGGACTCCAGCTGAAAAGCTGCGCGACTTACAGATTGCGATAGCACTCGCGAACTAATAGAACTTACCTGCGTACTGTGGAGGGTATTCGAGATTTGATATAACCTTGCGTCCTGACCGACGGCTGCAGGCGACCATGCTATTGTTTCGGCTGTTACCCAAATTTCCATTCGACTTTCCCATTCAGAAGAGTGGCTTGCATATAATAAGAAGCATCTTCGGGATAGCCAGGCTAAAGGGAGCGCCGCTGCAGGCGGCATTGGGGGCTGACCTTGATGTCTGTCCAGTTGCTGCAAGTTGGCGGGATTGGGAATGTTTGTAGATTGTGGATGCGATACCTTGGAAGTGGTTTACTATAGAGACCCTCCCTCCCCTCTCCCCTCCGAAGCGGGGGACCGAGAAAGCAGGTTACTACCGAGCCCGGGAAGACTGCAGAACGTTCACTTTTGGGAAGCAGAGATTTGATCAATATGTGTCCCGTATCACACCCCCCTAGGTTTTCGTTTGACTTGACCGTCGTACGAGTCTACAAGTAAGAATCTAAGCTTGGATATGGGGTTGTAATAAGCATTGATAAACTTACTCTAATTACACCATCTGGACAAATAGTCTGGTGAGACTCGGAACGGGCTGAAGCAGACCACAGCATTTCACTAGCCTAGTCGTGCATCATTGATTCCCAGGCCCGAGGTTGCAATATCAGTTCCGCAATATAGCGGGACACGGGTGATTCCCCACGGCGGATTTCTCCTCCTTGTGCACTACCTGTTCATCCATTATCAAAGGTGATGGATCATAACGCGGGCGGGCAGGTCCTTGCCAAGACTCGACGTTACGAAGTAAATACATGTACCATCTTGTGGTTCTTTTCTGCAAATCTCTGCCATGTAGTGGTATAATACATAATGATATAGTGTACTTAACTCTTATGGGGGGCATCCACTTCGATACAACCCCACGGGTGGGTATTCCACGATCCATATCATGGATACGACCTCGGGGAAGGAAATGAAAAAGAAAACCACGAAACCGCGATCGAAGATGCGTAGCGTGAAATGCGACGATACAGGCGATCGGAACCCTCGATGGGATATCGCAGGGAATTGGCGCCTCGAGCTGCATTGTTTGCATCGTGGACGCCAAGGGCGTCGATCATGGCTTTTGGGCTGATTCCTGCGGCTCGACATCATCAGCTGTCGAGCGCGACTCCCCCTGCTAGCGCAGAAGCGCCAGAAATATCCTCATTCTCCAAGATGGACCCCACGACAGCCTCGTCAAATATCCTTTGAGGGAAAAATAGCACCGCTTGTTAAAACGAAGAAGACGCCTTTCGATTCAAAAGCATGACCCAATACCTCACCGAAGTTAACCGGGTCATTTCCCCCCCTCTTTTGGTACCTTCCTTTATTTATCTTGTATGAAGTAATAATCTTCTCTCTTGCAAGTAAAGGGAGACAGGAGTCCCTGCCTGTGTGTATGTCCTTACACAAGTCTCAAGAAGACCGGGACCAGGGTCCGGAGTCTAAATCGGTTTCCGTGATTGATTGGAGAAGTTGGGACATGACGATCCAGGGACCCATCAACGGCGACGTTGCGAAAATTAAATGAATATTTCATGGTTAGGTGGGGGATGATTAATAAAAATAAGAAAGAGGTGAGCTGCACCATCGTTCCAGTAAGTCCTCGTCTCGACATGACGTGACAAGTGCTCTGGCCATACTGATATTGCCTTGCTTGATCTCATGGATAAGCTTGCTTTCAGATACGCTCCGGGATCCTCTGACCACTTAGCTTAGAAGAGATGGTGGGAGGAAAGCGAAGGGGCTATGTCATCCCCGGATTGTCTATCAATGGATAGATTAATTACAGATGTTGGTAAATGGTGACCACCCCGCGTCCCTGGGTTCACCGACGAAGCAGTTCTACCTCCGCCATCTCTGGCCGTGTCGCGCCAACGACAGATTAAGACATATCACCCACCTCTCGAGATTCCTCATGCCTATCCCGCACATCTGGGATTCCCGCAGGGCCGAGGGCTGCTGGTGTGTGTCAAACCTACTTCGCCGATGATCAAAAATAAAGCAATATTGAAATGAATAGAATTAATATTAACGGGCTTAGAACGAACCGTTGCGGCAGGAGGTCGAGAACTGTGACCCTCTCTAAAAGCGTTCTCGGCATTTTTGGATGAGACCATATAAGTACCATTACATTTGCTGGGCGGGAGACCAGCGTCTCCGGGTGGAGATGTGCACCAAGAACCGGGGGGGGGGGGGGGGGGGGGCAGGTGGAAGAGCAGAATGATCTGAAGAGAGCAAAAGATGGCCAAGAAAGAAATCGGGACCAATATATCTCCGTCCTCGAGGAACGATTGTCCTTTAATCGTGGCTTTTCCTTAGCTTTTCGTCTGGTGAAGAAGTCAAAGGGCGATTCCGGAGTTTGTGTAACCATCAGTGCGATCTGTACGAAGTACTTGATGTCGATGTACCTACATTGATATTGACCGAGCTTTCTCCCGTAGCCGATCATTACCTCGTAATGACTGCAACTATTCTTCGTAGTCGCTCGATTTTTCATTCCTTTTGGTAGTGATTAAATAATTCTGCAGTGTACTTCGTATGTGAGGCCATTCCATGTAGTTGACCACTCAATGCGTTATTTTAGTACTAGCGCTCCCGAAGAAACGTGGTTCGACAGAGCATGTGTGGAGAGCGTTCCTCAAGAGCAATATCAAAATGTAATTTGCCGTTGCTTTCTTTTCTTTCTTTCTTTTTTTTTTTTTTCTCTTTTAGCTTAGGAAACGAGTCAGTCCAACCTAAGAAACAAGACAGTTTCGAGGCGGCGCTTGTGGGCCCTAAGATCGAGGGCCTACCACATGGCATAAAGCATGCATTTCTAATAGTAATGTCTCGTGAAGGCGTTGGCCCCCTTCATCCTAGTGTGGGAAGTAAAGGGCAGCCAAGATAGTTCTGGCTAGGCGTGGCGCCTTCTTGAGAGCCTACTTCGTACACTACGAGGCACATAGTATGCGCCGTTTTTATCCCAAAGTTGAACCAAGCCCCGGGGGTGGCACTCGACGATTGCAGCAAAAAGACCGCCTGCTAAGACGCTTGTCGTGGCACATGGCGCACACACTAATAAGCTTCCAGCTAGTGTACTCCTCCATGTTAGACCAGTCGGGCTCGAGGCCGAGATTCGACCAAGTCCACCGCACTAACGTTTGGCAAGAGCACTGTCGATTGCTATTGGCAGCAAGCACCAACATTGGGAAGACTCCAAAGGTTCTCCGCGGAGGACAAGAAGCCCGTACGAAGTACAATTGTACCTCTCAACAATTGATCAATAGTTCAATACATACTGCGAAGTATTTGATGAGAGAGGGACCAGGGGGTATCCACCGACACTGCGAAACTTCATGTTCGGTGTTCAATCGTACTTCGTAATGGGGTCTGCCAGAAGGGAAGGGAAGAAGAAAAAAAAAAAAAAAGCCGCGTTATCCTCTATTCCCAGTGCGGAAACTCATCTCATAAACTGACATGTGAAATATGACAGAAAGATCAAGCGGATCATTTACGAATGTGTCGGTATACAAACGGAGTCTGAGAGCACGCGTCCGAGGGCAGCTGCGAATGCATTCGATGAATTAGTTTAGTACGCAGCCCCGCTTAGTCTCAGTGAGGGGCTTGCAGACGCGGAAGGGCGACTAAGGTAAAGAGGGCTGGATCGAAATTACGAGACCTCTCCGGGGTGGCGTCCATCAACCGGGTGCCCAAAATGGTGGCGGATGCATGTTGCACTTTCTCGTTGATTTGCAAATCGGCCATTTTAGAGCGGGGACTTCACATCGTGTATGTAGGGTACGAAGTACTTCCTTTTCATAACAAGTTGAGGGCGAGGTGTTTTCATACCAGCTCAACACAGATTTTCCTGTGTGTTTGAGATGGTTAAAAATAGACAAGCATGTTCTTTGTTGCACGTTGCCCCGAGACGAGACGAGACATTCTTGTTTTGGATCAAGGAAGCAGCACCAGCGGCATAACCTCACGCATGATGGGAGAGGTTTGCAGGAAACGCGACCTGCCGACGAGTTTCCCAAGATGGCCAAGATCGGAGATGGGATGACATTCAACCGGGTTGTGTCTTGGATCGTCATGACCGGGTCCTCCCTCGCTGCTCCCTGTCTCCCAGTTCCTGCCACACTTTAATTCCGCCTTTGGCGTTCTTATTCGGACTAGGGTGTGATATCTTGGTGATCACCGTGGAGTACTGCAATAATGTCTTCTCGTCCACATTTCCCATCATCAATTTTATCGCGGAAATTGATTTCAAGTACGCAGTATGAAGTGATGAATAAATGAATATACCACCAGATACACCCACTTGGACAGTATCCTTCAAACCCGGCTACACCTTCAGCCGACTGCCTCTTCCCGACCCTGGTCTGGCCAGGACAGGCCACTTCTGCTATTGATGGTGTTGACAGACGGATTTAACGCCTTCTTTGATAATACTTTGTGGTTGCAAGGAAGGTGTTCGCCGCCTCCCGGCTTGTGCAGGCGCCACCACAAAAAACATGCCGATGGTGGGCTTTTACTTAATTAAGCGCCATTGA
The DNA here is from genome assembly GCA_002221725.1 of Scedosporium boydii. NCBI lineage: Eukaryota > Fungi > Ascomycota > Sordariomycetes > Microascales > Microascaceae > Scedosporium > Scedosporium boydii. Next base: position 12,640 of record NJFT01000052.1, on the reverse strand, counting down.
CGAAAACGGCATGACTACTTCATCCCCTCCAAGTACGAAGTACCACCCTAAACACAGTCAGCGAGCAGTCGAGCTGAGCCTGGTCCGTGGTACGGGGAAAAGAGATCAATGATGGGGGAGGAATGGTCCACCAACGGTCGAGGAGATGGGGGAATAAAATTAGCAATCCAATATATTTCTGCAAGGCACTTGCTACTTCGTACCGGAAATGTGAGCCAAGAACCTGGTCGACGCACCGGTATTATTAGTAGTAAGATATTAATATTTGATTTTGCAGGCTGTATATTGGCCATGAGGGTACGAAGTACACTAAACTACTAGCGCCTTGGATATATTCCTCGCAGGGACGATACGGCAGAGCAAGGAAATCATATCCGGATGTAACCTCGAGCTCAGTGACGCTGTTGGGAAAGGCTTCCGTCTGAGCTGTCAAGCAGACTGCTACTCTGTAGTAGCGATGTCAGCTTATCCTAATCCTGGCAGTAGGTTTACCAGGGGGAGATCCTCACCCTGTTTCGCAGTGCACCGTATGACAAAATACTGGTTTACTTCGTTACTTTGCGAGGCAGGAAACAGACAAATTACGAAGTGCGGAGAAACAGCCAGAGGATAGCCTACGGCTTTCCTGGCTTTTCGTCCTCCACCCGACATTGGGCAGATTGATGGATGGTGCATGAAGCTTGGATCCCCGTACCTTACAGGATCCTCGTCTGCCCACGGCTGGATACGGTCCCGGCCCAGCTAGTAAAGATCGCTCCAAGGGATCAATTGGCCCATGCTCTGGAATCCCTGCACAACAAGGCCTTCGCATGCAGGGATACTTCCTAGGACATGCATTGGTATGCACTCTGACGGTGAGTCGAAGCTTCGTTGAGGCGGGCAGGGGTTCTCGATAGCGGATGGGCCAACATCATTGATCCATCTGGCTGTTGTCACCAGCAAAGCGGGCACTATTAATTCCCCAACACGAGGAGGGCTGAATAGACCGACTCTTATCAACAGATCGCTCCGTACTAAACTCATATGGACGGAAGTGTACTTGCTTCGTTCTCCCTCGAAGGATAAATTAGTCTGAAAGGGCTCTGCGAGGTGGTAATTGTTCGTCGTGCTCTGGGGAATACGAAGTGCTCAAGCCGGCTCCTTCGACCCCATGCATACTGAACTGTTGTGGACGGTCACACACACCAGAACCGGGACCCCCCAGAATTAACACAAGGCTCAGGATGCTGGATCGGCAGCAGCGCTTCCAGACTGGGAAGCTTTCTGGGATTAGGGCTGTTCACAACACCAACATCCATTACCAATGCTACCATCCGAATAATTACTTCATACATGAAATTTCAAATAATTCGTGGAAGCACCAGAACTAGCGCTGAAGCGCCAGAAGCCTTGCGGATTCGTGTCACTGTCAAGTACGAAATATTATGATGGACGTGGTGGAGTCGGATAACATTTCGTGATGGGCGAATGGGCATCCGGGCTGAGCAGACAAGCGGCGAGCAAGAATATTTGTGGGTACACTAGATGATAGTAGTGGGTGCAGAGGCGGACGGCGGAAATACGAAGTGAGAATTACGGGAACTAGTCGGTCTACTGGGACATAGCCCGCTCCTTCAACGTAGCCTTGTTTGCACGACGAAGGCTTAAACTATTTGAGATTCGACGGAGAAGGGAGACGAAAAGGACCTCAAAGCAGGGTCTGGAATTTCCGAAAGGGACTACGAAGTACATTAATCGATGGAGGAGGCAAGCACGAGTCATTTGAAGACACGGCGGATCTGCCCGAATTCTCGGTCGGAGGAGACCGTTGTAATTCCCATCGGCCAGGCGTCGGCGTTGATCAACGTTGTGGGTTATCCCCGTGAGCGCGCCGAAGTGTCCGCTGGAATGTCCCATCCAGTGGCATTGATTGAGGTATTAGTGTGGACCAGGGCCTGGCCGAGGCCATTTGGGGCCACTGCACAACGTGCGAAGCCTGCAGGCCGTGAGCTAGGGCCATTCTGTCCTGGCGCTTTACGGGTGACTAGGGCCTGTTCAGCCGCTGTTGATCGACGTCCGCCCCACGACTCAACCTGAACTACCTGCAACGTATGAAGTACTTCGTACCGGTCCCATATTTGCGGGCGTGGTCAGCGAAATGGCCACTGGGAAGGAGTTACATTAGTGTACTTGGGAGGCGGGGACCAGGGAGTTGGTGAGCAATCCTTCCCCCAATGCTGCCTAAGATTGGGATTGTCTTCAGATGGGGTTTTTGGACGTCCGTACCTGCAGGAGCCACTTGAGCCATCGTTGACGAAGTGCACAACACTACGAAGTCCACGATGATGGTAGCACCTTCATTCACGAACAACATGAACATTGTTTACAAAATACGTACTTCGTACTTGTACTGCAACACTTGGGCCGTGTGCTAAATAGGCAGGAACCTAAACACCGAGAAGGCGGATTCTATTCTCGAGATGATGTTTTGGCGACTTCAGCTAATTGCATGTGCGGCCTGAATCTGCTCCTTCCTGGCTTCGCTGGTAACCTCGAGATGTACTTGGACTCGTGCAAACAAGACCAGAAGGCAGGAGCGAAGGCGGTTTAGAACCATTGATATCTCCTGCTGCCTCATCAAAGTGTCCTCGAAAGTCCGTTCAGTGACAGATCGATCCACGATACCTCGTTCTACTTGTAATTGGAATGTGGGCGCCACTTCGGACGACGATCACTCCCATCGCAACCTCACCATATCTTTCATGCATACCCGGACGACGGAAAAAGACCAAAGAGGCATCGATGTAATAGTGTCTATCACCCCCAGTTTATTGATCTTACCGAATCAGTAATAGGTATCCGATCCATTCTCAAAACAGGCCTGCCTCTGTGCCAAGTACTTGACAGAAACACGATATGACAGCCTGCAGGGTCTGCCATTCTCGTTTGACAGGCGATGCCCTGCCTGTCTCGGCAGTTTTCTAGCCGCAGTCGTTTCTCCTAGACTATTATGTTTTTTTCCTAGTCTCCTGCTCTTCTGCGACGCTTAGCCGAGCCTAGCAGCGCCGCTGCTTAAAAGCAACGACGAGGTGGTGCGGGCGCGTGGGAAGGGAATGACCAAAGACTCGTGCACGTCTTCTGGAGAAATATCCCCCCCCCCCCCCCCCTCTTCCTTCCCCAGGCAGGCTGATATGCACGACGTTCAGGAAAGCAACAGTAGTTACGATAAAGAGGTCACTAGACCCGAACTTGCGCAAGGATCCCCACCCCCATCACACCGGTTTTCTCCCGATTTTCGTCCCTCCAAACCCTAGAACAGCTCCGAGACGCCTGCCGGGTCGCACGCTAGGGTAGCATCTAAACCCTGGTCCAAGAGGACTCCGGGGAACGACCACTCAAGGCATGCCGACGGGACATGACGACCGTTCTTCGGGCCCGTCTTCAACATAGAAACGCAATCAACCTGATGCCCTCGGAAGTATGAAATGCGATGTACTTACGAGGCTAAGGGAATCGTTCGTACCAGTTGCTCGGACCAAGACCTGAGATCTACTCTAGAAATGAGTCCACATCAAATTGACATTTGGTTCACGTCAAGCTAAGCGACGAACGTGCCGATCTTTGCACGGGGCTGTTTAGTTGTGGCGCTCCGATCAACCAGGTCTTTCCGCCTTTCATTCGGCGTCAGTGGAGAGATAGAGCGATAACAATTAAGGGGCGGGATAATACACTATGTACGAAGTATACCCAAACTTATCAGTGGCAGTGTTGTGTGGTTGGCACTCGTGGCCAGGCCCGCCAGGCCCACAACACCAAGGGTTCATCGACTTTGCCAGTAGTACTCCATACACGGCTGCATACGAAGTACTATTGGGTTGGATTGGTCAACCAGGACGATCTCTTGCACTGGTCATCGACAATTCCTGAACCTCAAGGGGCCAGTCAGTGTCTCCACAAGGGCCGACAATACAAGGGTAACGGCAATGTAACGAACCGATGAGAGAGGCCCACGGCCCTTCGATGTCCAATATTAGCTGAAAAGAGATGGCCATACATTCGTTCTATCGAACTGCCTAAGTACGAAGTAGGTCAGTGCTTCGGCTCTGCCCCAAGCGGGCCGACAAAGATATCAGGGGCACAAATCGCTACGAAATAATAGTATTCTTTTATGACATCCAAAACCACGGTCAGAGAACGTTGTCCATCGGTGGCTGCTTGCTTGCTTGCAGTGTCAAGGTTGATGATCTTGGTATGGCTGACCGTGCTGCTTTTGTCTCAAGGATAGCCCGCTAACGCGGTCCACTGGAGTGGCCTACGCCCAAGACATGTAGTGTCTTCGAGATTACTCCTCCCAGACGCAAACCCCGATTCCCAGATGGACCAAGATTCGAATTTCGACGGGTATGGCCATGCTACCCTTTGACTCAGTCGCGGTTCCATCATCAGCCATCAGCCAGCCCCCGGAAACGACCTGTCACCGACACAAGGCACTAGTCTCGTCCCCGTGTGTTCTTTCGGGACATATCCCTCCATCCAAGGCAAGCGATATGTCTCGATACCGTGAAGTGGAACGGACGAACCACCGCAGCCGGTCTTTCTCTGCTATTTACAGGCGGCCAATAGTGTAGGGCCAGATCGAATCGCCACCCCAAGACGCATAGATCTTCAACCCTAATCACTGATTGCTTTTGAGCAAACACTTCATCATCCTACTCATGACCTTCGTAGTCCCCCATTTGCTTTTAGCTTCTCCAACCATGCCTAATCAGGAGGTGACCGAGAGCTTAACTACGCAGGGAATGCTAACCATGCAGGCGTTTTTCCTCATGCTGACTGCGACTCAGGTTATGCCAGAGCCATACCGCTTCCTCGTGGGTGGCTTCCCATGTTGGAGACACCAATACAGAGAGGATCAGATGCTTCTCCCCCACCCCTCCTTCATTACACACTTTTGGAGACGTATTACAAGCATGACAGAGGCCTTTCCGTGATAGGCATGTCATCCATCCCAGTGCTTTCCCTCTTTGTCCCAGGAGAAAAGAAGACCAGTGGACATGGACATACTCGACCAGATGGATACTCCCTCCTCTGAGGATGAGAGGAAAGAGCCTACTAGTGTAGAGCATTACCTCCGTACACGAGTACCTATGTCCCACCATCGTGCTGAGATGAAGACAAGATACACAACCCCAAGATGGTGAGAGACCTCCAAACTGGACCACTGGCTGCATGTGGGGATCCTTTCCGTGCGTCGGGACTGGTTGGTCCCAACCCAACCCTCCCTTTTCTCTAGGTTTCCACATTCATCTTCGTGCCGCTCTCATGCGGAAGCAGTGACTGGACGGGAGATGGCCGTTCCCAGTATTGTCTATCCATCCTTGCGTTGTGCATATCAATATTGGAATGGTGCAGGGCGGTATGTAGCCAAGATGCCACAAGGAGATCATGACATTTGAGCTGCACCTCCCTCTTCTGGAGGCATTGTCTAAAGAGTCCTTCTAGATGAGGGTGGGGGGAGGGAAGGATGTGTTTGCTTTCTCCCACACTCGGAGTCTATCGTGAGTTTCCAACGCAATACCTACCTTGTTTCCATCATGTATATGACGAGAGAACAAAGAACACGGAAAGAGCTGGATTCGGCACTTTCAATCCCTCCTTGCTTCCAAAGCTCGTTGTTTATCCCGGAGCCAGTCATCGCCAATCTCCCCATCTTCGCTTCCCACGGAGTTAACCTCCTCTATCCAAGACCTCCCCACCATCCATGAATAAGACATCTCGTCGAAGTAGGGACCCCTTTGGCAAACTGCCAACGGATACACCTATCCCCTCTTCCCTAACACACCCCGTTCTATGTCGTCTTTCCTTTTTGTTTTTTTCATTCATTTCCGTTTTCCCCGTTGTTAATACCGAGAGAAGGGTAAACGGGAGCCCCCCGTTTTAGTCCTCCACGCGCGGCGGTTCTAGCCCCCCTTTTAGTGTCGACTCGGTCGAAAAAAACTGGTTTCTTTCTTTCAATTCTTTCTATTGTTTAACAAATTGCTTTTTATAATCTTTTCCTCACCCTTTTTCTGGGGTGGGGCCCCTTTTCCAAGGAGGTAGGTGGAAGCCGTTGATGAGGGCAGCCTTCTGAGAGGAGTCGCATCGATGCATGTGTGTTATATTGGTTGGGATGGGGGCGTATACAGACACGCTTCTCGCAAAGAAAGGGGCGTGCTATGTTCTTCTTACGTTTATGTCCCTCGTCCGTGGGAAACGGGCCGTCGCCATCTCGGAGTTATCCTTGGACAAAGTCTATTCCTTCCATCACTTCACGAGCTTCATTCCAGATACAAGTCCAATGTTGAAAAAAGAGTTATATCGATTTATATATACGCAACCGTAAAAAAGCTAATCTCATAGAACATCATGGTTTCTTTCAAAGGTATTTTGATCAGTCATGTTGACGGGACTGTCATGCAATCACCCGCTGTCCCTCCATTCTGTCTTCCTCTTGTTGGAGGACCTGTCCCATCAGTCTTCCACTCTTCTCCCCCATCCCCACATTGGACTTTCGTCCATCTCATTTTCCCGCGGTCCTATCACGGTTAGAAAGCTTTTGTTTTTTTTTTTTTTTTCGGATCCAAAGAATGTGTGTAACGTCGATACTGGTCGAAATGTCTCCACAAAAGAACGGGGTTTCCAATCTTTTCCCATGTCCGAAATGGCTTTTCTTGTCATTGGCTTGGTGGTGTTGAATCATTCTACGACCCAATTTGGCATAATATCCGAGAGGAAAATCCTTTAAAGCTTCGAAGCGGGCTGGGCGGCGCCAACGGTCGTAATCTCGTCATAAAGGAGGCTGAACGTTATGTCAGTCAACGGTTTTCTTCGTTGGCCCCAGCGGCCGCCAGAAGCTTCTACATCTGCAAAAAAAAGAAATGGAGGATGGGGCGTGGGGTTTCAACTTACGTCGTCAAGAAGTCGGCGTAATCCTCACCGGTGACCTGGCCGGCGAAGTACTGGGCGGCAAGGCGGAACTTGTTACCCTTGGGGGCCTTGGCGGAAAGCGCGTCGGCGCTCTCGGAGAGAAGCTTGAGGGCGTAGGCCTTGTCAACCTTCTTGCCCTCGGCGGTGGTAACGCCGTGGCGGACCCACTGCCAAAGCTGGCTGCGGGAGACCTCGGCAGTGGCGGCATCCTCCCTGTTGATGGCGGTATTAGCAACCTGACATACCGAGATGTCGTGATATACGGGACGGCCCGGACACACACGCGCGAGCTGGCGGGAAGCTATCCGAGGGTAAAGGAGGTAACTTACATGAGGTAGTTGATGGGCACGCAACCGACACCGCGGATCCAGGCCTCCATGTAGCCGAGGCCGATGTTGAGGTTCTTGCGGATACCATCTTCGGTGATCCTGCCGGGGACGTTCATGTTGAGGAGATCGTTGGCGGTGATGTGGACATCCTCACGGCGGATGAAGAGCTGGTTGGGGGTAGGCATGTACTTGTTGAAGACCTCGGAAGCAATGCTGGCGAGAGCGGGGTGGGCAACCCAGGTTCTACCAAGAAAGTTAGTCGTCATCTTCCCCCTATTCAAAGCGTTACTCAGGGAGAAGAAAAGAACTTACCCGTCGTGACCGGCGCGGACCTCACGGAGCTTGTCGGCACGGACGCCCTCCATAGCCTTGTCGTTGGCAGCCTTGTCATCCTTGATAGGAATCTGAGCAGCCATACCACCCATGGCGTGGACACCACGCTTGTGGCAGGTCTGGATGAGGAGTTTGACCTAGAGAAATCCATGTCAGTACACTGATATCGCAACAAAAAAGAGCGTCCCCCACACACATTTGTTCGCGGTTAATGAGACATCCAGGTTTTACTTACGTAGGCATCCATGAAGGGGACAGTCATGGTGACGGAGGCACGGTCGGGAAGGACGAAGTTGGAGTTCTGCCTGAACTTCTTGATAACGGAGAAGATGTAGTCCCAGCGACCGCAGTTGAGACCGGAAGAGTGATCCCTGAGCTCATAGATGATCTCGTCCATCTCGAAGGCGGCAGCGATGGTCTCGATGAGGACGGTGGCACGGACGGTACCGCGGGCCATGCCGATGTAGTCCTGAGCCAAGTTGATGGCGTCGTTCCAGAGGCGGGCCTCGAGATGGGACTCCATCTTGGGGAGGTAGAAGTAAGGACCGAAACCCCTCTTCACGGTCTCGAAGGCATTGTGGAAGAAGTAGAGACCGAAGTCGAAGAGAGAAGCGGACATGGGCTCGCCATCGACAGTGACGTGCTTCTCAACAAGGTGCCAGCCACGGGGGCGGACGATGAGAGTGGGGAGAGTGCGGTCGCTGCGGAGCTTGTATTCCTTGGGGCCCTGCTTGAAGTCAATCTGGCGACGGTTGGCGTCGTACAAGTTGACCTGACCGTTGAGCATGTTCTCCCAGGTGGGAGCGCTGGAGTCTGTGAGAGTGGGGAGTTAGCCGAGGTGATCATCACACCCTCTTACCGCAAACTACCGGTTCATTGGCCTGCAGCATCCACCTCTCTCAAACTCCCCTCTCTTTCTGACGGGGGAGGGGCAGCTCTGAAGAAGGGGGAAGACGCAGGAAATTCCCCCCGATCTTTCACCAATAAATGGCAGTAAAGATGAGAAAAGGAAATGAATAAATAATACATACCCTCGAAATCAGCCATGTAAGTCCAAACCTCAGAGTTCAAGGCATTGATGACCATCTTCCTGTCCGTGGGACCAGTAATCTCAACTCGGCGGTCAACGAGACCGGGGGCGGGAGGAGCGGCCTTCCAGGTGGGATCATCACGGATGTGCTTGGTCTCAGGAAGGAAGTCGAGGAGGGCGCCCCTGTCGAGGTCGGCCTGGCGGATCTTGCGGCGCTCGAGGAGCTCCTTGCGGCGGCCGTTGAAAGAGCGCTGGAGAAGGGCGAGGAAGGCGAGGGCCTGGGGAGTGAGGATCTCGCGCTGGTGGTGCTGGACGGCACCGAGGACGTTGACGCCCTGGAGGATGGATTCGGTAGAGGCCATTGTGAATGTGAGGAGAAAGGAGGATGGATGGAGGGGTATCAAATCACACGATAGCGATCGTAGATGAGTTCCGGCGAGATTGTCTGCCGCTGGATCAAGTCGTGATTGACAACAGACGTCGACCTTGGGGAGTATCACAGAGTAGTCGAGAGAGGCACAAGTACAACAATTGGTGTTGTCAATGGGGGAAGAAGAGGGTAAAGGAAAGGGAAGAGAAAATCAAAAGTCAGGTTGTGGTGGAGAATAAAAGTCAGAAGCAAAGCTTCGGGTGTGCTCTGATAAAGGATAAGCGAGGTATCGTACAGTTATGAACCCAAACCCTCCCAGAGGCAGAGAGACACAAAAGCGGCGGGGCCGTGTTTCCTTCGTTCGGTACTGGCTTTAGACGGGCCTAGCTAGAAAGAGTCATAGCAAGATATCCGCAAAAATGCTCCATCATCGAGTTAAGCTCGGCATGTTCGATGGTTCTGGGCTCTCGGGGTGTATCGCAGCTAGTGTGTGGTGTAGCTCGCTTCATCGACCTTTCTGCTTCCTCGGCGCTCTTGCAGGGTGCCATCGAGGTACTTTGCTCCGATACGGATCTGGACCGAACTGGAGCCATCGTCCATTCATCGATACGTCCTTGGAGTGCAAAGAAGATAAAGGCGAGCTTCTCATTCGCTGGCTCTCGGCTGTGTGGTGTAGTGTATAATGCACGAAGTACTTTTATCGCCCGCGCACGATGCAATAGGTACCGGGCGGTATCTGGTTATCCGTTTGCCTCGATGTTCCTAGGCTCGAGGTCTCAAGCTCGGCCAAGTCTCCCTTAGCGCCTCGCCCCGTTTGACGCAGCGGGCTGGGCTGGATTCGCGGAGACAATGTTACAATGCGACGCGATCATTGGAAGATTGGCCACCAGGGAGGGGAATCAACTTGATGGATCGAGAAGCGGCTCCAAAGAGCCGGAGCTAAGACTTACTTCGTGGGAGTCATTCGGTATAGGCACGGAGATAGTCGGATTAGAGGAGGAGAAAATTGGTTCGGTGATGTCCATGATTTACAGACTACATCAATTGATACATCATACATTGATACCTCGTATGTCATTAGCAAAGGGGCCTAGGCTCGACGGAGGAGGGGAAGGAACTAATGGAACATAGAAAAAAAAATCTGGGGTCAGACCGGTGCAATGCGGCTTTGGTGGGTGGCGGGGTGTTGTGTTTAGGGTGTGCGCGGTTAGAAACGTGGAAGGAGCGCGCTCAGTCAAGTCATGAATTGATCTAGATCTAAAGCTGGGAACGGAAGTCGCTATTTGGGGAATCAGGAAACCGACCAAGTAAACTAAACTACGAGGTGCACTTGGCCGCATGAGAGCCGGGCTTTTCTTTTTTTGGCTTGTGATGCTGGTCGTACATTCCAAGATAATGCCAAGTACGGAACAGTTACTTAACCCTGACATGTGCAAAGCTGTTCCCCCTGCATGTACCCTCGAAGCCCGCCGCCCGCCGCCGAGGAACTTCAACTGTTCGGCCGTAGCTCACGAGAAATACCGACCGGCAGACGCCGGCTTGTCACGGCAGCTTCAACAATACAAATTCCACGTCCTGTGCTGCTTCAAAAATGCTCCTCGCTGCTTCCTCTACGAAGGAATTGATGCACGAAGCAGATCAATCCTCTCTCCACCGTTTGCCTTCGTCTCAGAGCCACCATATTTCCGCCCACAAACTTTCTCGAGGTACTCTCGTCAACTCCGCCGGCCCGAAACCGGACCGGAACTTCCTCGTGCTTGTGGTGACGTCTCAAGCAAGCCCCATCCCAAAGTGATGCGTCATGTCATTAGGAAACCTTCCCCAGGCCCGACCGAGCAGGGATGGATTGTTCCCCGCTGCATCACCGACCACCACGCACAAACCACCAAAGGATTTGATGCAAGAGAGCTTCAAGGCCGATGACTCTCACAAGCAACAAGCTGCATTTCTACGAAAATAGAGGTCTCGAATCCTCTCGGAATACACCTCCCCAGCTTGTATAACCTCTGGTATTCTATTTAGTAAATTCTGCGTCATCTTCTTCCTCTTTTCTGCTATTGGGGGCTGGAAGATCCGATGCCCCGAGAAGGACCTTGCCCCAGGCCCGACGAAAGAAACTTAAGCCTCGGCTCCACGGCGACGTCACGGGGAGGCACCTCCAAAAGTCAAAAATCACTTTGTCCGATTTAATTACCCCAAAGTAGCCAAGTACTCCATTGTAACAGGTTGACCACGTTTGTACACATGCGCATCATCTGAGCCGAGATTTTCCGATGAGACGACCTGCTTCGTTCATAGGTTTGTCTTTGATGGCGTCATGAACTCGAGCACCGTTTATTACTTGCGAATTGCCGGTCATATCGAGGACGCGAAACTGAGACCCATGAATGGAACACCTGGCGCGTTGACACTTGGCAACTGCAACCTGGCGCTTGGCAGGACACTTGGCAGTATTGAAGACGGGCGAAGGGTGTGAGAACAGAGTATTATTGTGAACTACATCTCGTTCCAATTTTGCCCTCAACTCCTAATAATAATAATGTAAAAACAAACCCTTTCCGAGGGAAACATTGCTCTCGCAGTGGCATGCGAGGCAGGGGCAAAAGATGGGTTTTTCTGACATTGGTGATCGAGATCGCCATCCACAAAAATTGCCATGCCTCCCCGGGCACTTCTCGAAATGCCTTGATCCCAAGGGGCTCCCGAGAGTCTAATAATACCGAAAATGCCACTTCATTCGCCATTTTGATTTTCCTTTTTCCTTTTTCCTTTTTTTTCACCTGCCATCATGGGTATCATACAGAACTTCATCATCACTTTCTCGTTAAATCATCCCAGGAAGGAGTAAACCAAACGTAGCGGAATCCCAACCAGGAATCATCGTCAAGAGTAACGAAAACAAACAAACACCCTGTGGATCCAACGTGCCTGCCTCAAACTCCAAGTTGAGAGGAGGTCCAAGAAGGAAACCAGGCATATAAAAAGAAGAGAGTCGTCGGGAAGTAAGAAGGGGATTGTGTCGGATAGAAAGAGTAAGAATGTGTGCCTATCCACCCCCCTCAAGAGAGGAGTATAAGACCGGACCAGGGTCGGTCATCAACTTCGTCGGTAAAGTCTCACCGTTCCGTTCTCAATAACGTCTGGCTAATCGTCGCCATAGCCGTAGGACAGGGATATTGCGCCCACCACACCAAAGCCTCGTGCTTTGGCTTCGTCCACGCCCGCAACTCCTTTACGAGGGTCTGAATCAACCTCTTCTCCAATTGCTTGTTCTTGAGGATGACATCTTTATCCTCAAGAACCCCACGGGTGGTACGGAGAACTTCGCGGAGGCTGCTCGCGGCGCCTCGCTCCTGCGTAAAGCGGATGATGCATAGAGGCGTTGGGTTTCCGTCCTCCCACGCCTGGATAAACTCAATTGCAATGGAAGCCTCTCGCAGTCGGAGATCTGGTAAGTTCGGGGTGTTAATTACATCCAGCTACCATTCTTATGGACAATGGAGTAAACGGGAAGAGAGAAGAGAGAAGAGGGAAGAGGGAAGAGGGAAGAGGGAAGAGGGAAGAGGGAGGAGGGAGGAGGGAAGAGGGAGGAGGGAAGAGGGAAGAGGGAAGAGGGAAGAGGGAGGAGGGAGG
>NJFT01000051.1:0-209200 GCA_002221725.1 Scedosporium boydii | reverse complement strand
TTTTTCCAACAGTCCTCTTTTGACAATTTCCCTTCCCCGTTTCCTCCTTCTCTCTTTTCCTTGGGTGGGAGGCGGAGTCGAGGCCCAAATTTCCGGCCAGCCAGGGATGCCGAATGGGAAGCCGTCAATCATTTTGGTGTGGTGGGGTCATTCAGCCCCTCCCCCAGACCACTGGAAAGTGGTAGTGAAGTCGTACCAGACTTCTCTTGTTGAGGGCCGAGAAGAACCAAGCACGGCTAGGCTAGCCACTAAAGGGAAGTCACGGAACTGGGGGCGGGAAGAGCCATTAGTGGTTCCCTGGCTTCCCTGTTAATTTTGACTCATCGAATCAACCCGACGGAGAGCCAGAAACCAGGGAACGCTAAGAAACGACCAAAAGGAAATGAGAATAAAAATGCCCAGGAGGAATGCGAGGGACGGGGAAATTTTGAGTTTTCCCAAGAGATGAAATTGCGCCGGCAACCGCCAGCGCACCGATCCACGCGGTGTGAAAAATAACAGTGGAGGCAGGCATTCGAGGGCGAGACGGAAAAATCTCCCCAATTGGTGCCGGTCGCTGCAACGGTGGCAATATTGCAGCTGCATAACGTATTTAATTACCTGGGATAAGGGCGGGCAGTATTAACGTAGACGTCCGTGGGTCGCGTGTAGCCGTTGGCGTCGGTGCGAGAGGCCCTCGACACCTCAGAGTACGCTGTCGTGTCTCGGTGTGTGTCTCGGTGCCCTGGAACCACCATGGCGGAAAATCGCTGCGTAGGAGGAACCGAGCTCTCCCGACGACGGCGTGGAGTAGTAGGCCCCCATGGTTCTGCATATATGCCATCATCGGACTCGTACTCATCCTGCTGAGCGGCCGCCTTTGCAGTGGCTCTCTCGAAGCGTTCGGCGAGGGGATCCCTCCTGGCAACCGCAGTCGACCTGCGCCTGCTCTCGGATCGGCGTACGCTGCTCGACTCAGCGTTCCGTGAGGTAGAGGATGACTTTCCCTCGCTTCGGGAGCTCGAGGACGACTTATCCTTGGAACGGGAGCTGGAAGATGAAGACGACTTTTCGTCTGAGCGAGAGCTTGAGCTCGAGGAGCTCGAGGATTTAGCCTTGGTCTTCTTTTCCTTTACTGGTGACTGAGACTCGTATCCGTCGGAAGCTACCGCCGCGGCCAACTTCTTCTCGAGCTTTCGGTTCTGCGCCTCAAGATCTTTGATTTGAGCTTCGAGTTCTTGGTTCTCTGCCTCGAGATCCTTGTTCTGCGCCTCAAGTTTCCGGTTCTGAGCGTCGAGATCTTTGCTTTCTTTGATTCGAGTCTCAAGTTTCCGGTTCTGCGCCTCGAGATCTTTATTTCGCGTCTCGAGCTCGGTGACGTTGGTCGTGAGGGATGCGCACCTTTGCGCAAGGGTGCCCTTCTCCTGCGTCAACCTCTCGTTGTCGTCGGTTAGAACGTCGTTGCGGGCCTCGAGCGCCTCGTAGCGGCTGCGGAGGACGCGGTAATCCTGTTCGCGCTCGCCGGCGTCGCGTTCCCTGGAGTTCGCCTCGGCGTCGGCAACCTCCAGCTTGCGCTCTAGGTTTCGAATTCGGGTCTTGGCCTCACGGAGAGCCTCGGTCAGAGCTGATAACGTCGAGAGCTGTTCGTCGCCCGACGTGTGGGCCGAGTCATGCACTGCATACCCCCAATCAGGACTGGTTGCGTAACTATCTTGGTCACTGGACGAACCAACTCCAGAGTCGGTGCTCTTGTGAGAGAAATGCTTGTAGCCCCTGTCTCGGTGGACCCTTTCAGGGTACGGGTAATGGGAGGATGGCATCGGCATCTTGGAAGCGGGTGAGGAAGGCAGAACGGTGTAAGTCCTGGAATGAAGATGACGGGAATCCGCACGGGATTGGTGCTTTTTCAGGGCTGCAGAGTCAAAAAACCGGCTAGGTTGTTTTGATCAGTTGTTCAAGCGAGTTGTAGGGTCCGATTATGTTAGCTTGCTTGAGATGAAGGCAAGGGTCCAAGTCCAGGTTTGGATCTAGTCGGCTCCGGTGGATAGAATGAAAGGGGCAAAGAGTTAATAGAACTCTGGTCTGAAGCTCCGGTGTAAGGAATGGATAAAAATTGCCTGTGGCTTGCAAGAAGGATCCAAAGACCTTAGTATCCACGGACGGAAAGGTTCAATATATAATAAAAAGAGACTCCCGGAATAATAGTAAGAACGGGATGACAACCTCAGTTCCTTGGAGTGGGAGGAATGAAGCAGGTATGACGGTTGAGAAAAAGAATGCGTGATGGCAAGGTTGACTTATAAGTCCAAAGTGGTCTTGGTCTCGTTAGCTTGAATGAACCCGGGATGGGCCGGCTGCTGCCTTGAGGGTGATTGATGGTGGTGGCCCGGAATCATGCAAGTGTAAAAAGAAAGTGTCGGAGGCGCGGGGAGCTTCGATGTTCTCCAGAACGGATACTCCCACTGCCCCTCGCTCAAAGAAGACGTCCCAGTGGACAATTCGGATCACCTTTGTCGTACAAGGAATAAGGAATGGTATCCAAATAAATGAACAAGGAGGGGTATCACATGTAGAAACAGCCAATGTTGAAACGAGAAAGCCAAATGGAAAAGAGAGTGGGTGGGTTGCCTCTAGGCAGGATTCGCAGCACTGCCATGCAAGGAAGGACAAGGAGGGTGAGGGTTGCTCAAGGCAGCCTATGTTTCTCTAGCTATGCGCCACAGGATGCGTTGACAATCAGTGTGTAGATTCGCAGGTTGAGAAGGTGGTGAGTGACATCCAGTGAGCGCATGGTGGTGAGGAAATTGGCGGGATGGGGTTGGGGCTGGTTGAGACGAGAGTGTGCTCAACTGCGTGTAGGAGGATGAGTGTGTGTGTGAGAGAGTGTGTGTGTGAGAGTGTGTGTGCGTGCGCGCAAGAGCGGGAGTTAGAGGGACGAGAAGAATAGAGAAGAATGCTCTAGAGCGGTGGGAGGAGGGCAGGACTGGGTGAACACGCAATGTGTAAGGCGCAGGTGAGGAGATGGATGTGCCACAACACAACACAGGTGCGCCAAAAATACGTCCCGAGAGGGCAAATATGAAGCCACGGATTTCCTCGATAAAAATAAAAAGAGGAAAAGTGTGCGCTGTTCAAAATCCGTCACCAAGGGAAACGGGAGAATCGGACAAGTCCAGGAAACAGGTGAGTAGATCAATATTGTGAGTCGGTGATGTTTTCGATTGGCGAGATTGTTGGAAAATCCACGAGGGATGGAAGGAAAAGGATGAGGAGGGAAACTGAAAATGGAGGTGGGAAGGTGATGAAGTGGTAATATAAGGAACACGGAAGAACAAGGAAGGAGGAAGGAGGAGAGGAGCGAGGGAACAATAAAGGGGAGCAACGCTACGGCGGTAATTGCACAGGTCCCGATTTACGACAAGGGTCAGAAATTTACCAGCGCGGCGGAAACTGGAACGACCCAGACTTCTTCGTAGTGGAGTAGTGTACGGAGTAGGTGTAGACAGGGTAAAGAGTCGGAGGCCAAAGCCAAGGAGGGGAAACAGAAAACGAAGAAAAAAGAAAAAAGAATAAGAAAAAAAGAAAATAGGACGAAAAAAGGTCGCGGTGACGGGGAGAGATAGGGCTGGGCCACCGGGAAGCGGGAAAGAACAACCAGGGGGGCGTGGTCTTCGGGAGGAAGAGGGTGTGTGTCTATGGTTTCCTCCCCTCTGGTGCATTTTTAACTCCTTTTGCCTGCTTTGGGAAACGGAAACCCTGTACTCGTGCTGTCCTGCCGACTGAGACGCCGAGAGTGAATGATTTGGAAACACTGGCAAGTTCAATGTCGCAACCCTCATTACTACGTGTCCCTGCCCTGATCACCACAATCACACCGACCAAGCATTATTACTTCCATTGTTTGTGGCATATTATATTAATCTCGGAGCAACAACATGGAAATCACCTCCACAACCGTGTCGTATCTCTGGAAACGCCGAAAGGTGCTCCCCAGTAACCCAAACGAGAATTGATTCCATGAAAGCAAAAGGTTAAGAAGAAGCACTCCCAACCATCCTCGACCAGGCCCTAGGCTGTCGTGTGCTGCGTCGCTGGGTCAATGTTGCCATCAGCAGTCTGCCCAGCGTGCCCAGAACTCATTTGGTACCAGGACTCGTACGACGAAAGCGGAAATGGAACGTGGGAGACAACGAGAGAAATTATTCCCCGAGTCTCCCTCGTTCATGATCAACTCAAGCTTCAATCGAGCCGGGTATCCCTTGCACAAGTGGTAAATAATGCCGTCTCTCTTCGAGCTTGGGTTCTTGTGTCGGCCCCCCTTGCCAGACATCAATACCCGTCCACTTTTTGTAAGTGTGACTGTGTGAGTGACGACGCCGCGTGTCTGGAAAACAAAAATGAAAAAAGGAAAAGTGAAAAGGAGTGTGCGTCAGCCATCATGCTCCTTGCCCTCGACGTGTCCAGTCGCGTTCGTTCCTTTGTTCTATTCTTAACACTGCTCCGCCAATCCTCGTCCTCGACTTGCAAGTACGAAGTACACCGCCCATGTTGGTGGTGTAACCGCCTGCATTAACACTTCAATGATCAACTCAAATGTTCGAGAACGCGTTTTCGCCTCCAGCCCTGACGCATTTCCACCTCCCACAGCATAAAGATAGCACGACCAGTTTGCCTTGTGCGCCTTCGCCCCTCACGCGACAACTTATTGTGCTCTATGCCAGCTCAGTTATTGTTGGACCAAGGGCGGGCTGCACACCTACCCCAACTGTCTAAGCCTCTCTGGCATTTACTTTGCTTACTACACTTTTTACCTCGTTTCATGCTTGGAAATGACAATCAGCGGTAGTGATGTGATACATGTGAATTCCTATAGAAAGACTATCATAGAGAACGAATGCTCATCTAGGCAGCCTTTCCAGACTCAAGGAACCAAAGTACGCTGAATACAGCCTAGTTTCCTCTATAAACTGAGGCAATGTGTCTGGCGAACAAAACTGGGGAAGCGGGCAGAATTGGGCCCGAGAAAACAGAGAAAATCAAGTTAAACAGATCCACCTTATCCCTGTGTGCAACCAAATCCTGGTGTGCTATAAACCGTAATCCCTTTTCCGACTCCTTTTTCATTTTCCTCGACGCCTTTTTGCCCTCCTTTTTTTTTATGTCTTTTTCTGGTCTGGGTGCCAAAGAATTGGGATCCAACCCTTGCTTCGTAAACAAGTCGGGCCAAGTCCCCAACATACGTCATGTTTTCAGCCTGGCCTGAGTCGTGGACTAATACATGGAAGGGGTGGATCCAGGAAGAAGCGCGGCACTACCCGACTTCTCGTCCACCTTCTCTTCATCGTCTGCCTGTGCAGCCTCCTTTTCGGCCTTAGCACCGGCAGCTTCCTTTCGCGCCTCCGCCACCTGTCGCTGGTAGTCGAGAGACTGGAGGGCCGCGTTCAGGAGAGGTTCCGCATGCTTCGCGGTCGACATCTTGTTAGCCTCGTCAATGGACATATTCTCGTATGTCTTCTTTTGGCCCAAGTTCAACTGCGGAGCCGCCTTTCCCTTGGACGTCGATCGTCCGTCAGCCACGGCTCCGAAGGGATTCCGTCCCGGCTTTCGCTGCTTTTGCTGCTGTTGGAATTCGTCCAATGTCATACCCAATCGAGCAGTTCCGCTGTAGAACCAATCATCGACCTTCTTTTGGCGTTCGCGGAGTTGATCGTCCGACATGTTGACTGCGCCAGAGGGGTAGCGAGTGTTGAGTTCCGAAGGGTCCCAACCATAGGGCTTGAGCAGCTGGGCCTCGATGGACCAAGCCTTATCTTCGGCCAAGTTGGAGTTCAACTTCTGGCGAACGCCTCCCTGATGAGCCGGAATTCCAAGAGCAGAGACACCCATATTCGATCCGGGCCTGGCATTGTAAGCATTGGGGTCGCGGTTGGAACCGGAGGAGTGACCGGTGGCCAACGCCTGCTGAGTACTGCCCATTGGCATGGTGTTGGTTGCGCCATAGAGGCCATATCCAGCGCCGGCGGCAGGGCCTTGTGAATTCATGTTACCCATGGGGTAACCCTGCTGAATGTTGGTACTGTAAGGGTAAGGGCGCAGATTGTAAGAAGGCGACTGCTGGGGTTGTCCGGCCTGGTTGGTAGGCGAATTGGCGTGTCCATGGTTATAGGCATGTCCCTCAAAGCCTGGTTCAGACGGAGCAGCTCCGGAGGCACTTGCATTCGCCATGAGAGGACCGAAACCGCCATACTGATCAGAGATTGGGTTGAGAGTTGGGGCATGGCGAGGGCCTTGAAATATGTCTTGGCCGGC
Organism: Scedosporium boydii; assembly: GCA_002221725.1. NCBI lineage: Eukaryota > Fungi > Ascomycota > Sordariomycetes > Microascales > Microascaceae > Scedosporium > Scedosporium boydii. The sequence continues at coordinate 202,912 of NJFT01000051.1, read as the reverse complement.
TCCAATTGCGCCGTGGAAAGGATTACGAACACCGCGGTGAGGATGCATTTTCTGAGGAGAATGAGGGAGCGAGGACATGCTACCACCCGTAGAAGAGCCCGTCTTTGGGACAAAGTACTGGCGCTGTCCCGGGGGTCCCGCCCGCAATGGCGCGGGGGCTCCTGGGCCAGTGGCCAGAGTTGAGGAAGAATAACCCCCAAGCGGAGGCTTGTAGTGCTGCTTGCTCATCTTCGCTTGCGCGAGTCGAGCCGCGTAGTCCTCGAGAGCTCGAATATCTGTCTCAGAAATTTTCGAACCACCAGATCCTTGACTCATATTGGGGAAGACTGCTATGTCGTTGCTGCGGGATGAGGCATTGCTGGATGGATGATTGGGCTCATTGGCTCCTTCCATGGCTTGATGCTCGAAATATTAGAACTGGAGCAAGGACACACAATGTGAATCACGAATAAGGGTGAGGATGACATACCGAGTCTGATGCGAGCATGCGACAAGGCATTTTGGGCTTTCAACTGATTGGGATTCGGGTACGAGGCCAGGTTAGCCAATGACTTAACTGGAAGCTTTCGAAGAGCCTCGTCAACCGAATCGTAATCGTTGTCGTTGTTCCTTGGGATCGGGATACCACCGGGGATTATATCAGACTCCGACACCGACGGAGACATGGCCGAGTTCGCAATTTCGACAGAGCGGCGCATAATCTCCTGGGGAGATGGCGACGAATCGGAGACCGGACCCGGACTGCCATCGACACCAAAGGCGGGATGCATAGGGGTTTTGGCACGGTCGTTGTTTTGCCGGAGAGGCGAATACTGACTCGTGGGAGAGACGAGATATGGCCTGCCTCCACGGGTGGGGGAGCCAATACCCACCATTTCCAGCTGCCTTGTTAGAAGAGAGACACGGTTTCCGTGCTCTTGATGGGGAGACCACCGCTGCGCTCTACCTCGGCGAATGGGGGCTTGAAGGGGCTGCTCCGACTCCGGCTTCCAAATGGTACCGGCCGTCGTGTAAAGAGTTGGAGACTGCTCCTCTTGCTCATTGTTCTCCTCATCTTCAGAGAGCAGGTGCTGCCTCTTCTTATCGGGCGGGGCCATCGACGACGTTCCGCTGGTCGCGGAACCCGCATAAGGGCGCTTGCCCGAGGGAGGAGTCGAGGACATCTCGGTCCAACTTTCAGTGGCTCGAAGCTTACAATTTCTGTCTGTTTCTGAAACGGGATGGTGCGAGGCGGCGATCTCTCCTTCCGGCTCTCTCCTTCAGAATGAATCCGCCCTCTAACAAGATGTGATGTTAGTGCCAACTATACTACCATGATGCCAACGGAAATGTCTGGCCAGGAGAGATCCTGAAGACGGCAAGACAACAGAAAGCCAGACGACAAGGGGACGGGGAGAGCCATTGAAGCAATAAATACGACTCACACTGGAATCGGAGTCCACGAGGACGTCGATTATCCTCAGTGTCCCTATGTCTAACTCATCGTCAGATATGTTCGTGTAAGAGAGCGGGGTCGACACCAGCTGGGAAATAACGGAACTGGTTGTTCCTTCCCTGCTCATGATGACAGAGCAGGAATGGAAAAGGGGAAGGAACTTCGATTGGGAGGTGAGTCGATCTGAACTTACGGAAGGCACGCCCTTCGTCGCAGCTTCCTGCTTTGCTGCTTGCTTGGTATCCGGTGATACCCTTCGTTCGGACGCGTCCTTGGTGCTCGGGTGCCAGTGGTCGGTCTGTGACGAGGTCAGCTGCGAAATGTTTTATTTCTAAATGGGAGGGCAGAACGCGAAGATCGCTCTAGAAGGAAAGGAAGGGATTCACCTCTGAGGAACGATCAACTGTTCTGGAAAGGCTAGCAACCAGGTACTGGACGAATTCGAATGCTCTGTCGAGATTTCATCAGCCTTTTCTGCCCTGAAAGGGACTGTAGGCTTGAGATGACCGCTCGAAGGCAATCCTCGACGCATACGTGTCCGAACTTGTCCCTGGAGGTGAGGGGCAAGCCTGGAGCTGTGGACTTGGGCAGACGAAGGAGTTCAACAACTGATGCTGACTTACTTGCGTACGCTCCAAGGCGAGTCAACACTGGACCGTTTGGCCTGGAAAGAGGACAATCGACCGAAGTCGAAACGCGAAAGGGGAGGGAAACACGAAACGATCAAAAGAACAATAGACGACGTGAGAACGGCGTCCTCGAAAGAAAACGCGATTTCCACTAGACGATGTCAATGGGGAAGTGTTTGAAAGGCTGGTATGGAAAAGGATGAGAGGGATGGATGTGGGAGTGTTTGTTTGTGGTTGAAGAAGGGAAGAGGAGGGGAAAAAGGCTTCCTCTGAAGGAGACATACAAAGTAGGATGGGATGGCAAAGACCAGTTGAGCCCGCTTCGATGTTGAAGGGCTCTAGGATGAGAGAGATCACCTCTGACAAGGCCAGTCCCACGATGCCAGGTTGCGGAGCACCCTTTCGTGGATGCTCCTCCTAGCCCAGATCATCTGTGCCCTAGAAGGAGGCATGTCCATGTGAACTACATTTTCTATAGAGCCTTAGAAGTAGGAACTGATAGGCCATCAAATGTGGCCTGCTTGTCCTTAGGTCCCTAAGATGATCTCAGTAGCACCGGATGTTCAAGCAGTCACCTCTTTATAAGGCAGGATAATGGAGATCATCTTTCATAGAACAAGGCCAGCTCTCACTCTTCACTGGATCAGATACTCATGCAAGAAGGGAAAAAAAAAGGGAAGTATATTGAGACAGAAACGGACAGGGAAAGCCTCCTGTCGAGACAAGATGTAAAGGTGCCCTCTACTCCAAACGCCTTGACGAGTATAAAACGCTGTTGACGACCACGTACCGACATCTTCGGATATCCATCCCACCGCACCTTACTTCCAACCCCACGCCCTGCAAATATCCTCCTTGATAGAACCAAACCAATAGCAAAAGAATGTAGCGACATCAAGATGCCGAGTCCGAATGGACTCTATAGGGTGCGTCCTCCCGATCAAGAGGTCGAGGAAAAGAGTGGCCCCAGAAGAATACGTCCCAATAAGGATAGGTGGGACAGGCAGCAATGATGAGCGTCCCGGATTATCCCTCCCGTGCATACTATGCCAAGTCAGATAGCCGTGGTATCCAAAGCATCAATCAACTATTTACATGACGAAATGAAAAAAAAAAAAGGGGGGGGGGGGTAGGGTTCTTGGGTGTTATAGGTTATAGGATAATCGAGAACTCATTCCGAAGAAATAGAATTCCCTGACTCTCGACTTAAAATGCAGGATAGGACCTGGCTGGCGTCAAGCCTGGCGGCGGACTTCGCCCGGGCTGCGGGCCCCTATTTTGGAAATCGGGGTTGCTAGCTTGCGGGGTTGGTCGTCCGTAGCCCCCAGGAGAACCTTGCGCCCATTGAGGTTGCGCCGCCGGCCGCGCGTTTGGGTCCGCCGCATACCGAGGGTCCACATCTTCGTAATAAGCGGCGCCCTGGTCTGGGGTACTGCGGCCCTGAGGTTCGGGTCGGCGGATACCAAGAGGAGACGGCATACTTGGGGAATGTCGGCCTGGGCCGGCGCCTTGGTTCCAAGCCGCGCGAGGTGGCACGTACTGTCCTTGGGCACTATGAAATTGTTAGTAAAGGAGAACCTCAGGTTAATTATGACAGAAGAAAGCGGCTACATACTCTTCGGCGCTGTACTTGCTACCCTCACTGACGTATGAGTCAGTTGGCCTCGCACTTCCCGCTCTGGCCTGTTGCAGTCCCACCATCCCTGCGACGTCCGTATCACCATCTCTAATGGGGGCCTGGGGCTGGGCATAGTTGCCCGTGGGGCCTGCGGGGCTCGCATCCATCTCAGCTAGGGGAGTGCCTGTTCCTTCAGGCAAAGGAGGAGGTGATTCGGCACGAGGCAGCGTGTTGCGATCGGAACTATAGGAATCGTATCCAGTGCTAGAGGGGATCGTGGTACTGGAACCATATTGGTCGTTAGGCCCCCGGCCATACGGACCATAGGCATCCGCCGGGGACGGACGTCGGTCGTAAGGGCCGCCATTGTTCATGTTCTGGTAGGGGACCCGGCCGCCCCCTCGCATCATGCCACCAGGACCTCCCCGCGGAGGCGGGCCATAACCGCCTCCCCTTGGGGGTCCGTATCCACCCCTCCCAGGTGGTCCATAGCCTCCACGTGGAGGCCCGTAGCCTCCTCTACCATACCCACCACGGCCACGATATCCTGGTGGCGGCATACCACCACGACCTCTGGCGCTCAATTGATCGAAAGACGGGCCGCGCCGGAGAGCATAGTCGTTGGGCGATGGGCCCATAGGGTTTCCGTACTGATCCTGCTGCATGGGTGGCACCGAATTGGACCTCATGGGCTCCCCCAAAGGCGGACTCGTGGACCCGGAGCCCATAGGATTGGGCGATGGCTGGGTAGGGCTTCGTTGAGTCAGGGGTATTCGCTCGTCACTGACCTTGTCCTCCTTCTGCTGGTTCTCAAAAGATGCGAAGGCGGGGAGCACATCGCCAGTGCCGTTAGCCCCGCTAAGGATGGGCATAGTAGGCTGACGCGCGAGAGCAAGGGCTTGTTTCTGTGCTTCACGATTATAATAATTCTCACCGCTCATCTCGGCGTTTTGAGCGACCCTGTTCTGCCTGGCTTTCCGGCTAATGAGAGTTCGTCGCATTGCGCATGCGAAGATGCCACTGAGAGCGACCATAATTGTGGCGGCAAGCACAATGTAAGAACCCCAGGCGAGGTGAGGTATGAAGACCAACACATCGACAAGGAAGGCAAGCAAGCACACAAGAAAGTCGATGAGAATAAGAATGAAGATGCCGAGAAGATAACGAGTAGAGTGAGAGGCAGAGTGAAGGTGGGCAGCGGCGGCCATGATAAAGCAGGCAAGGGTCAGAAAGGCTGCGATAGGATGCACTATGAGAATAGTGGTTAAAGAATTCCGAACCGACGTGGGCAGATCGAACCTGGACTCGTCGGTATTCAGAAGTCCAGCTACGCGAGATTAATGTTAGCCTCCATGACGGCAACGAGCGTCGCACACTCGGAACTCAAGTTTCTAGAAGGCAGAGACGTACTCGGATCATATCCAATTGTTACGTCGGTGCAACCATTGGTGCCACAAAACCCGAATACACCAAAGTTAACACCACCCAAACTGCCAAGGGGGATCGCGCTGATAATCGGGGCTGAAAGAACCGCCAGTAATATCAAGGCGAAAGCCCCAAAGAGCAGTATCGACAGAGGAGTGGCTGGTCGCAACATCGTGACGAAGATCCAGGGGACAAAGATAAACGGGGTACGGCGAAGGGCGCCAGCGTCGTCAAGACGCGGCGACGAAGAGGGATGTGTCGCTCAACAAAGAATCGGACGCGTTCTAATTTCCTGGGTTCATAGTTCTCACGGACGAACAAATGGATCGCTCGAGGGACGGGTTGGATTCGAGGACGAGTAAGTCGTACACGACACTTCGACGATTCGGAGCGCTCGCGAGTCGCACGAGGACAGTTTGTCGACAGGGGAAACGAGCTTTCTTCGCTGTAAGACGGAGGAGTCGCTACCATTCAAGGAGAAGGGGTGGTAGCGCTAACGTGAATAAGACAATTGCTCGAGTAAGAATATCAACTTCGAGGATCGCACCAGCGTAGAAGAGAGAAGAGAAAAAAAAAAAATAGATGTGCGTATCAACGAATGTGGAGGTTAAGGAGCGTGGTTAATGTTAATGGAGGGTTGGAGAAGGGAAAGCGTTGGTTGTCACGATGAAGATGCTGGGGATTTCAGTAGGGGACAACAGGATAGGACCGACAGAAGTGCTATGGGGAGGAGCCAGAGCCAAGGCGATCTGGGGCGGGACAATAGAGCCCTGGCAACAGCCAAAGTACCGAATACAGGAATGCGCTCTTCCATAAGGAACCTGGGACTCGCACGAAGTAGGGTGGGTGTTACTTCCTACTTTGTCGGCGACAGAGACCTTGAGTCGGGGTAACCACAACTTAAAGCACGCCACATTGCGGGAGGTTTGTTACAGCGTCGCGTGCTAGTTTAGGTCAAGTCGTGTACCTTCCTGTAGGTACCTAGTTATGGTTGCATGCATGAACAAGCTTCAATGTTCTTCCGCACTTTTGGTGTCCAATGTACACTGTACACTACCTCACGACTTCGTGCCAACAAACTAACGAACGACGAAGTAACATTAAATCACCGTTTGGAAGTATTCATCTCCTTTTTCGCGATCCTGCGTCCTGTCCTTGCATGCTGTGTCCCCCACCAATATTGCTGCATCACCATATCGCTCATCATCATCAGTCGAGATGTTCCCTCAAGGCCGGATTCCGTCATGCTTGAGGGTACTTTGCAGAGAATTTGAGGTCTGTGGATTGCTCAAGTTTTTTGGCAGGCTAAACGATAGCTTCAGCTGTTACCTCAATGTCATCAATATTTCCCTGTGATTAACATGTCCTTCCGGGAGCAGGACTAGCGCTGTAAATCAAGATCAATCCCGTTCATCCATTTAGTCAAGTTCCAGCAACTGGAACCTACCATCAATACTTGATCCAGATCGTGACGAACGATAAAGCTGACGAAGACAGAAGCTTACGTGTAAGCTCCCAGATGGATCAGTCTCCAAGGATTGAGGGTCTTGACAGTTTCTTGGGACTATGTCGTGTAAACGGAGTGGAGAAGGGACGAAGCGGGGTGAAATGTGATGAAAGAAATGACGGTTTAGCCTAGGGCCCTAGGCTAAGACCAGAACGTTCAATATTATCAATTGATCTGTTATCGCCTACTTCGTACCAAGAGCGGACTAATGCAAGATCGCCAGCAGGATACGCAGATTTTTGTGCAGAGGAAGACTGTCTGTCTCTGTCAGGGTCCAAATTGGTGGGGCGACGAAGGGTCTAGTGTAGTTTCGCCGGGCCGTTAATTCCTCAAATAGCCATTGAGCAATTCTCAAGGTACGAAGTATTGATTGATCCAAATAGCGACTAATGCTGTTGCCATTTCGACGTCCTTCGAGACTTCAGCAATTGATCAATGACATTATCTCACTTTAATACGAAGTCATGTCGCATTCTGGTATGAGGTACTGCGACTATTGTTGTTCAGTCCGAGTCGTGTGTGTTACGAAGTACGTAACTCCAGTCTTTACTTCGTACCTTCATTGTATTCAGGCACCAAAGCTGGCTGGTTAAAATGAAGCTCGGAAATTACCCTGGCGGTTCTAGCATTCCAACGCAACGGACAGCAGGAAATGAGGACATTTAGTGTCCAACAACTTTACGAAGCAAATGCAAATGTCCATAGCTCGCACCGGATTCTTACCCTGTATCTATGCGAAGCAGCAGTGTCTACGGTGTTGGGTTTCGGGGCCAATGCTCCTGAGCCTCAAATCAATCTCGATCCAAGTTTAATATTTAAGTTCTCAGGAGTCGTTTTCATGCCTTCACTTACGCCTGTGGAGATAATTCAGTGTTGTACTTCGTACCCACCCCTTGACTCCAACAGAGTCCATGGTTGTATTCGATACTTCTTCAATAGCTTCAGTGCCCAGTCGCCAACGCCCCAGATAGGGTCCGTCGATAAGATCTAGCAACCCCAGGAGGAACTGTTTCAGATGCTGCCCTTGATATCCACCTTACTTCGTAGTTCGGACACGTAATATTCGATATTCTGCGCCTCGTCGGCCACGCACTAAGCCCTTGCTGATTCGACTTGATGACGACAAAGGAGCCCACTATTCAAACGATCGAGTCCACTGCCTCAATCAGTTCGACATCTTCTAGCAGCGAGGAGGTGTGAGGGGGAAACTGTAAAATTGCCTCGTGAGTCGAGTAGAGTTTACAGCTAGCTTGAACCTCAGAATAGCCCCAACCTATGCATCGGAATCGTAGGGCTGGGTCACAGGATTGAATCCGAAGCAACTCTGTTAAGGGTCCAAATGAGCAAACTGGAGAGCAGCACTTGATAGGCTGAGTTGCACAGCCTTCAAATGACGCCCAGTCAAACCAGTCAGAAGCTGTCACTGACATATATCTTCCCTGTCCCCAGTCCACGCTTCAACACAGACTCGCCGACCAAGCCTGGCTCTGACAAGAAGGGGCGGGAAGGAACTGCATGAATGAACCCGCCCAGACGTCTCAAAGCCGGAACTACATCGCTTCCTTTCCGACATGGGTGGGCAACGATAAAAATAGCCCTTGCACCTTGGGACGTCAGTTGCCGCTCGACTACCCTACTATGTACAATGGTGTGTTGCTATGAGTTCGTGGACAGTTGAGTTCGTGTTCTAGGAAGCCCTAACTTCGCTTGAAATCCAGTACGCTCCCCTTGTATAAGGTAATTGTTTTCTTGTCTTGGGATCGCAGGATAACTATGCCATCATGATCTCGCCGTCAGGCCTCGAGAACAATCATCCATAATAAGCGGCATGTGATGGAAACGGCAAGGTAATGGTATATCGGCCCGAACACGGCGTAAATGTCCACTTTCTTCGTCTATCGAGACAATTGATTCTACTCAAGCGAGTTTGTTCTTTTTGCCATGGGCGGTCGGTCTCAATTCCCGTGGATAGATCCGTCTATTAAATGAGACTACATCGAGTTTGAATTTTGGCTCGAGTCTGGGCTTAAAATGCCACGGAAATGATCATTCAGAACAGCAGTCAATGGGACCTACATATTCGAGAACCGCCCGCTAGTTGTGATCACAGTGTTTGCTTTCCATCAACGTTGGCCTGCTCATCAGTCGTTTTCTGGTTCTCTATCGAAGATCAGGCGTTGACTTGAGGTGTCAACCAGGTTCTCCAGGGGCAGATCCGCGATGCAGGGCCAGAGACTTGAGGAGCTGGAGCTTCGACGAGTATGTACTACTTTCTAAGGAGCACGGGGGGGAATAAGGTCGAGGCATGAGCTAGGGCTATGGGGCATGGGGTGAATCGGTTTAGGTTGATCATAGGTGCTGAATGCACGATCTCGAAATAATACTTCATAAACGGGAGAGTGGCCCACCAGGACCGGATCACGGGGCCGCTGAGGGACGAGAGGGATCAATACTCCCCGACATGAAAAAAAGAGGTCTACGGGAAAGTCAGAAATGTTAGTTTTCGTCACCGTTCATGGCGGGGAAGAAATTTCCCCTCGCCCTTTGTCACGGCACGGCAGCACAGGTCATGGAAATGACGTTTATTGATCTCTAGAGAGTAGAAGAGGAAAGAAAGGGAAGCTACAAAGTAGTTCTAGCTGGCTGTGGAAAATAGATTATTCCAGCCGGTAGGCCCCGTGTGCCCACCACAGCCGGCATCAGAGGAAGGTCCGACCCGTCCGCACACAATCCATTTGTTCAGACCGTGACACCCTTTCATCCTAAAGAGAAACCACCATGAATTCCTTATTTTATTTTATCAAAGTATCGAAGATGCATCTTAGATTTCCTCGTAAGTTACCGTAATTATTATGTTGCATCTGTCTACTAACTACCTCCTGAAATCTTCAGGGAATAGCATCTTGCCTGTTACTCTGTTGCTGCGTAGGGCAACGGGCATTCGGCGCCCGAACTGCCACATGGCCCAACCTCACATCTTCTCTGGCTGTGAAGTTCTACGATGCAGATTCCGACTGATTGTTGACTTCCCGAAGTCCTACTTGACCATTGCGGCCATGCGATGACCATTGGACCATTCCTTCTGTGTGGTATGGCTCTCGGCCAGCGTCTCTTATTCCTGTGAGCGGGCCGCATAGACCTGTTTGTGTTGTGGGTTGTGCTGCTCGGCTCCGACAAATTGCGAAGCCTCGTCTCAGGACGTTTACTCACTCGACCTTTTTTTTTTATCGTAGGTTATACTTCTTTGCTATTCTGATTCCATGTACTGACACAGATTATAGGGCTCAGCTCCGACGATACCGCAAGTAGCCCAAGGCTTGGCAAAAGTATCGGAGACCTCATCCGGAAAATCACAGATGTCGACACGAGAACCGAGCAACTTGAGATCAGGAGCGAGGCGCTCAAGCAAAGGACCGACTTTCTTAAGAGCGAAATTAGAGGTCTAAAAGATCAAATCGGTAAACTGACCGCGGAAGTTCGCATCGGCTTTGGGCACCTATCCCGCCAATCGAACACTATCAAGGATTTAAATGATGAATTTAAAAGACTTGCCAATGAGCTCCGTAATAAATTCGAGCAATTTTATACGCGGAGTTTCTTTGCAGTAAGTATGGAGGACTCTACTTATTTTTCTTCAGTCTTTAACTAGATTTAGGTTATTGCTGTATCAATACTTCTCGTGGGAAGCGCGTTGGTCCTCCCAATTGTAGAGGATCGTCGTCTCGATATCGAGATGAAACGAGGTGCCATCATTGAGTATGGAAAGAGGAAGATGCTCATAGAGATGGAAGAAAGGAGGCCGGCGTGTTAGAGTATTGTTCAGATTTTTTCTTTTTTTTTTTTCTCTCTTCCTTTCTCCCTTTTCTAAGGAGTGCTTTGAAATGTTTTAAATGCACTCTTTTATAGCCGTATACGAAGCCAAAGTAGCAGAGAGAGGGTGCAAAGAATTTGAGTTGGAGTGGAGGCTAAAGGACGGACATGACAAGGAGCATAGGGTCGCTTTGCATTTATTATCTTTATTATTATTATTATTATTATTATCGTTATTTATAAGACTGCCGCGTTTTTCCCTTCTCCGTGGGCAGAACTCACCAAAGATGCACATCTCGAATCCGACGCCGAAAGTCGTCGGACTTTGAGCTGAGTTTGCTGAAGCGCGGCGATTAGTTCTGCCGTCTTAACTCCGTCGGTGTGGATGAGTCGGCTTTTTCCGCTCGGATGATATCACCGCTTATGTGCACCTGCCTGGCTCAAATTTGACCATCCACCGCCCCGACTTCTTGATCCGACTCTCTCACGAGCTGGAATGCCCGCTATATTTTCTACATGGCGTCCTTAAAGTGATATTCACCAACCCTTAGAGCCTATGTTCCGGTCGATAAGAGGCAGGGCCCCGTCGAGGGCCCTGCAATTCGGCCAGCGCCAGCAGCTTAGCAAGCCATGCCACCTAACTCGCGGCGCCCTCCAACGCGGTCCTAAGGCCCAATTCACTACCGCCCGACCTCGCCCTTCTCCCTATTCCTCCTCCTCATTCGAGCCTCTTCGGCCTCCGTCGCCAGCGTCCCTAGGCACCCCGCGAGCTCCGAAATCCTACAAGCGCACGCGAAAATGGCTCCGTCGCCTCCTCGTCCTCTCCGCCACGGGCGGCACCGTCTACCTCATCGACCACTACCTCTACGCGTCCAGCCTCGCGCGCACCCTCCGCACCTTTGGAATTGGCGCCCTTGTCGCACTGGACTACAAGATCAACTTCCGCCCGCAGCCCATCACCGGCGGCACCGTGCAGGACGTCCACCTGCGCAGCGCGGAGCGGCTGTTCGACCTGCTGCGCGCAAACGGCGGGCTCTACCTGAAGATGGGACAAGCTATCGCGATGCAGAGCGCCGTTCTACCGCCTGAGTTCCAGCGCATGTTCGCGCGCATGTTTGATGATGCGCCGCAGGATGAGTGGAAGGATGTCAAGGCGGTTATCGAAGAGGACTTTGGCAAGAGTGTGGAAGAGGTGTTTGGGGTGAGCTTTACGGGAGAGGAGGGTAAGGGCCTTATGGAGAGGAGAGCTAGGGCGAGTGCTAGTGTAGCGCAAGTCCATTGGGCTCGACTTCCGGACGGCCGCGAGGTCGCAATTAAGATTCAGAAGCGGGAGATCGCGAAGCAGATTGCTTGGGATCTTTGGGCGTTCAAGTAAGTTCTTTTACGCTGTTCCCCCTGCCGTCCGAAACTACGAATCCTCGAAGGGACGAGATCTATACTAACCGGATTTTCTCTTTTTGTCTTGGATCTTAGGACGGTAACGAGAATCTTTAGTTACTGGTTTGACCTGCCCTTTTACACTATGATACCCTTCATAACAGAGCGTTTGGAGTTGGAAACGGACTTTGTGAACGAAGCCAAGAACTCTGAGACTATGAAGAAGCTTATTGAGGGCGAACCGGGCATCCGTGGCCGGGTATACGTGCCCAAAGTGTACCCCGAATTTACAACAAGGAGGGTTCTTGTGGCGGAATGGATCGAGGGTGTCCGGTTGTGGGACAAGGAAGGACTCACGTCTATGTGGCTCGGTGGCTCCGGGAAAGGATCACCTGGCGTTGGCAACGAACTGCAGCCTCCTGATTTCAATCATGCTCGGCGGGAATTGCGCCAGAACCCTCTTCATGAAAAGCTCAAGCCCGAGAGGCTAGAGTGGAAGGGCCGTCGGGGTCTGGGTGGTCTAGGCCTGAGCTCAAAAGAAGTCATGAAGACGATGGTGGACCTGTTCTCGGCTCAGATTTTCAAATGGGGAGTGGTCCATTGCGATCCTCACCCAGGTAACATATTTGTGCGGCGGAAACCGAACGGCAAGGCCGAAATGGTCCTCATCGACCACGGTCTATACGTTTACATGAACCCAGACTTTCGCCACCAATACTGCGTCTTCTGGAAAGCACTCATGACTTTTGATCATAGGATGATGGTCGACATCACGGAGCAGTGGGGGATAAGAGGCTCCGATGTCTTTGCAAGCGCGACCCTGATGCGGCCTTACGAAGGAGAGGAGACGAAGCAGTTCCTACGGGAACTCGAGGGTAAATCCCCTTCGGAGAAGCAGTTCCTCATGCAGCAGAAGATGAAGGCGAGTTTGAAGGACTTCCTCGCCGACGAGGACAAGTGGCCCAAGGAGCTCATCTTCATCGGCCGCAACATGCGCATCGTCCAGGGCAACAACCAGTACCTCGGGTCGCCCGTCAATCGGATTAAGATGATGGGCGAGTGGGCGAGCAGCAGCCTGTATACTGATCCGAATCTACCGTTGAAGCAGAGACTCGTGAATGCGTGGCGACATCTCCTCTTCAAGACTGTCCTCGCGGCCACGGATATTGCGTTTTATTTCTTCAAGATCCGCCAGTTGCTAGGCTGGGGCGGTGGCATGGAGGAGGAAGTTGACCGACATATGAGGGACATGGCTCATGGATTTGGGGTAGAGATTGAAGAGAGCGTCTTCGCAGGGTAAGCAATATAGACAATTAAAAATGGGGGGGAAGCGGTGCTCGATCTCGATATATTGAGGCAGGCCCATGTACGATTATGGATAGAAGACGAGTGGCAGGAGTGTGTGGTCACTCACACACCACACACATGAAGACACTTCTCAATCTAATACCTACCAGATTTATTGGACGAACTACTGCATGGCTTGGGTCTGTGAAGTGCCGAATGGGGATGGTCATATCAGGCTTGTTCTAGAAATCATCGAGACACGACAGCTTCCGTTTTCGCAGGATGGCAAGAGGTCACGGACTGAAGTGTTCTTGCGTTTGTGTTACGACTACTTCGTACTTCGTTGTTGGTGGACTGGGGTCCCGATTATCTTTAAATCGGCGGGCCTCCCAGGTTAGAGGAAGAGCCAATGTTGGGTGAAATCTAGACAGCCACCGAGCTTGGCTTAAAAATTCCGACGACCCGCAAGCCTTGCAGGGTTGACCGTGAATCGCAATCGCAGTCTGTCGATCGACACTCATCGTTGCTCTCTTCTCCAGCACGTCGCAGCTCGCCTCGTTCTCCAGATCTCCAAGAAGGAGCCGTCTTAATGGTCACTAGGCGGGTAACAGGGACAGAGTAACCTTGGTCTTGTGTCTTGTTACCCCTTTTCCTGCTTTAAGCTGGACGGTAATTGCGAAGTACAAGGGATCCGATATTCTCAAACGAACCCACCTCCATTTCCCGCAGAAGCTCAAAAGTCTCGTCTCTTCTACTACCACATGGTTTCCCCAGTCATTCTGAGGATTTAGCGTCAAATGCTAGGACCGTTTCGTGGCCCCTAATCTTAGTTGGATATTGAGATTCGAGGGCCAAGAATCAAATTGGAGGCGGAAAATATCCCGGACGCCCCACCTTTGCAACTTGCAAATATAACGCTGGATTAAACACCGAGGTGTCGGCCTGGTGTGATTGCTTCGTATGACAACCCTGGGCAACCCCCCTAATAATGCTTCGTAGGAGCTACAGTGGAAATACGAAGCAAACCCATCAACTGCCTTAAGCAATTATTGAATCCTGCTCGCTCTCAGGTCGAGCACGTGTTAGCACCTGCATGAAGGTGCCCACTGCTTCCCTGTGCCCACCGCAGCGTTTTACTTCGAATGCCGAGATGCGCAAGCCCACTTCGCTAAACTACTCCTCTTCTTCTTCAAGTGCATGGCTGGCCGCATAGGAGCTCACCTTATTTCCTGCACATCTCCAGGCGTATGGGCGGACTTACAGTAGCGCCCTGCAGAGACGGTATTACTGTCCCCCTCTCGTCTCACCTCCCACATGACGGGCACTCATGGTCCCATTTGGTTTAGGAGAACATCCTGCTGATTGGTTCGATCAACCTTGGAGCTAACGGGACAGTCCACTTTTGCTGTCCTTCCATCATTAGGGGAAGGCTAGCTGTGATTGGCTGTGGGGGCTGCCGGGGTACCTGCAATTTTAAGGAGACAAGGCCCGGAGTGATGAAAGTGGCATCTCTGATGACCTTTGTGGCCGACGAAGGCTCCAAAGGACAAGCTAAGCTCTTTGTACTTCGTACTGCGCAGGCCAGGAGATATCTGGGACATTGTTTCGGGTGTTCACATAACATAGGTTACAAAGGAAGGAGGTCAGGTCGGCGCTTAACGCCAGAAGAATGCCGTGATGAAGAACTGGTTTTACATCAAGCAAGGGCAGAAATCGGCCCCTTCAAGCCTCAATGTAAGCACCCGTGGCTGGATCTTGGCGCATCCAGACGGCGTCTCCTGGCCTGGTCTTTATCCGCAGCTTTCGCATTGTGGTCGGAGAAGTGCATTGCGTACCGGTGGTAGTGATATAGCCCCTAATATCACCTGGCTGGAGCAGTGGAATCAATCCATTCGGTCATCCTGTGGTTTCTGAGGGAGAGGATGAAACTAACCGCGCCGAACTCCCCCCGTGTTCGACTCTACCGAGGAAAGGAATTGGAGAGGGGTGATGCCGGGATCGTGAGTGTTCGAGAGGAAAAATTGACTCCTTTTCGTCCTAGTTGTAGGTACGAAGTAATAAGGCGAGATCGGGCTTGAAGATCTGCATTGCGCAGGGCTTAACTATGCTTCGAGAAAATCCTGTTTCTCAGCTACTGGTCGAGCGCCAGCGGCTCGAGGAGAGATTGAAATTGTTAACACTCAACATGCAGTATCTTCGTGCATCATTGCCCAGATGCATGTCTGAAGTGAATGATGGACAAGTACTAAGGATGTAGTTATTTGCATCGAGGAAGCGAGGATCCAGCCAGCCCAGCTCGGGCTTGGGGCATTTTCTTGTCGAGTCTTAGTGGAGTCAGTCCCAAAACTACCCCCAGAGTCTTGGCCCGGGTACCTGGGTTAGTACTGGGCTTTGTTTCATTGTACATAATACAGTGGAGGAGCTCGGCGGAATCGACCTGATGAGGAGCTGGACTACGAAGGAGGGAAGAGACTCAGGCACCTCCACGTACCTACCTGGATACCTGGTACCTTCGTACTTACACTACGAATTGAACTGATTTGATGGATTGACGGATTGATTTGATGCGAGGCGAGAAGATAATTACTCCTCCGTACAACCCTGGTAACGCATGTACTTCGTACACTCCACCAGCAAGACACGCCAGACAAGACAGTGTACTTCGTACCTGAGGTGTGTATGTAGGTGTGTAGTCTAGGCGTGTCATCCGCATCGATTAGCTCCTGCCTGCCTTCTTACCCCCTCCTGCCCATTTCCAGTCGGTTGCTCCCTTCCAACATCAGAGCAAAAGTGGGTGGTTCCTGTCCTGTGTGTTCCTGGCTATCCTGTCTGGTGTGTCATGCCGGCCCAGATTGTTCTTTCCTCCCTGAATTCTCACAGTTGGCAAGGATCCTTCAACGCGTTTTCCCTTCAACCTTTTTTCTTCACTTCGCATCGTTTGCAATGCAAGCTGCATTCGACTGAGAAATAAAGTAAAACAGTCTTTCAAAATCTTTATCTGTCATTGTTTTACTTTTTTTTTTTTTTACTTCTTCTTACCCTCTTTACCCCGGTTTTGATCCACCTAGTCTCGGGTCGTCCTGCGCTGCCTGGCACCACCAACGTCTCTCGCGCGACCTCGCTTCCAACCCGTTCTCTGCTGACCGTCGCGGAAACACCTGGTCTCCCCCCAATTTGGAGTTCACCAGTCAACCGCGATTTTCTAGCCCCAGATCCAAGTCCGACTTGCTGAGACAATCCTCGCGTGATTCCGAGCTATCAGCGAATCCATTCGTTCTAGAGCCATATCCGCCCTGACACCCTTGTTAGCCAATCGACCTTGCGGATGGTCGGTTGAAGTCGAAGCTGCGCCGAGCATCAGAGTCCCACCTCGACCCCCTATTCTAGAAACGCCCATTCCCTGCGATTGATATCGCCAGCATTTCTTTTCTTCATCCTTTCTCCCAATAAACGAATTTCTCTACGAACTGGACAGGATCAAGCCAGGTGAGTTTACATCGTGCGTCTCGAGCACATCACCGGACGCTGCCAATGTTCGATTAATCCTGTACTCGTTTTTCCTACCCCTGGAGCTAGTGCTCACCCCCAACGCCCATGTTTCGAAACATGCTTTTCTTTGTGAATCCACCCGTCCGCCTTATTTGCGGGCCAGACCTCACAACTTCACCCGTGACGTCGATCTCTTGACTGCATCGCAAGAGAATTAAAGTGCGCGTGAAGCATGGCTGGAGGAGACCTCAACCCAAGAGTCCCGTCGAGCTCTAAGCTTCAACAGGGGTTGGGCAACCACTCCGCGCGCACCCTTTTAGACCTTCTCGGGTGGATAACGAGCTTCTGCACTCTTGCAGCACAGATACCCATTTTGGACTCTGTGGCCAATGATGCGCAGCGCATTGATTGGAGTCGGCAGGCGAACGCGAAGCATATATTAATTGGGGGCGTGGATGGTTATTCGATGACCGCTTACCCTGCCCTTCGATCTATCGTTTCGGATTTGGGGTCTCATCAGGAGACGGGTTCATCAGCCACAGCTAACAACTTCTCATGTGCAGGTTATCATTCATCGATACCCCATCTTCTTTTACGACCTGGCTGCGCCATCTATTCCTTGATTCGTATTCATCGTGCGCACAGACGACGACGTGTGCTCGCTCAGCTTAGGAATTTGGTCTTCAAACCCCCCCCTCTAGTGTTGGTTGGTTGCTGCAACCCGTGCGATCCACCTTCGTTCCCTCATCGCGCTGCCATCAACCCGCGTCGTGAAAAGCATCAACGGCAACGCTACGTCGATCGAATCTACGCTTCATCAAATAGCCGTCGTTAGCAGGCATATCACCCGCGTGGTTACTCTTCCGCAAGGTACACGAATTCGCAGCCTAGCGGAAGATAGTTTCCCTGTTAATGCCTTACGCTGACAAGAATGACGCCGCCCCGCCGTTCTAGTCTCGGTATGCTTCTCCGTCGAAGCAAGTCTGGGGACCTCAAGTCCCGCAAGGCCAAGGACGCCGAGCGCCAGCCTTCTGTCTCCAAGGTCGCCCCCAAACTTCCCGATGTCTATCGAGGTCACGAGCAACTGTCAAACAGTTTCGGCACCGAATTACGACCCGACTCGGTCTCCATCATTTCCGGCACGACTGATCTCTATTCCGCTCGCCCCTCAATTGACCCCGGACGGGGACCCCTGACAGCCGTCCCCGCCCCTCCGCCGGTCCCCAATACGCCGTGGGATCCCTATGCGCGTACCGAGAGCATGACCCATCGGGGTCGGTACAGTTATGCCAGCAGTGCGATTAGCACTATCAATAGCCCTAGGAGGGTCCGCAGACGCAAGGATCCTACCCCATTCAAGTACGTCTTGCGACCTCCCACACAGAGCTCTGATTCGATAATACTGTCTATACTGACATGGCGTCTAATTTAGTATCCTAATCATCGGTACCCGAAACTCTGGCAAGACATCCTTCCTCGAGTTCCTCAAGACCGCCCTTGCCCTGCCACCCAAGAAGAGAGCTAAGAGAGCTGAAGAAGACGATTTTACTCCCCATGCCCCGCCCTCGGGCAATTTCATTCCTCACTATCTCGAAACTGAGATTGACGGTGAGAGGGTGGGACTTACACTCTGGGATTCTGAAGGCCTCGAAAAGAACGTAGTTGATCTGCAGCTCAGAGAGATGTCCGCCTTTTTGGAGAGCAAGTTCGAGGAAACTTTTGCAGAGGAGATGAAGGTAGTCAGGTCGCCTGGCGTCCAGGACACCCACATTCACGCCGTCTTCTTGGTCCTCGATCCCAGCCGGCTCGACCGTAACGTTGCAGCAGCGAAGTCTATCTACTCGAACGGCCATAACGGTATCAGCGATGCACGAAACCCGGGTGCTTTGGACGACGACCTCGATCTTCAGGTTATGAGGACCCTCCAAGGGAAGACGACGGTAATCCCCGTTATTTCCAAGGCCGATACGATCACCACGAAGCACATGGCCGCCTTGAAACGCAGTGTATGGAGCAGCATCAAGAAAGCTAACCTCGACCCACTGGAGTCTCTGGCGCTCGATGACGAAGATGGCAGCTCGGCTGGTTCCAGCCGGATCGATGAGGTTGATGAGGATGCTGTGCAGTCGGACGCCGGCTCTGATTCGGCACCCGGAGAAGGACTCCCTATTCAGGGGAACGAAGGCCAGGAGGCCGGTCAGGGTTCCGACGATTCCGTCCGCCGTCACAAAGCAGAGAAGGAGGAGGCTGCTGAGGAGGATGTCACATTCCTGCCCCTCTCCATCATCAGCCCAGACCTTTACGAACCCGGCGTTATCGGCCGCCAATTCCCCTGGGGTTTCGCCGATCCCTACAATGAAGAACACTGCGATTTCACCCGTCTTAAGGATGCCGTCTTCAGTGAGTGGCGTGCCGAGCTCCGTGAAGCTAGCCGAGAACAGTGGTATGAGGGATGGAGGACGAGCAGATTGAAGCTTCGGGACGGACAAACGCGCCACCGAATATAGAAGGGCGAGCTAGATTGTCTTTTCCTTGTTGATGAACCATACCCTAAACCATTCAGGTGGCATTCATGGTACGCCTTTTTGATTCCCGGGCAGATCAGATCTCCTCCCAAACTCTCATTTTTCTTTTTTTTTTTCGTCATGTTGTCGAGGTTGAATACTGCAGCATACCCCCTTTGTTCTTTGGTTTCGTATGTCCTTTTTTCTCCCTTTCTTTTCTTCACTTTTTCTGGCACACTTCTCTTGCACCTGGGGAAGGGTTGGGTGGCGCTCTTGGAGGGTTAGAATGCTCAAAGATTCGCGTTTCACGGATCCCCAGTACCGCCACCCCTATCACGAGTCGCACGACAGGCATTCCTTGTTTTGATCCCATTTTTTCTGCTAATTGATGGATACATAAATCACGGTGGGTATAAACGGCCAGACGCCCAGCTAAGCGATGCATCTTGGCGCATGTCTTGCGGTGTTTCGACCTTGGTTTTCCTCCGGCCTCAGTAGCGATTCATGGATGAGATTGGTTGAAAACGCAGAAGGCGATTTAAAATACCCCCTTATTTTTGTGGACGATGAATTTTCTCTCTTCTTCTTTTCCGATTTCTTTCCAGCTTCTTTTGTTCTATTCACTCCATTCGGCCAAAAATTCTCTCATATGTATCTTAGTTCTTTCTCGACTTCTTGACCCGTCCGGTCCGGGAGCTTTAAAACCTGGGTTTCAATGGAGGCGGACTTGTTTCTTCTAATTTTCTCCCTTGGCGCTTCGTCAATTGATTCTCGTCGGGGCCCGCAAATGATAGACCTGTCAATCTTTGGTTTCTGGTAAAATGAAAAGAGGCTCGTCGTTTGCTTGTCACCTTTCTGCTGCGTCTTGATGTTGACGAGACCTTCGTGCGTAGTTCCTTTCACGGAGTGGTGTCCCTTGACCTTGGTGGGCTGTATCAGCTGGCTTTAAGTAGGAGAGATGGGCATGATATGCAGCAACCAAGGGAGCAACGCACGTCGACAAGCATCATACCATAAAACACTACATTGGAGGAAGAAGAGGGGTATCAAGTCCGTTGATTCACCTGCCAAAATTGCAAACTGCCACCCCAAACCACCATCAGGAAGACCTAGTATAATAATAAAATGACCAAAGCAACCCGGGGAAAACCATCCTCGTACGCCATTCCAGAAGCCACAGTGGGAAGAAGCGCAATTGAAAATATCCACCCATGAAATAAAACCTTCGGAACCCAAGGGTAGTCGAGTCCCGCCGCATCGCACCCTGTGAATGTCTTGCTTAGTCCTCCCACTCGGTGTTGAGAGGGTTGCCGTCGTCTTCAACGTCTTCCTCCTTCCGGTCAGGGTTCTTCCCACATTTGATGAGCAAATTCCGATCCTTCGCACTGAGGAGAACCGCGTCGAAATTGTTAGGTAGAACTCCGTCATTTCTGAAGCAAGGGAAAAAACAATGTTAGTCGATTCTGAAGAAGAGAGGGTAGAAAAAGGCAGAGAGAAAAAGGCAGTGGCCGGATAGCATACCTAAGAATATCAACCTTGATGTTCCGAGCCTTGTCTCGAATCTGTTGCTGTGTCCGCCGAACCGCGAACAACTTCTCGCGCCTCGCCTTATCTTCCATGTGCGCCCAGTAACTTCCGTGCTCTCTAATGAGCTCGATCACTGCCTCCGTGTCTTCCTTTGTCCAGAAAATACGCCTCCTAGGCTGTCTGACAGCAGGTTGGACATCTTCGAGAAGCTCGGTGCCGGCTCTCACAACAATAGACTGCTCCGGAGGCCGTCTTCCTGTAGCATCTGGAGCCGCTGCTCGGATCTCTGCCTGAATCTCTGACGCAGAAGCCGATCGGTTTCCTGTGGCTTCGCGAGGCTCTTCTGTAGCCCTCGAAGACTTGGCCCGTGGCGGCCTGCGTTTGGGAGTCTTGTAGGTACATTGAGCCGGGAGCTCCTCCGGCTCCTCCGGCGCCTCTGTGGGAACTTCGTCTGGCACATAGTCTTCATCGTAGTCGTCGATCGTTGGCAGTCTCGTGTCTTTGTCCCCGTTTTCGTATTGTGTGCGGGTTCTCTTCCTCGAAGGCATAGCGGCAGCTGGAGCCTCGACTGAAACGTGCCGGTCACGAGAGCGGCTAGCTTCGCCAATAGTAGCCCGGGTACCTCGAGAAACTGAGAAAAGAGCGCCTACCGAGGCTCGGCTGGTGTAAAGGGTGCTATGGATATAACGGTTAGTGTAACCGTAAAGATGGACATCGAGGGAATGACGCCATGATACGCACCTAGGATCTGCGCGGTCATCTGCCTCTTGCTGGATCTGCGCTTCTACGGCTGAGGAGACAAGTTCTTCATTCTGGAGCTCGCGGACAGGCACATTCTCAATCGTGTCAATCACGGAACGGAATAGATTGTCCGCCCATTCCGACAGATCGTCGAAGAACCTATCGATTGGAAATGTCCTCTGGAGATCATCGATGTCGACCTCGGCACCTTGCATACATTGCCAAAGCTCATCAACTCGGTCGGCAACCTTTTTCCTAGCCTCTCTTTGGTCTTCCTCTTCCTCCATGTCCGGATCCTGGGAGAAGTCGACGTCAAAGATGGGCAAAAGCTCGCCGTCGTCGAGGTCGAGGGTGTCAAATTTTCGGGACTCCCCCGGCGCCGAGGCTAGGAAGACATCAGCGCCGATTTCTAGCGCGGTAGTGCCATCCAGAGAGCGTTCGGCAAGAATCTCGTAGATCCAGCGCTGCGTGCGGATATCGAGGGCGCGATCAAACGTGTTGTACTGCTGGTAGCGCTGGGAGAGAACGCTTTGAGGTGTCATTATACACCAAGGGAATTGCTTGTCCAGGATCTGAAGGAGGCTCAGGATATCGTCGGAGTCTTGGTTGCCGCCCACGGTAACCAGAGCGTCCATGAGGATAACCAAATTCGTCGCAGAAACCACATTCAGAAGCGCATCCCTGTCAGTAGCATCGTCGAGGGATCTAGTAACGAGATCCTTGTCTAAGAAGAGAGACTCGCGCATAATGTAGTGGACTTTCCAGTTGTTTAGCGCTTGTCGGTACGACTCGAGCAATATCTCCCATGTTCTAGTAGAACGGTCGGCAAGCCCGAGGTGATCCCTAAGACCCCGGGCAGCGGCCAGAAGATTTTGCTGGAGCGCGGTCATTACCGCAGCGTTGAGGAGCTCTTCTTCATCTCCGACAGCAACTCTAACCACGGCTTCTAGAGCAGTGGCAGATTAGCAATGCTTCGAGGAAATATGATTCTAAAGTAATACATACGTTCAAGTCCTTGCTCTATGAGACCGTCAGAACCAACCGCCTCCGAGTCCTCATCCACATTGTACTTAACACTCTCAATGCTCCTGGGTTCGGATGGCGCCTTCGCCCCGCGCCGAGCAGGAGGGCCTCTCTTTATCTCCGAGGGTTGATTTGCCTGGCTGGAGGAAGGTGCTGTTCTTTTGCGCCGAGGTCGCTTTTGGACTGTGGCTTGTTGCTCTGGCTCTGGCAATTCTTGGCTGTCATCAACTACAGCAGTCCTCTTTCGTGTACTTCTCGTAGATCTAGCAGAGCTATTAGCTCGCCTTGAAGATCGTGTCGCCGTTGCCATAGGACAGGCTAGAAAGAACTGTGGCTTTGTTGAGGGTATAAATGATGTCGTTGAGTTCTGCTGTAACAAGGAGAAACCACAGAAGACCAGAATTCAGTTCCAGGTGAGTTGTATACAGTCCTCCTCCACACCCACACTATTTGATGGAAACAATCAAATGGCTGTGTCGAGTGAGATGGATAAAGAAGGCGTAGGTAAGGAGGTGAGAAAGCTTTGTTTACCTGAACCCTAAGGAAGACGGATCAGGAAATTCAATCTTTCGGGTTCGGGTTAGGGAAGTCACGTGATTGTTCTGGGATGCTCCTCCCTCTGGTAGCTGGAGCCAGCTGAAACGGCGCAGGCCTAATTGAGATAGAGGTTGGACATGCAACATAATAGACATCCAAGATAATAGACATGCAACATAATACTCTGTAAACACAAAACAATTCCTCAAGATGATGGGTTCCTGTCTCTTTCATTGTCGGCCTTACATTTACGAAGTAAGAGGGAATCATCAGAGTAATGGAATGTAGACAGTGCAGGACCCCCCGATCGAGACTGGTTTTGAAAGAGCCTGTAAACCTCTTCCTCTTCTATAGAAATCTACGAAAGCGATTGATCCTTCGTAGAGCCTTCCAGTATGAAGTAGTGTCAACTGACCTTTTTGGGTGGAATTCTCCTTGTCTTGTCTGGCCCGAAAACCCCAAGAAGGTAGGCCGTCCGAGTTAAGAACAAAAAGGCCTTTCGTATTGAGCAGCACCTGTTAGCAGGTAAGCTAAAGAGAGCGAGGGAGAGTCATACTGTTGCCCCGATGTTCCCCCATGTCATGGCATTCCACCTACTCACATTTGTGAAGTAGTGGTTACCCAGGGCATACCAAGTGAGTGCAATGTGTCCAATATCTGCTACCCAAAGAGCTATGAGGTAGTTTCGAACAACTTTAATCTCCGTGGTAGTCGAAAGCACCGCGAGCCCCACCATGCAGAGGAGAAGATATAGGTTACCGAGCTGGAGAGCAACGAGGCGACTGTTGGCAGAAGTTGTGATTGGGACTGGGCTAGGTATTTGCTCTTCAATGAACCAGTCGGGAGAGTAAACGGCGCCAACGAAGCCGCCTATCCTATCGGGGGATGTTAGTTCAGGAGGGTGGCAGAGGAACATGAAAAGAAAAGAGTCTAGATCAGTAACGACTCCTTTCGAGTTGTCTTACAAGGAGATGGGCTCGAGGATCGTGAAGACAATCCTCGGGAACGGGGGAAGTGCCGATGCCATATTTTTGTTTTTATTTTCCCGTTTCTTTCTTTCAATGCTTTCTTATCCTTTGATGTTTTTCTCGAAATCCTTCTCAACTACCTCGAAGATCAAGACGCAGAGTGTTACAGCTAAACTAGATCCCCCATTCCGATTTGTTGACGAGCTGGGCCTGCATTCGGATAGCCCGGGTCTGGTACCAGTTGGCAGTGGCGCACCTTTCAAAGTTCCCAGGATTCAGTGTGGGAGTCCATATCACGTGAAACTCGATTCATTTTTGGCGGGGTTCACCTCCACGTCCCGTCATAGTATTTGTAGCTTCGGCAGCGTCCAGGAGTCGATTTATATCCAGCTTGCTCTTCTCCACCATCAGTCTTAACTCTTCCAGCCTTCCGTCGATACCATGTGAAAGGAACCCTCCGATATCTACTCGCCTTAGCCTTGCCATCATCCCTTCCAAGTATCACATTTATGTCGCTTTCTTTTGAGCTTACGGGTGCTCGTCCCTCCACAGATCGCTACTGTCGAATCGAACTGTTGGAAGATTTCTGGCCTCGGACTATGGGCCTTCCCTCAACCAGACTAAAGGAGAGTGCAGCTTTGATGCCAGGATAGCACAATGGCCACGATAGAACCGCGCCTCATTCACCTCCTCAACGATGCCACGACACCTAATCTCCCCTCCACGGACCTGCCGCCGCTCCAGTCATCCGGTACCTCTAGGCATCCCGATCGACTGCCTCCTCTCGAACCCGATGCGAATATCCAAGCCGATAAAAATTCTATGAATTCTATGCTTCCCCCTTACCTCCTTGATGACAGCACCAATCTGAGGATCGGGAGGGCGGATTCGAGATACACCATCTTGGATCGTGGGGTTGGCGTTGGGGCTGCGTCCCACTCGCTTCGCCTCCTTCTTGGGGGGGCATCGGCACCGGGTTCGTCGGGTCCTCTAGGCAAGGTACTTGGAGACGGCGTAGATGGATCTGATGAATTATCTACAAAGAAGAGGCACCGAGCAATCGCAGTCAAGGATGACTTTGTCCAACTGCCCCAACCTGTGAAGAAGCAGAAGGCCACCCAGCAGCAGGTTATGCCCCCCATTATCAACGGGTTACTTGAGCCGCCTCCAGATGCGGCTTTATTCCCGCCCATTTCGTCGAACTCCTTCAATGATAATGACTTGAACCTCAACCTGCTTCGAGAGTTTACGAATGTCAACGAGGATCGTAATGCAGCCACGGGATTTCGTGATCCAACGAAACCTCTAGGTGTGAAGACCAGGAGGCGATCGACGAAGCCCCGCAGGAAATGGACGGAATCGGAGACTAAAGATCTTCTTCTGGGCGTGAATCGGCATGGGGTTGGCAAGTGGACTACGATTTTGGAGGACCCTGATTTCAATTTCAATGATCGCACCGCCGGTGATTTAAAGGATCGATTCCGGACATGCTGTCCTGATGAGCTTCGCACAAACCTTCCGACAAGGCCCAAGCCACCTGGAAAATCCTCTTCTTCAACACGGAACCCTAGGCCCGCCAACCCAACCAAATCAAAGGCTAAGACCGGTCTTCTGTCCGAAAATATCTTGATCAATACGGAGGAGGAGGAGGAGGCAGAACCACAGGCATCTGCGGGCGAGTCGGCGAGTGATGTGCCTCTAAAGAAAAAGAAAAGCCGAGCTCACCGCAAGAAACTGGAGGATTTGGCGGAGCTAGGGATCCACGGACCATTCAAACGTTCACGTCGCAGAGAGCGGAGGCCGTTCACAGAGCAGGATGATAAAGAGATTCTCGAAGGCCTGGATATTTACGGACCGGCATGGACCAAGATACAACGGGACCCTCGGTTTGGTTTATCCAGCCGACAACCTACGGACTTGAGAGACAGGGTCCGCAACAAGTATCCGAATGTTTACCAACGAATCGAGAAGGGCCTATTCCAGATTAAGGACTCCAACCCTGGAAATGAATTGCTGGAGCCGTCGGTAAATATGACGATAGAGAACTCTTTGACCAAGGTTTCCTCTGGTCCTGTGGACACTCAGCTCAATCGGCCGAGCTCACGGGATGAGATGCTGAAATGGGGCGGTCCAGTTCAGGGTCCTGAACTGCCCGAGCTGATATCAGTTGTCCCAACAACGGCCAACATTGGGGAGATGGATATATCCCGATTTCTTGTCGATAACACATCAGATTTGCGGCCAAGCGGGAAGCAGGCGCTCCTCGGCGCCGGGCTACCATCACGATCATCTTCACCGGCTGCTGGAGGCCTCGCTTATGAGTAGAGAGATCTGCGCAATGTTTGTAAGCTTTTTTTTTTTTTCTTCTGCTTGAGTAGCATAGAGATATGGTAGGAGAATACTATGCGGCAAATTGCTTGAAACCATTAGTGATGAATCATCAGGAATGAAGCAAAACCTGCACAACCCCAAAATAGGTATGCTTCTGTAAATATGGATTCTGAAGATCTCATGGCGGCGGCTCTTCTTGCTGGTCGCCATTGTCATCAGCCTTTGGCGTCGCGTCCGTGAATATCAGATTCTCAAGGCGCCCAAGATTCGCCTCCTCTGTTCATACTACTACTACCTTTTACAACTAGCTTGATCATAGCAACCAGCGTATATGTAGCATCGTTCCCAGCATTGTGAAGGTAGAGCTCGTCGTGTGGACGCCCAAGACCCGTCAGAACACTTCCTCATGAAAAACTTGTGAGCGGTCCCCGGTAACCTTGTCGGGTCGCATTATGCCCGAAGACTGATAGCGCCATTCTAAATGTGTCGACAACTGCTACCACGGGAGCAACGCTGAATATGTCGACGCCCAGGAGCTAAATGATTCGTAAGTCGTCTGTCACTGAATGACCTACAAGGACGATGTTGCGAGGACGAGCGTGGCGGCCAGTGGACGGTGAGTCTGGGTCCTTGATCTGGAGAGCTCTAGTGATAACGGAGCGGAACTGGTCCTGGCCGATGCGATTCGTCTGGGCAAATATGCATCGCCGGCCGGGTATCAATCTCTTCGCCTTGACGGGGTATTTAGTAGAGAATTCCCGAGTCGTAATAAGTTCGTTGAGACTCTTGCTCGGGCTGGAGTCTTTCAAATCTCGTGTATCAAGAATAGCAATGCCGCATTCTTCGATGTAAGGCCGGATCTTGAACTTGTGCATGTCCCGTCGGTCTTGTCCTGGCAATTCTAGATCGATCGAAATAATCACGACGTCCAGGGAGGAGAGAAGTCCAGAGTTTGGTGTTATGCCTAAAATCGCCTTCAGGCGTCCAATCCCGCCACCCTTCCCAATCTTAATTGGAGGTAGGTCGGCAAACGGGGAAGTTGAAGCCATCGTGACTGAGGTGTAAGTGGTGTATCGGTCCTTCGTGATTGTAATAATGTGGGACCTCAGAGTTGAGCGGGTCAACGGTGTACTACCTTAATATAGTTATGCCTAAGTCGTATGGAGACGACAGTAGGCTAATAGTCGGCAAATTCGAGGATCGATTGAGTGGGAAGCATGTGCTTCTCGATGTTGTAGGATTAGCATCATGGTCATCTTCGCTGGCTCCTGAACGCCTCGCTCTAAGTAGAGAGATCCGCGCAATGTTTGAAAGGCGTTTTCCTTTTCCTTGGGCAGCGTAGAGACATGACAGGAAATGCCATAAGCGATGAATCATCAGGAACGAAGCAGAACTTGTACAACCCCTGTGAACGCGAATAAACATCTGAGGTTGATCCAGCTTCCCAAGCACAGGTACATACAAATTACAGGTCGCCAACAGCTTGAACAGAATAGGCCGCTTAGTAATCAAGAAATTTATCAACCCTACAATTGTACCAGTCGAGCTTTGCGGCGGATTTGTCTAAATTCTCTCACGTGATTCGCAAACATCAGAAACCCCACCAACCAAAAAAATAACCACACAAAAAAAAGAACTTCAAGATCTCAATTCACCACGAAACTTCAGATCTACTAACCCCATCACCAACGCCCAGCAGTCAAAATGGCCCGTGGAATGTAAGTCGACGCCGCCTTGTTACACCGTCTCGTCTCGATATATCATACCTTTCGGCCTTGAGATTCGCTCTTCGTCGCGGAGATGCGTCGCAATGGCGCCTTTGAACCTCGTGCTAACTATCTCGTAGCAAGAAGCACCAGAAGAGACTGAGCGCTCCCAGCGCTTGGATGCTCGACAAGCTCGGCGGAACCTACGCTCCTGTTCGTTGAATCTCAAATTGTCTCGCTCTCCAGAAGAGGAAAAGAATTAACAATTGCAATAGAAAGCCGGCGCTGGTCCTCACAAGGCCCGCGAGTGCCTCCCTCTCATCATCTTCATCCGAAACCGACTCCGATATGCCCTCAACTAGTGCGTTCCGCCACGTTTTTTGCCGTGGAAAAATAGGACGAACTTACTAACGAATATCTGCTTTCAGCCGCGAGACCAAGGCCATCGTGATGCAGCGCCTCATCAAGGTCGACAACAAGGTCCGAACCGACATCAGCTACCCCGCCGGTTTCATGGACGTCATCACCATCGACAAGACCGGCGAGAACTTCCGCCTCATCTACGATACCAAGGGCCGCTTCGCCGTCCACCGTATCCAGGCCGAGGAGGCCGAGTACAAGCTCGGCAAGGTCAAGCGAGTTCAGCTCGGTCGTGGTGGAATCCCATTCTTGGTCACGCACGATGCTAGGACGTGAGTTCTGTCAGACATCATTCAGCCGTTGGATCAAGCTTTGGTCGATTCGAAGTCACCCGACGAATACAAAGATTGGAGCTTTATTTGACGGCTGTATGTCATGCCCTTTATCCCCCAGTCTGCTAACGGTTTCATTCTGCCTCGTAGTATCCGCTTCCCTGATCCTCTCATCAAGGTCAACGACACCGTCAAGATCGATCTCGCCACCGGCAAGATCACCGAGTTCATCAAGTTCGACACTGGTGCTCTCGCTATGGTTACTGGTGGTCGTAACATGGGTCGTGTTGGTGTCATCACTCACCGTGAGCGCCACGACGGAGGCTTCAACATTGTCCACCTCAAGGATGCCCTCGACAACTCGTTCGCTACCCGTGAGAGCAACGTTTTCGTCATTGGTACCGAGAAGCCCTGGATCTCCCTCCCCAAGGGCAAGGGTGTCAAGCTTACTATTGCTGAGGAGCGTGACCGCCGCCGGGCGCACGCTGCTGCTCACTAAAGCATAAAAAAAAAGCTATGTTTATAGGTAATGGGGTATCAGTCTCTTTACACACGGGCCATGGAATTGAATGAGCATTAAAAAAGGGCGTTTCTGGTTGCCTGTTTGATTTCGTCCGAGTCAGAATCCGCGTTTTCCATGCGAAAAATAGAGATGCCACACGGGGCAAGGTCTCTGCGCGAAGAGACGCAATTGACTCTTCGAAAAATTGAGTGACTGAACTTCAGCTTTTTGTGAACAGAGTGGCCACGCAACGTGATGAAACAAGTGATTCGTGGACAAGACCATCCCAGAGTCATTGTTCGCTTTAGTCCCGGAGCTTACAATTCTGCACCCCTTCGAACCCGACTCCCGATCGTAGCCTCCATCAACCTTCATCCCTTACCATTGTGTGTATAAACCCCTGCCCCCATGCCAGCCACAAAAGCCTTGCAGCATGATTATCTGTAAAGGCAAAGTGATTCGTTTGCATCATGGACTAGTGTAATGGAATCGGAGCAAAGTTGCAGGAGATATGGTCTAATGGCATCGGGATTGAGAGCGATTATATTCTCATCTCGAGGGGCGCGTGGGGTAATGGTGACATCGGGACGAGATCAATGCTACAGGGTAGATGACCCAATTGTTGCCGGCTTGGAGGGGATGCTGTCCCGCTCAAGATATCGGGCACTTTGCCTCCAAAGTCAGCGCTGACAGCCCTTTCTGGTATCTAGCTAGGCCCGACTACAGCACAGATGTTACGGATATTTACATCCGAGGGAGAGTGACCTGGTACGTACGCAGGTAATCCTGCTTTTACAAGAACATGACATTGTTAGACTGTGCTCTCTCAGACCAAACTGGACTTACCGAGTGCAAACTCAAGAACAAGAAAAAGAGCGAGACAAAAATCATCTTGCCAAGCCGCCTCGCAAGAGAAAGACCAGCCCTCCTCTCCTCCCGCAGATGGCCCTGCACCCTAGATATCTACCAGGACCCAAGGAAAGATGGGAAGTCTGACATCGTTCCAGTCTGGCGGTGACTGCTTCTGGGGTGAACCCGGAACAGGTCTCAGCCACCAAGCTGCAGGGTCGCGCTTTTGGATTTTCCATTAGTGAGCGATATGAAAAATCCCCGGTCAGTTTTCTCGCCCCCTCCCTCTCTCACAGGAGGGGTGGGTCACCGGACTGCGTAGGGTTCAGGTGAGAAAAAGAACCTGTGTCCCGTAAGAGGTTTCACGGCGAAGTTGTAACGGACTCGGGATTGAGAGGACGGATGAGGGCTAAGAGATTATCGTGCTCCCCTTAACAAGGATCATCAGGGCGGCGGGCGTTGTTACCCTCTCCTTGGGCCTGGACCAGGCTAAGGGCGTGGGGGTTGAGCTGGAAAAGGGCTCGGGGCGGAAACGTGGGCGAATGAGGGAAATTACGTCGTAATGTTCAAGGGAATAT
Source organism: Scedosporium boydii (assembly GCA_002221725.1). Taxonomy (NCBI): domain Eukaryota; kingdom Fungi; phylum Ascomycota; class Sordariomycetes; order Microascales; family Microascaceae; genus Scedosporium; species Scedosporium boydii. The sequence continues at coordinate 172,377 of NJFT01000051.1, read as the reverse complement.
GCGTTGGGTGGCGTCGTTGCAAAGCTGCATTGGTGGTCAAATGGTGGCGGTTTCATTCAGGGACGAGTCGATGTTGAGGTTGAGGTTGAGGTTGGCAACAGTAAGTGTGATGGAGGGACGTACTTCGTACTTCCACACGCTCTTGCTCACCGACTTCACCGATGTCAGATTAAGCAGCTCAGGGATCTGTAGGTCAGTCCGCAACGTATTATTGACCTGCTTGATCGGGTACTATTAATGTACCGTTTCCCTGGTTAGAGTCTGGGGTAATAAACTACGAAGTACTGCGTCCGAAGAAAGTAGGCAACGGTCCTCAGTACCAGCAGGCCTGCTGAAGATCCTTGACCATGCCAGATTCGACTCACTTTCACGGGGTTTGCGGGTGTGACTCCAGCGACAGGAATTGCTCATGACTGTTGTTGCAGAGAGGCACGAGTAATTGTTACCGTCTTCATCATTTACAGAAATACGAACGCAAAAAGAACTGCGAAGTAGAATGAGCGTCTTAATAACTCCTCGCCTAGGACTGGTCAACTTCACGTCGTGTTCGGCTAAGTGCAGAAGGAGAAACATGCAGCAGCTGGTCAGATGTCGTCCCCAGAACCGAAAAAGTTTGTGCGACTGTCGAGTGCCGTGCGCAAGGAAGGGAAGCAAAACCAGGATGGATCGTCATGTTGACAGACATACTCCACAATGTGTAAGTGCAACAGCTGCCGGGGAAAAGGGCATTCATGCCTGAGTTGGCTCTGGTGCCTTGGTTTGCCATTGCTATGCCGTAGATGCAGCGGCTTGGACTTGCTAAGGATGTTCGAAATCCCGTTTCCACGGTTGCAGGCGATATGAAGAAGGCAGTGGCAGCCGAGCAGGGCGATGGAAAAATTTGATTCCTAATCATCCACGGACCTCGAGAGGCGGGACCACGTCATGTCGTCTCACCTCAGCTGCGGGGAGCATGGCCCCGAAGGTCGGTTAGGCAGGTTTGCTGAGGGGTTGAGGCAGACGAGGCGAATGAAACCGATGAAAGGAAAGTACGGAGAGGCAGCTGTTGAAGATGCCGGCGGTGGTCTCGTGGGAAGCTGCCCGGAACGGAATCATGGATGCGCGTCGAGACAATTTACATGTAAGTGTGACTGGACAACCCGGGGAAATAAAGCCAACCGTACCTCTGGAGGGGAAGATGCATATGCTCTGCAGCATGTTGCTTGAAAGAGGGGGGACACGGTTGGAGACATTTGAGATTGATGGAGGGTGGAAAGTTAAGCGAAGGTGATCATTTTCAGATTTATCGCGTAATGGATTCCACGACATGGGCTCCAGCAGTCGTGAAGAACGAGACTCCCGGTTCCAAATGCCATTGAAGTGAGGGTGACCGGAGCTATTCTACCGAGCTACATTGCGCTCATGGCTTTTGCCTCTGTCGTTGTCAGCCACCATTCGAGGGCATCTCCGTCATCGCAGTTCTACATACTCCGCATGGGATGCTCCGAGAGAGACAAGAGGTGGATCCAGTTTTAGGGCAGTATGGGGTACATATGTCTTGAGAAGAACACGATCCAGGGGTTTCGCGAAGTGGTTTAGTACCGACAAGTGGACGGCCTTTGACTTCCAAAGCAGCACTAGTTCAGAGTGCCTGCCGGGGTCAAGTCTGGGGTCTGGGGTATCAAATGTATCCGTGCCTGTTTGGCAGAAGCCGACTCCGTACTTCATCGAGACGAGCAAGGAAGAAGCGGTGGCGGGAAAGCGGAATGAAAAGTCGGTGACGGAGCTGAGCCTACGAAATATGGTCGAAATCGAATTGAACGCTCGAAAGTAGTACGATTGTAATAATGTCCGGGTGATATTGAAAAGCAATGACATTGTTGACGGATTATATTTGGACATCAGGCCTCGGGATGCAGGTGGCCATAAGGAGGCCCAGGCCAAGCTAAGTCTACCGGTAAGGGCGCTGGGGTAAAAGGATGCAGGTTTCGGGACAATGGGATTCACCATCATGATTATAAAACAGGATGAGAATCTTTGCGATCTTTGCGCCATTGACGTGCGATCGTTTGGAAGGGGGCGGGTGGTGAACTGAGGATCTGGAACTTCCAGAAGCGATCTCGTGCGTCAATTGAGAGCAGATGTGTCTTAGGCGGGTAAAGCTGGTGTGCTGCTGTTGCACTGCATCAAATATGGACCATCCAGCAACATAAACTGGCAGGTGGTGATGCCATTGAGATTTCAGAGATCGACGATGGAGCGCAAGCGACCACTTCGTGTTAGTGGATTAGTGTGGGAGTTGGGATTTTGATCGCAATACCAGCTTGAACAATATCACTCTGTCCTGGTGGTGACCTCAAGTCCTTGCTGAGTGGGCTGCCCATAAGGCACTGCAACTAGTAATATGATCACTGATGCTGATGCTGATGCAGCAAATTGTGTCTGGAACCTTGAACTCTTCCGCTTCTCCACGGTCATGCCGACGCTATCCTCGATGTAATACCGAGCACCAATCTCGAGAAGTGATCAATATATGAGGCTCCGACACAAATGGATTTGATTTCTCGGGCGATGTTAATTACAAGGTAATATTCTGGGTCAGCACTGGCAGTGGCACCGAGCAAGCCCGGTGCTACTAGGCTCCAAACTCGACATTACTTGTACAGATACCGTCCAGTCCATCAGACGTCAATCGATATCAAGTGATGGATACCGATCCGTGTTGAAGCTCTTCTCAACTTGGGGCCCAGGTTATTAGGCTCGGTAGTTGGACTTTATCTGCCACCTTATTTATCATCACGGCCCAGATGAAAGTGGTCTGTCGGATTGATCCCCGACCTTGCATGCGCGCTTCCAACAACCCTGATCGTGTATCTCTTTTTGTAAATTCCCTCTTGGCAGTCCCGCCGCCTGGCTTTCCCGTTTTCCCGGCTTACGCGCAAATAGTGTACGCTATATCAAAGCTCGATGCACGTCGTCTTTCACTAGTTCGACCACTCCCACCAAACCTCCGATGAGACCAAAGTCTCTTCGCAGATCCTAGCGCGTGACTTCTTTTCGCCCTTTCCCGACGGGCCCACAACTGACGAGGAGTCCCTGATCACCGCCGACCATTCAACGTTGTCTTCGAAGTTCGGCCATGATATGTACCGAATGGCACGGCGAGTCGTTTCTCGTCGGGCATTTCCGCTCATTCCGCCATTCCAAACTCCCGATCGGACAAGCCACGCATAGGAAACAGAGATCCAATCCGGCTTTGGATTCCTCTTGGATTCCTCTTCTTCACGTTAGCTTGAGGTATTGATACTACTTCTGTGTTTTGCTTAGGGTCAGATAAGGGCCGGAAGCCGCCTGGCTGTCTGTCTGGCTGTGCCTAAGCCGCACACTGTTGATCACACATCGGGCACTGCTCCTCGTCACTTCAAGGTGGAGAATAAGACCAGCCCGACGCAGGCAAGAACTGAGCTCCTGCAAAAGGCGACTCCGTGATGGTTCATAGCCTATAGCAGCAGACCGGATGGCGCCTCCGTCGTCACGTTGGCCTGGCGTTCTGGACTCTGGAGGTCGTAATACCCACAACAGATGGCATGGAGGTGCAATATTGTACGAAGCCGTCAATAGAAATTTCCCTCCGCCATATTATTCCTGAAGCTCGGGCCAATCGCGGCTCCTCTGCCCGTACGGTAGAAGCTGTCGATGCCGTTCCACGTTCGTACCTGTACGTGAAGTACAAGAGCCGCTCCATGCCATGGGTGAAGCATGCGGCAATGGACAGTGAAGTCCTTCCAGGAAGAAAAGTTTTTCCCATTCTTCCCTTCTCCCCTTCTCTCACTCCGTCTCATCTCACCAACAACGTATCAAATGCAAGCTGGAAAGGGTGAGGGAGAAATTGACGCATCTTGAGAGCGCCTCTCTTTGCATCTGCCATTTTTGGAATTTATCAACCTCCACGCCACTAAGAAACCAAGAAACCCCCAATCCCACCCCCATGCGTCCATCGATCCGCTCAATGATTCTTTAGACGGCTTAAATTAGGCTAGCTTTATCACCGTTTCTACGTTTTTAGTTTCTCGTTTCTCATTCTTCGATTCAATCGCCTCCCACCACACTCTCTCACATTCCTCTCGCACGCCTTTCTATCCCCACGCCCAGTGGTTACCGCCTCGGCCGAATTTGAAGCTAGTGTTTTGATGGATAGATTGAGCTCAATGTCCCTCAAAAAGTTCCAGAGAACAACATACCAAGTTGTGTACGGAGTATGTACAAAACCAATTTACATCCAGTTGCCATGATTCGAGTCCAAAGTCTCCAAGAGCCCTGTCCGAGTCGGACCCGTCCGCCATTCCCAACTCCCCATTCTCTAGCGTCTTTGTCTCTCCGCTTCCCCTCTCTTTGAGCTCAACTATTCCTATTCCGCGAGGGCCCGCCTCGTTTCAACATTTCAATAAACAGACACTCTTGATTCCCTCCCTCCCACTCCGACGAGAAGACACTCAGCAGCTCCAACCCTACAACGTAACCCCTTTCATGTATACGCGCCTGCGAACATGAAGTAGTTTAGATACTTAGCCATGCATTCATTGTTCTGAGCAGCGTACCTGCCGTTTCAATGTTTCGATTCACGCGACCCTCGGTGCATATCTCATCTCTCCTACATGCGTGTCGATGGTTTAAGAAGGAAAAGTTACCATACGAATCCACTTGTTATATATTGGGGGAGCCTCTATACCGATTACAACCCTCTCGACGATGCTTAGCCCAAATCTATCCTGGTTCCCCTTGCATCCCCAGTGTCTACTCCGCCCTAACGCTCCTAAAGCTCGTGTCTCCCCTGCTCAAGTTCGTACTTATGATCGTCATCACTCGGCAACTCCATCCACATCTCCTCCTTACTCCTCAGTCTTCAGCCGTCCTTGGTTGCGCATTTGCGAGCCTGCAGAATTTGCCTTTTGCCATCCGTTCTCGCTTGCCCCGTCTAAAGGGGTTCTATATTCGCCTCCCAAGTGACAAAAAAATAACGTTTCTGAACGAGGGTTTAGACCTGATTGGACCAGAACTCACTCACAGACCTAATCCATACCCTTGGGATAATACCTTTGTACCAGTTGACGCATTCAACCACATCCAGCCGGGGTGCCTTTTTTTCCTTTTTCCATCAGAACGTTTCTCTTCAACTGCAACCGGTTCCAGATTCGGAAGAGGAAACAGACCTCGTGAGGAAGGGAAGCAAGCCCAATCTTCCTCTGGTACAGTACAAAGCCCGCTTCATTTCACCTTCCACCTGCATCAGATCAGCTCCTTACTTTTAAGCCCAGTACCTTGAAAGCCACCGACATTTCTGGGCTTGAGCCTTTTTTCCTCCCTCCAAGGTAGGGCCTGCTGGTTGGGAGAAAAAAAAAGTCGAAAACGAGGAGGACGAGAACCCTGTCGAGGCAACGAGGCGTTCAAGATTCCCCGGTCGCCGCTTATAAATTGTTCGTTTGAGGGTGAGAATTTTCAACTCCGGACTTGATGTTTATCGGTCCTGAAGCCGAGACGGGTTGAATGATTCACAGCTACCTTGGTATAGTTCAATACCAATACTAGTTGATATTATCGAGGGTCAGAACTGTCAGAACCACGACACCACCAATCCATCGCAGTTGAGCCAGCAATACCAAACAGCGCCATTTCGAGTAAGCAACCCACTCACTCGGATCTGGGTATAATACATCAAGACACCCACCGTTCCTTCCTCGCCATCACGAAGCTAGCGTGAATCACACCGGATTTTTATTCGCCTTTTTACATTGGCTTTTTTTTTTTTTTTTTTTTTTTTTTTTTTTTTTTTGGTCAATGAAACCTCGCAGCTCCAGTCTTCCGGAATTTAGACTTGTTCTTCTTTATCCACTGTCTCTGGAGCATCTCATTGATTCCAACCTTCTGGAGGATCACTATTTAACGAGCCAGACCGTCTCATCTTACACCACCTACCGAAGACTGTCAACTAAATCTCCACGGTGCCTGCCACCATCAGTCGGCCGCCACTCGGTTTCGGACTTCGTCTATACTGAGACAACTGGTCTTTCATCGGAAAATAAAATATCAACTTAGTTTTCTCTTCGATTTCACATTCCCCGCCAGGAAACTCACTCGTCGTGTAGAAAGGTAAGAGACACCACACTCGCAACAACTTGTCGGTGACTCGACATCATTCGCCACCCTTACCTACATAGTACATACAGCAGCAGCTTTCCACACTTTTACCAATGTCGGTGAGCAACTGCGCACGGCCGCTCCTCCGTTCCGGTCGAGCGGCCTCACGGTCGATATCCCACAGGCAGCCAATCTCCACTTCGGGTCCCCGGTACTCCCAAACTTCAAACAATGCGGGCTCTTCAGCACCGCAGTCCTCCAAGTGGTCGGGATCTTCCGTCATGGCCGTGGCTTTGGGTGCCGGAATTGCTGGATGGGCAACTGCTTCGCTTAGTCCGGAAACCGCATTCGTAGCGGGTGACCTCCTGCCTCGTCTTGGAGGTCACAAGACTCTGTTGGACGCCGGAAAGCCCCCTCGCTATGCGAATTTGAAGGACATGGAGAAGGTATCATCAAAAGTCTTCAAAAAATTTCAAAATTGAAATGGCCATGTGAACAACGAGCCAGTATTGTCTGACTAACACACGTTTTCAGGCACTGGACGAAATCCGGCAGGCATTCGGCCACGAAGACATTATTTCCACGGACCCGGAGGACTTGTATGCCCATGGATACTCCGAGTGGTCGACCACGAACCCAGATGGCCTCCCTGTCGCCGTAGCGTATCCGCGCTCGACCGAGGAGGTGTCGATCATAGCTCGGATATGCTACAAGTACCGTGTGCCAATCATCCCGTACTCTGGAGGATCCAGTCTCGAAGGCAACTTCTCGGCCCCCTACGGAGGAATTAGCGTCGATTTCGCCTTTATGGACAAGATTATTCAGTTCAACAAGGATGATATGGACATTGTGGTGCAACCGAGCATTGGATGGCAGGATTTGAATGAGCAGCTTGCAAAACAGGGAAGTGGACTTTTCTTCCCCATTGATCCAGGTGAGTTTCTTATCCTCTCCTAATAATTTATGATTTCAAGTGCATTTTCATCGCTTCAGTTCATACAACGATGAGTTTTCTTATTCTAATCAAACGAAATCTATGGGAATTAGGCCCGAGTGCAAAGATTGGTGGCATGATCGGAACCAACTGTTCTGGAACCAATGCCGTCAAGTATGGCACCATGAAGGACTGGGTTATCAACCTGACAGTCGTGCTAGCAGATGGCACGGTGATCAAAACGAGACGTCGACCGAGGAAATCATCTGCGGGCTATAACCTTAACGGCATTTTCGTTGGCTCCGAAGGCACTTTGGGACTTGTAACCGAAGGTATGGTTTCGCAACTACTCCTACTATAGGCATTCCTTTTTGGACATTCCGTTTTTAAACCAATGCAAGGGCTACTAACAAGACGCTCTCGCACTCAGCGACCCTCAAGCTCGCCGTCATCCCGGAAGATCTCTCAGTAGCTGTAGTCCCCTTCCCGTCCATCCGCGACGCAGCCTCTGCCGCCGCCGAAGTAATGCAGACCGGTATTCCTGTGGCCGCTATGGAGATTATGGACGAAGTCCAAATGAAGGTTGTCAACATGGGAGGCGCCACAAAACCTCGGACGTGGAAAGAGCAGCCCACGCTCTTCTTCAAGTTTGCTGGTACCAAGAGCAGTGTCAAGGAGAATATCAACCAGGTGCAACGAATTGCCAAGGCGCACAAGGGGGGAAGTTTTGAGTTTGCCAAGGACGAGCAGGAGCAAAAGTTGTTGTGGTCGGCTAGGAAGGAGTCTTTGTGGTCGATGCTTGCTCTGAGAAAGGACGGAGAGGAAGTTTGTGAGTCGTTTTCCTTCACGTTTTCTGTGTCTTTTTCTCCCCCTCTTCCCTCCACTCTCTGATGCTAACGTTTGCATGTAGGGAGTACCGACGTCGCAGTACCCTTCAGCCGACTTGCCGACATCATTGAAGTGAGCAAGAAGGAGATGGATGACCTCGGCTTGTTCGCCAGCATCCTCGGTCACATTGGAGACGGCAACTTCCACGAGAGCATCATTTACAACCGCACCAAGAAGGAGGAGCGCGACAAAGTCGAAAAGTGCGTCAAGAACATGGTCAAGCGCGCCATCGATATGGAGGGCACCTGTACCGGTGAGCACTCTGTTGGATGGGGCAAGAAGGACTCGCTCCTGCTCGAGGTTGGCCCTGATACTCTTGGTGTGATGAGGGCGATCAAGAGGGCTCTAGATCCGCACTGGATCATGAACCCTGGAAAGATCATGGATGTTCCTTGATTCCTTGATCTTGGGGTGACAGTCGATCGGCGCTGGGATCAAAACGGTGTATAAATTTGACACCGTCTACGGTTTCACGGGTTATTCAAAAGGGGGGCTTGGAGGATTTCTCTTTTTCTTCATTTCTTTTTTCCCTCTTTTGTCTTTTTCCTTCTCTTCCATCATAGCATTGGTTTCAAGAGCATAACAGCATGAGCATTGGGGATGTAGAAGGAGGCCTATCTTCTAGGACTTGAAGGTATGGGGCCACCAGTCTACAAGAAACTTTCTGTTACTGTCTTTATTCCGCATTTCTGGGTCCGTTACTACATGTGTTGTATGAGAAGATGTTTTATGACTCTGTTTGCACAGCAGGATCAAGAGCAAACAACATCAGCCACATGAATCTTGTCTATGAATTAATCTATGTGCCCTGTTGGAGGAATGGACGCCTTGGATTTGTTACATAGGCCTCCCCTCCCTTTCCCTCTATTCTCTCCTCCCTCCTCCCTCCTCCCTCCTCCTGCAGTTTCACGATGCTTATATCTTCCATAAATCACCCCATAGCGTCTTGTCGATCTTCTTACAGTTACCTGCCCCAGGGCTCTAGTTTACATCCTCGGCCAACCCGAGAGTGAATATTGAAATAATTGAGATTGAGGTTCGGGTACCTGCCTCAACTCAAACCCGCCTCCTCCCTTCCTCCAAAGCACCTTCCTGATTTCACAGATAAAGATCCATTATTCTCAGGACGCCTCAAATTTTGATTTCATCAAATCTCATTGATGCTGACCTCATCGTAACTTCCTTCCCAATTCCCTAGATCTCCCATGGGGCCTCTACTCTTCTCTTTCATTTCCAATTACCGGTCTTCTTCTTCTTCTTCTTCTTCTTCTTCTTCTTCTTCTTCTTCTTCTTCTTCTTCTTCTTCTTCTTCTTCTTCTGCCTCTTGTTTCCCCCAATCCCCTTGGATCACATCAAGCAATACCCTACTACAGTACTACAGCTGGTCATCTCAATTCCATCTGAGAAGTAAGTGCTTGTGAATAAGGAATTCCCAGTCATATACCAATTCATCTGGTATTATCTCATCCTCAATCTTTCGTTGTTTGACAAGCCCTTTGCCTTCGCAGCCCATCCACCCAACTCTTAGCACACCCACAACAAACACTTCACACTTCACACTTCACATGACTAGAGGAGCTGGCATCAAACAGCCATTCCATCACATTTACCCAACCCTCGTCTCCCTCTCCGCTTCAGGCTTTACCTTCCAACCTGGACTCAGAAAGTCAAAGGAAACTTCGCGTTTCATTGGCTCCTGCTTCAGAACCGCCAGCCATGGCGATTGATGGAAGCGGGGAGACTAGTGGCGGAGGCCATCTCGGGGTTTCCAATCCTGCTCAATCTTCAGGTAAGACTTCTTACACGACGGTTTTGACACGGCCACAGTCGACTAACCAGGGACATGCAGGGAGCCCCGTCGGCCCGAAAGCTGAACTGGGAGAGCCCTCTTTCAGAAAGAATGCATCAAGTACTTCTGGCCAAAAGACAGATAGGATAGATGCTGGCAGCCACCAGTCTGAGGCCGCTGCGGCCGGTCAGTCAACCGAGGCTTCCCCCAAGGATCAGGACCAAGACGAGGTTTTAGTCAGTCTTTTTCCTGGTCCTCAAGACGAGGCTGAGTCCAAGGTACCCGAGTACCGACCCCATTTCCCAGACGAGCCCTCAGCCAAACGGGTTGGCCTAGTGCCAACTGCACCAGATCCAGACTGGAAGAAGTGGCCCGAGTTGACCATCAGGCTCGGAAATATACCTCATTCGACGCTTCCGCTAGACCTATATCAAACCCTGGAAAAATATGGGGGCAAGATAGTCTTCGCCGAAGTCCTTGAGGATGGAAAAGGTTACTGCAGAATCGGAAGGGTACGGTTCAACCCTCCGCCGACCAAGGCCTTTTGGGAAAAATCCTTCATATGGATGCGCTCAGCTGGCCAGAACTGCAAAGTCCTTATTGAAGTCGAGCCACCCAAGCGAATGATGGATAACGCGGTCAGAAGTCCCGTCAACGCTCGCCTATGGTACAGCAGAATCACCAAGCTGAGCCCTGTCTCTTTGGACTTTGGCGTCATGCTCGATGACGCTACCATGCTACGAATGAAATCGATCGAACGCGAGTTCACCACCGAGAAGGATGGGGGGCTTCAGCTCGCCGTCGATCTCCTTCGAAAGCAGATCGTGGCTTCATTTGGAGTCAAATTCGCAACGAGGCCTACGCAATTCTACAAGTTCGTCTTGGATTTTCACCAATTAAAGAAGATTCACTGGCGTAAAGCTGACCCAACTACCTGGGAATTAACCATTCCACTCGACTATCCTCCTCATTACTTCTGGAAGAGAACAAATGTCGAGGAAACTTTCGCCAAGAATGCGACGGTTTGGACGGAGGGATGCCTGTGGTACCGAGCTACCGACATTGCGACAGATGCAGGTGGTATTATGTTCCGCCAACTCTCGCCCTATGACTCGCAGGAGATCACGGATCCGGCTTTCATCAATCTTGGGAGGTGGACAACGTTCAGGTTCATCTTGGAAGAATGCACGGAGTTGACCACCGCTCTTCAGGCTCTTGGGGATTTCAATGTTAACATCGATTCCGAGACGGAGATAAAGGTGGAAAGCCGCCTATCGCCTCCATTCTGGACTTTCGCGAACTTAGAGCCTCAGATGCGGCGCGACTTGGCTGATAAGTCTGAGACCCTCGCGAAGATCATCGAGACATCATCAACCATACTAGACAAGATGCCATTCGAGATCAGATATCAGCTCGACGTATGCATATCTCGCGGTGCGCTTTCAGAATATGCTATAGACCCTGAGTTTCTGGAAAAGCTCGGCAGTCTTGACCCGAAGGAAGCGAGGCGCATTCTCGAGTACGTCGCCGACAACGAAGAGCGTATCAGCGACCCGATGTCAATCTTCGAAATGGATGAAGATACCCCTTTCAGGATGGAAGCCCTGAGTTTCAGGGTGCCTCACTATTGCGTGGTGACTCGAAAGGTTATGGTGACCCCGACAGGGGTGTACTTCACCTCGCCAGGCCTTGAGATCGCCAATCGAGTTCTTCGGAAGTACAGATCTCTACAGGATCGCTTTATTCGTGTTCAGTTCACTGGGGAACTTTACGAAGGCCGAATATATCCTCGAAGTGAGAGCGAGCAGGATGACGAGATGTACAAGCGCGTTCTTCGCGTCCTCACGCGCGGCATTCGAATCGGAGCACGCCACTACGAATTCCTAGCTTTTGGAAACTCGCAGATTCGAGAGAACGGCGCTTACTTCTTTGCCGGCACAGACGAAGTTTCCTGCGATAGTATCCGCGAGTCGATGGGTGACTTCTCCCGCATCAAGACTGTGGCCAAGTACGCCGCTCGCATGGGACAATGCTTCTCCACGACCAGAGAAATTCGAACCATCAGCATTCCAAAGATTCGCCATGTCAATGACATTACGAACAAAGCAGGTTACTGCTTCACTGATGGGGTGGGTAAAATATCCCAGTTCCTAGCCAAGATGATTGTCCAAGAATTGGGGATGGGCTGTTTGGAAATCATTCCCTCGGCGTTTCAATTCCGCATGGGCGGATGCAAAGGTGTCCTCGCGGTCTGGCCGGATGCTAAGAAGCGGGAGGTGCATATTCGGGAGTCCCAGTTTAAGTTTCCCTCCAAGTTCAATGGTCTTGAGATCATTCGATGTGCGCAGTTTGCCGTTGCCACCCTGAACCGACAAACCATTACCATCTTGTCCTCACTGGGTGTCAAGACGGAGGCGTTTCTTACCCTATTGAACATCCACGTTGATAAGCATAACAACGCTCAACTTAGCAGCCGGGACGCTATCACTCTTCTTCGTCAACAGGTGGACGAAAACCAGACTACTTTGACATTGGCCGACATTATCCTCCACGGTTTCAAAGAGCCATCCGTGCAAGAGCCATTCATAGTCACCGTTCTCAACCTGTGGAGGGTTTGGTCTCTCAAGCTAGTCAAGGAGAGAGCGAGGATCCCCGTAGAGAAGAGCGCCTTTGTCTTGGGTTGCGTTGACGAGACTGGGACACTTCGAGGTCACAAGAAGTCTACGGAGGGCTCAACTAGACAGGACCGGGATTTGCTACCGCAAATCTTCCTCCAAATCACGGACGGCGAAGACCAGAGGAATGCGACTGTCATCACGGGCATTTGCATCATCGGTCGGAACCCATCTCTCCATCCAGGAGACATCCGAGTGGTTGAAGCCGTCGACGTGCCAGCTCTCAAGCACCTTCGTGACGTGGCCGTCTTCCCAAGTGTAGGTGACCGTGATCTTCCGAGCATGCTCTCCGGAGGAGACCTCGATGGGGATGATTTCTTCGTTATTTGGGAGCCGAGTCTCATTCCACCCGAGTGGAACTATCCGCCCATGGACTACCAATCGCCGAAACCGAAGGAACTGGATAATGATGTTCACGTAGCCCATCTTCAGCAGTTTTTCGTCCGGTATATGAAAAACGACATCCTCCCGACAGTTGCCTTGGCCCATCTGGCCCATGCAGACAGTTTCGATGATGGAGCCAAGAACGCAAAATGTAAGCTTACCCTCCCAGTTGAGAATGAATGAGCCTAACAAAATGGGGTTCGTCTGAAATATAGGTATAGCACTCGCCCACATACATTCCAAGGCCGTCGACTATGTCAAGACGGGTGAACCGGCAGAAATGGATAGATCGCTCAAGCCGCGTCGATGGCCACACTTCATGGAGAGGCGAGCTCCTCGTGACATGATGTATCGCTCTAAGAAAGCCCTTGGCGTTATCTACGATGCTGTGTGCAACGTAACCTTCACCCCTAGCTACACCGAGTCATTTGACAAGAGAATCTTATCCAAGTGTCCGAAGGATAACGCACTTCTCAAAAAAGCTCGCCAAATCAAGACTCAGTACGACATAACTATGCGAAGGGTGCTGGGCCAGCGCGAGATCGCCACCGAGTTCGAGATCTGGTCAGGTTTTGTCCTGTCCAAACCCCGGGTCGGCAGTGCGTATAAAGTTCAAGAGGAGGTTGGCCGACAGTACGCCACTATGAAGCAGCGATTCCGTGAGCTCTGCTATGATGCTGCTGGTGGGAATTCGGAGGAAAAGATCGACCCTTTCGTCGCAGCAATGTACAAAGTTACCGAGGAGGAAGTGAAGATTGCCCTTCATGAACGCAGGGGTACTGCAAATGGCGTCTCAAATGGGTCGAAGCATAAGAAAATTGATGCTAAGTCGATGCCGCTCATCAGCTTTCCTTGGATCTTTCACGAAGTACTCTGCCGGCTGGCAACTGGAAGGTCCGTGAGGACGCAGGCAGAAAAGCCGGCCGAGCGCCCCGGGGGAGTTGACCGGGATCAAGTGACTCGTTTGAACGATGGAAGGATCATTCATCGCGGCGAGGTCCTGAATCTTTTCACCTCGATGGAGGATGAGGACGAACTTGACGATGGTTCATTTAATGCAGAACAGGGACCTGAGCAGGCCAATGCTTTGGAGTCAGCGGAACTCGCCGATCAGGGAGAAGAGGTGGCTAATGGTCAAACCGCTGGGGGCGAACAGCTTGTTGAACTCCAGGTAGATTCGGATACGCAGAATTCGCCCATTACGCAGGCACGAGAGGATGATGTCGTTTCCGAGGCAGATGGAATACTTATTGACATAAGCGAACCCCCTCAGATGCCGCTGCAGCAGTCCCAATTGACAGCGAGCTCGTCGCAACCTAATACTGCGTTTTCAGTATCCGGGTCACTGCAGAACCAAGGGGCCCAAGTTGAGCAATCGCAGTTGAATACTGAACCCGAGCTAACAGATGGAATCCTCATCGACATAGAAGACAACAGCCCAGAGCAGGAGATGTCGCCGGCCCAAGCTGAACAGTTGCAGACGAATACTGGGCCCGAGCTCACATATGGAATACTCGTCGACATCGAGGATAACGGCCCAGAGGAGGAGACGGAGCTGGTCCAAGTTGAACAATCGCAGTCGAATACTAGGCCCCCCGAGCAAATGGATGGAATGCTCATCGACATAGAAGACAATGGCCCAGAGGGCTCAGGCAGCGGACCACCAAAGGAGAGTGCTCTATCACTCTTGGCTGAGCTGATTTCTCAGGGAGACGCAAATCAGCAGGAGTCGGACAACCAGCTACAACTGGATCCTTCGGTCTCCACGTCAGAGACATTGACGGATCTAACAAATGTGTCAAATGGTGACCTAGTTAATGAGGAGCGGGAAGATAGCCCTAGCCTGGAAGGAGGAGAGAATGTGTTGATAGACTTCGAGTCTCCCAAGAAGGTAGCAGCCCCCCACAGTCAGAATTCTATCGTAGAAGTGCCACCTGCCTGGTTTGCACAAACTCGGGAAGAGCAGCCACTAACTGAAGCACCCATCCAGGTTAAGCTGCCCAAGGCAAGCTGCTACAATACGAACACTGGCTAGAAGCCACAGTCGGAAAGCGAAGACGCAGACGAGACTTCGAACGACAACCATGCCGAAACGGAATCTGATACCGGCACTATACTCATCGATATCACCCCAGTTATCAAGCATTCAGGGCGCGAGACTCCGTCGACTAATTCGCCTAATATCAAGCTCATGGAGGAATTTTTCATGGCTGCCGGTGTTATGATGGACGAGAGTCAGTTCGACGGCGGTGATGCAGGCTCCCGATTCAGCAAGGACTCTAGCATTAACGGTGTGAGCTCCGACACCGAGAGAGTGTGGAGAGCAAATGAAAATGGCAAAAAAAGCGACGGGAAGACTGCAGAAGACCCAGAGCCGAACGGCGGAGTGAGTATCGATTTGGACCAGCCTGTTGCTGACACGGATGTCGTTCGTGGTACTCATCCGAAGCGTCGAAGCCTTGGAGACGCTGAGGACAAGACCTTGGAGTATTCCTCATCGATCACTCCTGAGATGTTTGAGGTCTGGTAGTTGAGATCGGAGGCGGACATTTTAATGGCTGGTTGATTGCACAGGTGGAGGAGGAGAACTATTTGCCCGCTCTGCAAAGGACTCTTTTCGGTCCTCTTCGCTAGTTTGTTGACATCGACGTTGATGCATTGCAAGGTATTTTATAGGCCGCAAGTTTACTTTTTAACACAAACGTCTGTTCTCAAAATCCATTTTTCTCCTGACGTGACTTCTCGACCCTCGTGCTGCCAGAACGATTAGTGAAATTCCATTCCATTCAACCAGTTACCATGTCAAGAAAGGGTATCATCCACCCCGAGAAAACGAGTAAGAACTAACCAGCAGACAATCGTCCCCATGTTTATGCAAAAGTACAAGTCCCGTTTCTGGCGCAACGGCGACGGCCTCCTTTTCCAACTGGCGGTCATGCGGATAGAAGACGGTCTCGCCGCCGACGCACCTGCCCGGGTCGGAGGCTGAGGTGAGGTAGAGGAGCAAGGTCCAGGTTGTTTTGCAAGGAGTATTATTTGGGGGGAGGACTACGGCGTTGGAATCATCGTCTACAGTTATTTGTGGTTAGTGAGTGATGCGTGCTAGGGCAGGAGAAGACAAGAAAGACTGTCGATACAATGGCAGTCAAAGAATTGTGATTTAGAATAGCGGTAGACGCGGATGTTGGGGTTTAGCCCCATGACTTGGCCGCCCCTGGTTGAAGCGGGATATGTTAGCCTTTGCTGATCGTCGATGTGGAGGTATTTAAGAAGGCCGAGTTTCCAGAGCATAACAAGAGGTACGACACGGCTAACAAAAGTGAACACGACGTGGCACACATGAAGAAGCACATGAAGGAGCACATGAAGGAGCATATGAAGAAGAAAAGAGTATCGCGGAATACGACACGAAGGAACCGATTCCACAAGGCCAGGAGGAGAACTCACCAAAGGTGCGCAAACTCCTCCTGGGCAAGCACATCCCTCAACCCCGTCTCCGCCCACAACCTCTCTGCAAAAGCAGGGTCATCGACCTGGAAGCGATCATTCACACGTACGGCCTCGCCCTTCCTCGGCCGGCCGGGAGTCGTTGTAAGCGGGAGGGTGCGGAGGAACGAGACGTAAGAGCGGCAGAGAGAGTGGGGGAAGAAGTTTGGGAGGAGGACGATTTTGTCTGGAAAGGAAGGGTGAGGAGTCGGGGAGAGAGGGATGACCGGGAGAGGCGGTTTGAAGGGGGGCCAGGAGGGTGATGGTGGTTTTGGAAGAGTGGAGGGCTTGGTGTTGTTGGTTTGGGATTTCCTGGGTTTGGGTTTGGCCATTCTTTGGGATTTCAACGTTGATTTGGGATTGCGAGGCCCGCTGGTGTATGTAGGTGGCTCTTTTCCAGACAATGGATGTTGTTCAGTCCGTCATTTCATGCCAGAGCCATCAACGAAGTTAGAGCGGAGAACCAGGCGCTCAAAACGCCGCGGACGCAGTGGGCAGTCGAGTTTTGAGTTCCTGGTAACAAATTACAAGCTCCTCAGATATTATTGAACTCTCTCATCTTTGACATGAATAAGGAATGGAGGGGGAAACTAGGGAAAGATACTAGGCTCTAGGCCGATGCATTTACCACACGAAATACTCTGATAGCTGCATATCTTATCTTTGCGACCGACATTTTTCCGTCGCGCATCAAATTCCCGCTGCATCTTTCAACTCGCGAGGAGAAGGATTGGTATCTACTTCATACAAGTCGTCAATTCAACTCGAAATTCGTCTCTCGGCCTACGCCGATTCTCCATCTCCATCCTCGAGCAGCGCCCTTCACCCAATCGCAAATCTCATACCTCCTCAAACGTAGCCATCCTACCCACCGCCCCTGGACAATCTTCTAATACGAACTCGCACACACACACGCACACGCACACGCACACGACCCACGACACAATGTCCCAAACCAACTCCGCCCCAGCGCCAAGCTCCGCGCCGCCCTCACAAAACCCCGAACCCCGCGACCCCTTCTCCCCCCGCGCCGTAAAGCAACTCGGCCTCTTCTTCGCCGGCTCCGCCTTCATGCTAGCCTCCCTAGCGGTAACCCGCCGCGCCATAATCCGCAAGCAAATCGCCGCCTTCCCCAAATACTACCAATCCAACCTCCGACCACCAACCGCAAAGACAGCCACAACCGCAGCGGAGGCAACAGCCACGGCCACAGAATCGACAGCGGCATCGGAGGCGTCAAAAGTCGACGGGGGGCTCATCGCAGCGGAGGCCCTGGGCTTAGCGACGCTGAACGTCATGAGCTTCGCGCTGATGGCCACGGGCGGGCTGTCCTACGCCTTCGACATCTCGTCCGCCGAGGATCTGAAGAGGTACGCGAGGAGGAAGATGTACGGACCTGCGGGCAGGCCGGACGAGGATGCTGAGAAGGAGTTGGAGGAGTGGGCGGCTGGTATATTGGCCAAGGTGGGGAAGGCTCCGGGGCAGGCGAAGGACGCAGAGGGGACGGTGGAGAAGGAGAGGTAGTCCAAGTCCTAGCGCCAATTGTCGCGTGGGGCCATCGCGGGATGGAGAGTGTGTTATGATGATGGTTGGGATACACGATGTGACGTGCACGACCTCCGGAGTCGGCATGCGTGTGTCCTTGGGATTGGGGGTGGGTGGGCGGCCTTGAGATCCTCGGAATTCGGGATCGTTCGGAGGAGCGCTGCTGGAACTCTCGTGTTATTGCTTGATATGAGTGATCACGAGGAGCACATTGAATTTTGAGGCATATTGGCGCCTCTCTATATCCTGTATTTGTACGACTGACATCAAAGACCCGGTAAGGACTGTTTGGCCTTGCCTTTGAGCAATATACCTCGCTCCACGCTCTATCTCCATCATCCACCTGAAGAACCAATGATCTTCATCCTCTCCTGCAGTAGTCTCTCACTCTGTCTCTTCTTCTTCTTCTTCTTCTTCTTCTTCTTCTTCTTTTTTTTTTTTCTACTCATATGCCAAAAGATACAGGAACTGTTCGGGATACTAATCTATCACAAGACAACCGGCCCGTAACCCCAAAATGCAACAGGTATACCACGCTATCAAAAATGGAGAAAATAATGAAGAGAAAAAAAATGAGCCGTCATCTGGGCGTCCACGTAAAAAAGAAACATGGTAGATGCAGTTGCCTTATGCCTTCCTCTTTCCTGTAAATGCGCATCCTCCTCTTCTGAACAAATCGTACCTCCAAATCATGGAAAGGAACGAGGGAAAAAATTAAAACATGTAAAATAATAAACCCCCCCGGCCTAGTCTCCCGGGCTAGGGGAGACAATCGGGGGTTCCTCAAGCCTCGGCGGCTTCCTTTGAGACTCGCTCGCGCATCCGCCACTCTATGCCGTCCTTGGCGACAGCTTCCTCGAAGCTACCCCGCCGGCCCCAGTTCCTAGGCTGTCTCTTCAGGAAGGCACCGACGGCGCCGAGATAGCCCTCGTGGCGAAGGAAGTAAGCTTGCTTCTGGCCGCCGGACCAGAACTTGATGGCGAAACTTAGAGTGTTGATGGTCTGGCGGTGGCCTCGGATGAAGCTTCCGCCAAAGTAGATGTGATTGAGGTTATGGACGCGGCTGTGGAGATGGGCCAGCTGACCGATGTTGTTACTGATGGCGTAAAGGAGAGAACGAGAAATGTCGGCACGGGAGAACGGGGGATTGCGGTTACTTTCCGATTCCGCCGGTGTGGCCTGCTCGGACGGCATGGCGGGGTTCTGGAGGGAGAAGGCCGTGGCGCCGCCGCTGTCCTCGGCCGCTGACTCGGCTTCCCTCTTCATGCGGAAGACCTTGCCGAAGGAGGACGCGATGGTCGTGCTCTTGAGCCCGATCTTTCCGTAGTCCGTT
This sequence comes from Scedosporium boydii, assembly GCA_002221725.1. Classification (NCBI taxonomy): domain Eukaryota; kingdom Fungi; phylum Ascomycota; class Sordariomycetes; order Microascales; family Microascaceae; genus Scedosporium; species Scedosporium boydii. Next base: position 153,229 of record NJFT01000051.1, on the reverse strand, counting down.
CCGTAGATGTCGCCCACGAGCATGTCGACCTTGGTGTTGTCGCCCTGGTCGGCCATGTCCAACATCTCGTCGAATGTCCGTGCGCCTGTCAGGAGGGAGAGGAGACCCCATAGCGTTCCGCCCCCGAGGGATGTGCCGCCGACTCGCTCGTATTTGTGGGGGCCGGAGACCTTCAGGAATGAAACGCCGGAGCCGATGTTGACGAGGAGGTAAGGGTAGATAGTTTCGTTGGGGATGACGAATTCCATTGGTTCTGTTTCGCTGTATGTGAACACTTCCCGGGGGATTTCTGTAATAAAAAAATCAAGGCCTATTACGAGTTAGCAGCCTTCCTCGTTCGCTGGCGGATGTATGTATGCTTTGCTGGGTACGAGGAAACACACCAATAATTAGACACTCCATCTCGTCCTCCCGTAGAACATCAACCCCAAGGACGTCCCGAATCTTGTCATAGAACTTATAGGCCCCTCCGCCAGTGGCCATGACACATAGCTCTGCGGGATGCGAGCCATTGAGTCTCTGCTGGTTCTCCTGCAAGTGTTTCATGAACTCTAGGCAGTCGTCGATACGATCGGTCTCAAAGCTGTGGAAGTTCAACCGGCCACCGGGTGCGGTAGAGTGTGGTTCGCGGGTGAAGTAGACGAGCTTAATTAACGAGCCGCCGATCTAGTAAGAGAGAGAGAGAGAAAGACGTTAGAAATTCGGTCTCGAAAACTTGAAAAAGAAACTGTGGAGAAAGGGGAACAAGATGAAGAGTGCGCCACTTACATCAACAGCAATATGGCTCACTACCGCCGTGTGATTCGGTAACCGGATGTCGCTGGTCTCCTGGGTCGGTGATATGCGCCCAGACTTGACTGGTTGCTCGGTCGGCGAGCCGGGGGGTGACTCGACGATGAAGGCGCCTTCGACGTTTATTCGAACCGAGCCGGGATGTATGATGGTTTGATGTATTTCTTCCGCCGTTGTGGCCTCGGCGTCGTGGTCCAGGTGTTCGTGGTCTTGGTCGTGGTCTATAACCGCCGTGGTGGTCGCGGCTTCTGTCGCTTGGCGGTCTTGGGGTTGCGCCGGGGTCTGCATGGCGTCGACTACCGCCTCTTCAAGGAGGGGCGACACTTTGGTGGACATACTCTAGGGGAGGAGGGAGCATTCGATGGCGAGGGTGAAGGACGAAAGCAGTTTGCAGCTTCGTGGGAGCTTTATGGGGTTCCTCGGCAGATTTTGTAACCAAGTAAAGCGAGGAAAAGGAAAGCCTCGCAAGCTGCGGTAAAAGGTCCGATTCAACCTCCGATGGGCGGGAAGCTCGCTTATTGAGGATTGGGAGGGGTTCGAAGGGTCCAGTCGGCAAATTTCAGGGGTCGCACTGGTCAATGGCAAGGATTTGCGGGTTGGGTGTTGGGGAGTCGCAAGGATAAGTTGGAGAAGCGGTTGGGGAGATGAATCAAATGGTCTGTACGAAGGGAGAGATGAAGAAGGCGAATTGGCTTCGCGATGGGAACAAAGGGAACACAATACTGTAGTAGAGCACGAGGCGAAAGTGAATGAACTTTTTTTTTTCCCTTCGCGTTTTGTGCCCCTCGTGTCAACTAGAAAACTAGCCTTGGTTTTACTAGTTTAGTACTGCTTCGTGGTTTTGTGTGCGGTATCGTCTTTCTATGTGTGCTAGTGTGTGCTAGCGTGGGCGAGTCGTTGATTATATTCCTCGAAATGGACTAGAACATTTGATATTGATGTAACCATCAAGCCGTTCGGCCGAGGCCCTGGGGAAAATCAACACAGTCACACACTATGGATATGGGGAATGTTGGGGGATCCGGTGGATGCTATCGGCCAAGTTGAAGAGTGTTACTGGACTTCTCCATGACTTTATTCTCTTGCCTTTGCGGGGTCTCCACGTCACTGCTACAACTCGGTCCTGGGTTAGGATGTCTGGATTGTTAGTCCAGCCCGTTGATTTCTGGTACTGGTACCTTGCAGGATGTGGGTGGCCAGATTTAAGCTCTCGACCACAAGACCACAAGGACCACAAGGGCAATGGGGGCGCAATGGGGTGCAATGGGTCGAATGCCGTGCGCTCCCGAGGTTCTCTCCAGAAAACTTGGTCAAATCCGATGGAGCCGGGAGTGGAGAAGGGCAATCGAGGGCCGAGCTGCCGCAAAAAGGGAACTGCTGCAGTGTTCTGCTTGACCTGTTTCTGGTCAAGTGACGGGTCCAGGTTCGGCCAAGACCCTGATAATCCGAGGCTGCCGCCTGGCTGCTCAGGCAAGGCGAGCTTATGTCCGTCACAAGGTTGGTTGGAGCAGGCCAATGTCGCGTTACAATGCTTGACAAGTTGACACAATGTCGTTCTAAACTAATCTACACCTCGCCGAAGCGAACAATTGAAGACACGAGGGCTGTACCGGGGTTGTACTTGCCGTGAGTACTTTTACGTCATACTCACATCCCGCATGCAGGTCTCGCCGATTCGCACCCGCAGACTGAGACTGAGCCCTTTTGGTTTGATACGTTTGGTACGACGAAGAAGTGGCACCATTCACACATGTGGGATTAATTTCAATGACGCCGGGGGCTGTTTGTCGACTTGGATGGACCTTCGCAACTCTTTCGTAGGCAGCGAGATTAATTTGAAGAGACCCCAACAAAAATTCCCTCGGCTCCGATATTTGCTTGTTGGAAGAATTGAAGCAATCAAATGTGACCTTGGGATATGTCGATTACTAATCGCGATGGGTGTTTGTTATGACAGTTATTTACAGCTGATTTCGATTGACAGCTGAAATGTGAGACTCACCCCCCACTTTGTCCCACTGGAGGAATGCACACCTCGGGGATTAGATTGTGTCGTTGAAGCTCAACGTTGCGAATGTGTTTGTTTTCCTTTTCTTCCCCATAGAATCTAGACTCCGAGAATTCTATCATTCCATCTACACAACCATGTCCCGTAGAGCATCTCTCGTTGTCCCGGCTGCTGCTAAGCACACAGCCACCGTCATCTTTGCCCATGGCCTGGGAGATACTGGCTATGGCTGGCAACCGGTGGTAGAGAATTGGAGGCGGCGGCAGCGATTGGACCATGTCAAGTTTATACTTCCACATGCACCTGCGATTCCCATCACTTGTGTAAGTTGCCATGGACTCTCCTCGCCACGAACATTACTTCAATATCACTATCTATTTGTGGCAACCATAAGGGGTGGTAGCGGCTAACGTATGGTATTTCCTCTCCAGAACGGCGGCATGCAAATGCCTGGTTGGTTTGACATTGTACGTCAGAAAGTATCCGCAAGCCGTGTTTCCCTTTGAAGAATGGCGCAACTTCTCAGATAGCTTACACCTTCCCTAGAAAGAGCTCAACGGCACTCTCGAATCCTTGCAAAGGAGCGAGGATGAAGCCGGCATCCTCGAGAGTCGTTCGTACTTCCACGACCTGATCAAGCAAGAAATCGACGCGGGAATACCAGCCAACCGCATCGTCCTCGGTGGTTTCTCCCAGGGAGGTGCCATGTCCATCTTATCGGGGCTCAGTGCGACTGTCAAACTCGGCGGCATTGTCGGCCTCTCGTCCTGGATCCTCCTCGGTGGAAAATTCAAGGACCTTGTCACCCCTGAGAACAAAGAGACGCCAGTCTTCATGGGCCACGGAACCTTCGACCCTTTGGTCATCTTCCCGCTTGCTCGAATCTCTTTCGAGAAGCTAAAGGAACTGGGTTATGATGTCACCTTCAAGACCTACCCGTAAGTTTCGGCTTTTCCTTCCTCGTCTCTTTTGGGGTCTTTCCAGGAATTTCCTTTGTTGTCTAATAAGTGAGACGTAGAATGCCCCATTCGGCTTGCCCAGAGGAGCTTGACGACGTCGAGGAGTTCCTCAAGAAGAGGCTACCTCTGACCAACTAATGCTAAAGCCAACCACAATTAAATGAAGTCTGGACACATTTCCAGCAACTTGTTGATTTATCCTTCATAGAAGGGGAAAAAAAGGAAAAAAAGTTTAGGAGAGGAGGGCCAAAAAAATGAGTCGATAGATCGGATATTCGGGGGGAGTAATTGTAGTCTCTTGAGGAAGACGAGGACGTGATTCCCATCATATTTTCAAGGACCTACAGGTAGCCCATGAAAGTGCGTAACTGTGGCTCTGATCTTCACCCAAGTCTAGGCTGTCATTGTCTTGTTGGATTTGTGAGACATTGCGACGAAGTTGTCTGAAATTAGCGACATGAGCCATTTGTTGGCTGGCAATTGCCGGAGTCTACAATGTGCAGATGCAGTCGAGAAGGCCCGGTGACTTAGTTGAAGAACTAATGAAGGAAGTGGTTGCATCCATCCCGAAATTATGAGAATGCCAGAACCTCAGAACTATCGCACGTGGAAGCCATCCGCGCTGTTGATGTAAGTGTTCGAACTCTCAACTTAAGCTTTAAGCTCAAGGACCGCTTCCACTGGCGGCAAAGCGTTTCCCCATGTGTCGCGACTAAATATTATTTGTTCTCTTTCTTTGTTAAACTTAAGTTCCCTTTCCAAGAATCGACATGACTATTTCTGACCACATGCAAACATCAAATGGATATTACATGTGCCCTCGCGGTAGATGTGATCGTGCTGCCAGCTAAGTTGGATGCAAACAACAGTGTAGCCTGAAAGAAGATGAATCGTCCAACGTTTCGTGCTGTTGCCCCCGCCGCTCCTTTGTTCGTTTCCCCCGCAAAGGTAAATTTGGTTGAACGCATCGACATTCCTCTCTTCCCAGATCGGAAACGTTGATCGACGAAGTGGGCGCGCTTTTGTCTTGCGTGCCTTTGGTGCTTGCAGCCTGTGCGTTCCAACCCGGTTCCGAGGGTTTAACGTCGCAATACACTAGAGTCGTGCGAACCAGACCCCAAAAAGATCCCTTAATGGCGTGCATCAAGACGATTTGTTAGCAAGTCAGAGCCTATCAGAGCTTACCTGGTACAAACGCCGGCGGAATTCGGTACCTGGTGCTGTAGGAGGGGGCGGAAATGTCCTTCAGCCGAAACTTAAAGGCTCAATCGGGCAACAAGCCAGATCATCACCAGTAGCCCGTCGTTGAAGGTCGGGTGTCTGGGTTTCTTGAAGCTTCTTTTTAACGAGTGGATCCGTGAGGATTAGGGCATCACAACGAGCTTGGATTGTTCCCGCCAGCTCAACAGGCGGACCTTTGTTGTTGACGGTGGCGCATGTCGTCCGTTGATGTTATACGTGGAATGACGTGGCCGAGTATGCGAGTAACCTACGATTTCAGGTTGCTTCACGAATCCCACCAGTTTGGGAATCCTGAAAGATAAAAACTCCACAATGGTGACGAGGAATTATGTACTTCCCAGCGAGGGGTCCGCGCTTCACTGTAGAAGTCAAATATTGATATCGATGTCCAGTGGATACTACAACATTCGCTGAGTGGGTGAGGCGCAAGAGTCGGCGCGAACTGTCCGTCGTTGATTACGCTTGTTTGAGGACGGGCTCGACGGCATTTCGGGGTCCGGAGTCAACGGGAGATGTCAAATTGAGGAAGCAAAATCGATGTACTTCGTAGGCAGCGGACACTGAATCATCCATCACAACGGAAATCTTAGTCCATCTTAATCGCAGTGCTGGCGCTTTTCCCTCCCCTCTTAGATACATTGAATAGTCCCACGTGTAAGTACTTCGTAGACCGCTAGACTATCGATTGCATGAAGGACGAAGTAATGAAGAACGAGGTACTGAAACCCACTTGCCAAGACAATCACAGGTTGTTCGTCACTGATCTGGAGAGCTTGGGGGATTTTTAATGTATCGTTACACGTCGCCCATTCCTCGTGTAAGTCTCCTTCCTAGATGTCTTCAGATGGATGGGGAACTCGATGCTTGCTCCCATGGTGTTGGTTTCGTGCTCGAGGCGGTAAATGTCTTAACGTAGCACCAGGATGCAAGGCCACGAAAGCTCCGTATTAGGCTACTGGAGATACTCGGGATGGACAGGCCATCGGCGCAGGGATGGCACTTCCCTTGAACGTTAAATCCTAGATAATGGTCCAACACGGAGGAGTTACTGCGATCCGAAGAGGCGGTCGGAGTCTTCGACGCTGATATCGATGCGGATGTCGACGGACCAGCTTACGGCTCGAGACCCGAGAGGGCAGTTGAGAAGCTGTGAAGCTGCGGAGCGGAAATATTAGCCTTTAAGAATTGATGTACAAGTACTTGATGCTCGAGTTTTCGTCACCCTTTGCAAAGTATTGAAACTACATTGTTGACAACTGCCTGTCTGAGTAGAAAACATGTAGAAAACAGTCGGGGAGGCGGGCCTTTTGCGCAGCGTCACTGGTGTCTTACTTGGTACAATCCTTAGAAGGCGTGCTGGGCATGGTGGATGGACAAAGGACAAAGGTACCTGGAACAAGTCCATTTACTCAGGTCACCGACAATGAAAACGCCACCTTCTTTGTACTTGTACCGTCGCTCCATCAATTGACTTGATCCTTGTATCCTTGTATCTTTGAATCCTTGTCTGCCCATTTGCTTTTGATTCCACCTCTCCCTTTTTCTCCCTCCCGCTAATAATCTCAAATCTCTCCATCGCTGATCCATCTTCCCTTTCTTTCCTCTTCGGCATCCGAGCTTCCATGTCCTCTGCTCCTCCAATTCTCCCTTCCCTTGAGTAATGCCATCGTACCGAAACCCCGACCTCGTCTTCCATCCAACCGCAGTGTCTCCTCTCAGCCGGTATCTGTCCACTGCAACCTGGTAGCTTCCGGCTCGTCCGGCGCGATGCATTCCATCCAGGACAGGTGCCGTCCGAAGCACCAGGTCCTTGTTTTGAAATGTTATCCACGTACGAGAAGGGGTGCCGTCGACGTCAAGCCCAATTCCAGCGAGCTCAGCTATCTTTTATTCTACGCCACTTCGCGACGGTCCAAGATCCAAAAGATTGGCTCGTTCCTGGAAAAGAAGACGGCCAGTGATGTCTGGAGAGTTCGAATCGGGTACGTTCCACATCCACGACAATAACCACCCAGAGTCGCCGTTGTCTCCGTTTCTTCCTTCGATATCTCTATTCGACGCCATTCTTGTTGCCCTTTCTTCTCTGTTGTCTTGTTCCCTTTTTTTGGTTTCTTGTTACTGAGTGATAATACTAACGTGGCGTGTGTGGCAATGTAGAAATGTTCAGGTCACCCTACAGATTCTCGCCGCTCTCATCGAAAAGTCGCCCAAGGACCTACCACTGATTGCACCATGCGTGCTTCGTGTCCTCACCCTGGTCCTGGAATCCCACGACATCACCATGATCGAATCCTCCATCCCGACCTTTGACGCATTTTGCGAAAACCACGACGCGTCATCCCTCTTCGCCGATCAAGATTATATCAGGCAATACGAGTCTGTTGTTCGGGGCTATGCCAGCCTCGCTTCGCCCAACTTCGTGCCCACCAAAGGCCCGTCGAGTAAGCCCATGATGATGCGATGGCGGAATGCAGGGCTTGAAGCGATTAAGAGCATCGCATCTTCGGACGCTCTTTCTTCCCTTGTCGGTCGCCAACTGAACGTTATTGTACCGATTGTTTTGGAGAATCTTTGGAACGACAACGAAGACTTCCTTGAGACCCTGCATCAACGCGTGGAAGCAGAAGAACGCGTCGATTCCGAGAAGCTCACCCGCCGCCGAATGAGCGTCGCAACTGTTCGGACCGCCGACACGACCGGCGAACCGAATCCTATCGCCTTGTCCGGAACCGCCTTCGACGTCGATAAGCTTGCGGAAGAGGATATTTCTGTGTTGGCGATGCATTGTCTCAAGATGATTTTTATCGTGCCAAATCGACCCCAGGTCCAAAGTGCCACCCAAGCCCTCCTGGCTTTCATCGAAGAGAAACTCGGCCACGGCGAGCGTCTCCTGCGCAAGGATCCAAGGACACACAAAGACTGTGGCTGGGCAATCACCATCTACAATCAGGTGGCTAGGTGGGCGCCGGTCCAAGATCGCTACATGATCTTGATCACGGCCATGGACACCCTTGTCCGAACTCTTGTCCGGGACGAGAACCTGCCCGTGCACCTAGCCCTGACTGCCATGGTGGGATCGCTGCTGCGATCCGATGTTAACCTTATTGGGTTGAGCGTCATGGACGTCCTCCTTCAGCTGATTCAGCAGATGAAGAAGCTTCTCCTACTGCCGCCCTTGACGATCGATAACGACGACGATGGAGAAGGCGGAGAGCGGTCGCAATCACCCGCTGAACAAATTCGCTTAATCGAAGCCCAAAGGGGCGACCTCTTGGCCAGCATCGAGCACTGCATGGGCGACCTCGCTACTCACGTCTATTACGCAGACCAGATTTCTGACATGGTCTCGACTATTCTCCAGCGACTCAAGCCTAGCCGATCCGGGAGCACCAGCTCTTCGCCCCGCGCCGACCAAGAGGACGAAGCCACCGATCTCGTTGACCGAATCTCGCACGCGGAGGCATACTTTTCGTTTGGGACGGCCAAGATTGCTGCATTAAGGGCGGTCAAGTCTATTCTCCTCGTTGCGAACCCTCCCTCCAAATCGAAACGGGATCGCTCGCTCACGAGGAACCGTGTACCTATTCAGGTGTGGGAGGGAACTCACTGGTTGCTGAGAGATCCTGATGGTGAAGTACGAAAGGCCTACGTCGACGCATTCTACACCTGGCTCGACCGCGAAACTACGAAGGCCGACATGAAAGTGTACGATGATGGCCGTCATCAGCGATCTGCCAGGGCCAACCGGGACGCCAATGGCAGCTCTATTGCTCGTCGGGCCGCGTCTTCAGCCTCCAACCACGACAAAAACATCAGGGCATCGGGCAGCAGGTTTCTGCAGCTCCTGCACATTGCAGTATACGACAACGCCTTACAGCAGCTCGATTACGACGCCGATTACGTCCTGCTACATGTCCTGCTTCTGAAGCTAGTGTTCAGCCTCGGCGTCAACGCCGTACGCTACGGCCTCCCGATGATCTACAGACTACAGGAAGACATCCAGGAGGCGGAGACACCACTGCACAAAGTGCGGATTGGAAGTCTTGTACACGGATATTTCTGGATCCTTACCGAATGTTTCGATTTCGAAGCCTCCGTCGTTGGGCGTGCCATCATGAACGAGATTATCCGCCGTCGTAGCAAACATTTCTGGGTGGAGGGCATTACGATCCCTCCCCCTCCAGTCGACCTGGTAGGCACTCCGGGAGTTCCCAAGCCAGAGCCAAAGCTACCATTCAACGAAATTGAATCCGAGTCGCTTCTCCCTTTCGACGACCGACTCTCGCTGGTCGACTGCATTGCCGTGGGCTACCAGGAAATCGCAGTATCACCAGCAGCGAGTCCTGCTGCTTCTCCCGGAAGGACCTTTTCTCAGCCCGTTATGGCCTCATCGATGACCTCAGGCACGATTGCGGTGACGACTACGGATTGTGACCTTCCCATAAACTATCGCGAGACCATGCTTGTAGAGTGGACGAGAGAACAGGCTATCCTTGCCCTTCAACCGGGGAGTAGGTCGGAGTCATTGAACGGATCCAGGGCAGGAACTACCGGGACGAGCAGAAACCGACTTGGTATCAACGGCAATGGAGTGAACGGCTACCCTGCTTCGCCGTATGGAAGCCAACATAACCTTCGGCCAACTTCTGCTCAAACCGGCGGTGCCAACGGTGGAGGCCTGGCACCTCTTCATGTCAGCAAAAAGGGAAGCAGTCGTAACGGAATCTCGCCTTCACCGTCAGCCTCAAGCCGAGGCTATATTGCTTCTATCGACCAGTTGAAGCAAGTTCTAACGGGTCAGATTCAATATCCCATGCCTGGAACCGCGGGCGCTATGGACGCAGATACAGACAGCCTCGATAGTATGGTCAGCTATGATTACACTGCGTCCGAACTGAGCGCTAGTCCAGATGGGCAGTCCGCGCCTGTCGAGCCCGCCCAGGTCAACTCGGGCCTCCAGAGGAAGCCATCCAAGGGCAGAAGCACTGGGCCTCTTACATCCAACCCAACCCACGAGGCCGGACCGGTTATGGATCACGTTCAGGAGGCAGAGGCCACGCCGCCTGAGCCTGAAAACGTGCCACCGGTGCCACCTCTGCCGACGCTCGCAACGCTTGTTACATCCAAAAGCGGGGACATTAACCTGGCGCCCGGACAGCTGGCACAGCCTCAGGATGGAGCCAGGTCGCCTGTGCGCATGCTGAGCAGCCGTAGCGGCGACAGGCCCCGTACGAGCAGAAGCACGGATCGCAGACTTCCCAGCCGAGGGGGTGAGCGAAATATCAGCAGCCGTGGTGGTGACAGCTTCAGAGTGGGCTCGATGGGTGAGAGCCCGAGGTCGGGTGTTGACCTGGATGAGTTGTTGAGGGGCATTGACAGCCGGTCCGGTGAGGAGGGCCTGGGCAATCTCACCCGGCCGCCATATTAGATACCGATGGGCGTTGCCCGGTAGATTTTACACCCGAAGCTCTCAACAGCCTAGGGCCCCGCGGAGACTTTTCTGATCTTCGGAGTTGGATTCAGGAGGCGCCTTTGTCCCATTCATCACCATTTTCCTCTTTGTTGATTTTTGCAACATTTGCTTTTGTGTTTTTGGTTTTCATACGTCGTTTTGTTCTCTTTTTCTGTTTCAGGGCGTCGGGAGATGGAGTAAGCTACAAAAATAACAAGACTCTCCCCAAGGCATGTCGGTACTCTTTTTTTTTTTTTTTTTTTTTTTGTTCTTCTCCCCCTCTGTTTCTTCATAATCCCACGAATGGGATTCGGTACAGCCAGCGTTTCACACTCTTCTACGCTCACGCGTCTACCTTTTGTCATTTTTCTAGCCTGGTCATCATGTCGCCGTGAGAGCCCGCGCTACTGTACCATTATTTTGGTTTTCTTCTTTTTTATTCATGCATCTGCTTTGCGGCGCCCCGCCCTCCCTCGACGACGTCGAGGAGAGGACGGGGACAGGGATAATACATACACAACAAGCATGGTTTAGCGAGGTTTCGGGGTTGGATGGTTCATGTTATTTTTGCTTCTTCCATTTGTAGGGTAGTGGTGGCAGTAGGACCGACCAAAGAGCGAACTGCTGTATCAATGCGAAGTTTTCGAGTCCTCTGGATGGATATGAACTGGATAAACATATTTCTCTGTCCATGGTCTTGGTGAACTTGATGAAGCCATTTTTGAAATCGATGTCGATCCAATTGTACAGAGGTACAAAGGTACTTGATGTGCACAATTGTAGTATTCAATGTAGCTTTGAGACAGGCCAATCAGATGCTGTAATGAGATCCACCCGAAGCTCTCTTCCAAAGGGATTTTTTGCCCGGCTCCGAGTCGCAACTTCACAACCCTCTTCCTCTTCATATCTCGACGGGCTAGAATCCACCAACACCCGGCGCCCAATTCGAGAGAGATAGAGATAACCTAGGCCGACTCTTTCTCAGAAACAGGCGGGGAAAAATGCAGTCCCTCACCCGCCTTGGGAGCCGCCTCCCCTCGCGCGTCCTCCCCACACGGCTCTCCGCCATCCCGATCCCGACGACGGCGTTCACTCTCTCTCGACCCTTCCACGCCGCCGGCAACCGTGCAGCCGATGTCGCGCCGATCGTTGGGACGGGCCCCCCACCACAGGCTCCGGTAAGCCAGGCGGAGGAGGCGTACGCTCGGGTTCGGAAGAGGAAGAGGCAGGCGGAGATGTTGAAGTTGGCGAAGGAGGCTAAGACAGGGAAGGGGAAGGGGTTGAGTAAGAGGTTTTGGGACGAGGTTACTGTTCGGGAGGTTAACGGTGTGTCTTTTCTTCTCCCTCCCTCTCCTTCTTTTTCATTACTTGCTCGTGTACTTTCCCCCAGCCGTTCTTAGGCTCTGAGCTGGATACATATACTAACATATTTCACCAGGAGCTCTCCAAGTCTTCCTCGACCAACGACCCCTCCGCCACCCAACAACCAAGCAAATCATCCAAATCCCGCTCACAAAGCCCCACCTCGCCACCGCTCTCGCCCTAGAATGGGACCTCCTCTCCTCCGTCCAAGACGCGACGCGCCAACACCTCATCCCCCTAACGGGCCTCATCTGCCGCGCCCTCGACCTCTCTCTCGAAGACCAAAACGCCGGCAATTCAACGAGCGCGAGCCGCTCGCAGATCGCCAAGATGGTGATGCGCTACCTCGATACGGACTCGGTGCTCTGCTGGGCGCCCGAGGGAGACGAGACGCAGCAGGATGCGCAGGGTAGGACGTTGCGCGAGCTGCAGCGCCACGCGGCGGAGGATATTGTGGGGTTCCTCGTCTCGAGGGTGTGGCCGGGCGTTACGATCGTTCCTGTGCTGGACGGGAGTTCGATCGTGCCGAGGAGTCAGGATGAGGGGGCGAGGGCTGTTGTGGAGGGGTGGGTGGCGGGGCTGTCGGCGTGGGAGTTGGCGGGGTTGGAGAGGGCGGTTTTGTCGTCCAAGAGCTTGTTGATTGCTGCGAGGCTTGTGGTGCAGTGGAGCGAGCACGGGGCGGGGCTGGGCGAGGTGGTGGAGGAAGGGAATGGCGATGCGGTGGAGAGGTTCGGGGTTGAGCAGGCGGCGAGGGCGGCGAGTTTGGAGGTGGATTGGCAGACGGGGAATTGGGGCGAGGTGGAGGATACGCACGATGTTGATAAGGAGGATATTAGGAGGCAGCTTGGGGGTGTGGTGCTTTTGGTATCTGGGACGGGGGGGGGAGTGAGCGGATGAGATTGTATGGAACTTGTAGGAGTATAGCAGGCTCGTCACAGAGTGTACCATCATCAAAAAGACATCAATAGACTGTAACTTGGAGTTCGTCTTACCTTGGCAAGGGGCTATCGCGAATCAGCAACCCACTGTGTTGATGTTGGTGCATAGTGCAGTTGGCATTCCGCCTGTGCCACACAGGAATGGCTACGGTCGCAAGGGAAGCTTGGGAGCCAGACAGCCAGACAATCCAGGTAGTTCAGTATGTGTTAGGAGGGGGAACGCACTTGGCTATGGACGTTCAGTCGGTTCCTTCAGCTCTAAAAGCTGTTTCTTGAGAATTATTCTTTTTATCTTTCTTTCAATATCACCCTCAACTTGGACACCTCGCATCCTGAGCTGCGTCGCAATAAACTTCAATAGCCTCATGCTTCACGAAGCTGCTCACCTTTAACCGTCCCATCAAGTGACAGCCTATTTTTAGCCACGAGTGCCAGTGGATCAGATGCGATGCACAGAATTACGAATGGAAGGGGGAGAATAATATAAACTTGAAGAAAATGATATTAATCATTCCGAAACGGTTCATCCTCATGATTTCCAGGTCGTTAAGCAAGCACCAGGAAGTACTTGTCGGAGGAGTTCGTCGCACAAACAAATCCATCTCGGATCAATCCTTCAAATCAATTCCGTCCATCCTAGTAGTTGTACGCTATTAATATTCTTACCCACATTGATCTTCGTTCCCAGCAGACTGGATTGCCCGAATTGGGACGGGAAAAAGCCAATAGCCCCAAACTTAGCTGCCTCCGCCGAAGGTCCAGTCCGAGGTCCAGTCTCCGCGATACGAGCGAAGCTGGAACTCTGAAAGCCCCGCTCGATCGAAGCTTTGATAGATTTGATGAACAACCTCCTTCATAGCGCGCAGTACACGATCGTCCAGTGCCAGCCATGCGGTATTATTCCAGCCCACACCAGCCCACACCAGGCCATCATTTCCGCCCCATCAGGGCTGGTCCAGCTGGGTAGCATTGGCAGCGATGTCTTCCAATACGAGACCAACTGCGCCTCTCCACTATTGAAGTACATCCGCAAGTACTTCGTTGTGTGCATCGCACTGCACCCCCTGCAAGCCTGGTGGTCTTTCTCCAAGTGTGTCCAACCCGCCGACCGAGGGAAGCAATGCGAAGGGGGTTCCACTGCGTCGATTCCTCCTCTGCTTGTACGACTAATCGCAAGCTAGCCCGTCGCCCCGTAAAAAGGATCAACGATAGACCGCCCATATCAGGTTTAATTGGGTCTTCTTTTCCTTGGTCCGTGTACAGTCTGTCAGACCAAGGTCAGGCTGCATGACCCCAGAGCTGAAATTGATGCACAGGACACCTCGGGAAACCCACGCAGAAGCTGTGTCGCCTGGACTAGCTCGCCCGGACCAATTTAGCTTCCCGAAGCGGAATGGGGGGCGAGAGCGAGAGCGAGTGATATGTTTTTATGGAGGTCGTGATCTCTTTCTTGGGTTCCTTCACTTACCTTTTTCCTCTCTTACCTCTTTTTCCTTCTCGCCCCCTCTTCCCGATTGCCGGACCGTGAGGAATCTTCCCCAAATGGTGTGAAACGGGGAACTCCTTCTCAAGCCTTTCCCTGAGTATCCGTTTCCATTGCAAGCAACTCAGTGCGCTCGAGGCGACCCAAAGTTGCACAGCCCCGTCCGGGGGGTCTCCAGATGCACAACGACCACCTCAAGTCACGATGCCGCAATCGCGATTCTCGTCGGTGACGACAGCCCTCCTCCACGGCCTCCTGGCCTCTTCGCTCGCCGGGATCGCCAACGCGGCGTCGTTTCCTCGCGCTGTTACGGGGGATGGATTCATTAGCATCCCTATCGATTGGAAGGAGAAGGTGAAGAGCTCGAGCTCGATCCAGGCGCGGAATCCGTTCGAGGTTGCCCTAGATAACCAGATCACTTTCTACACAATAGAGAGTACGTAGAAGAAGCGAAGAAAAGAAAACAGGCTGCTGCCCTTCCTCCTTTGCCGGCAGCATGAATCCCAAGATAAGAAGTCCATATACCTAACCCAAATCTCAAGTCTCTCTCGGCAAGCCCGCACAATCCATCGCCGTCCTCCTAGACACAGGCTCCAGCGACCTCTGGGTCACGCCCACTTGCAGCCACTCCCCCGACCAATTCACCACCAGCATGTGCCTCGCCTTCGGCACCTACAACCCGCAGCGCTCCACCACCGTCCAGGGCCCCGTCGCTAAGGGAAGCCTCCACTACGGCGACTCGACCGACGTGAGCACCCAGACCTCCGTCACGCTAAACTACTACAGCGACAGCCTCACCATCGGCAAAATCACACTCACCGACCAGATCTTCGGCGTTATCGTCGACGGCACAGTCGATGGCATTTCCGGCATCTTTGGCCTCGCACCCGACGTCCATGCGGGCTTCACGGAGGGCCAGCCGTATTCGCTTGTGCTCAACTCGATGAAGGAGCAGGGCTTTATCAAGTCGAGGGCCTTTTCGCTGGATCTGAGGCACGCTGACGACGAGACGGGTGCCATCATCTATGGCGGTCTTGACGTAAAGAAGTTTGCTGGGCCCCTCGTCAAGTTCCCCATGCAACCAGGTGTAGAAGGCGAAGCTCGGTAAATATACTCCCCATCCTTCACGCCCTCGCCGAATCTTCGCGTCCATGACCTTATCCCTTCATCTTTACTAATAAAACCTCCAGCCTCGCCGTCTGGTTCTCCACAATAGGCGTCACCCGCACCGGCAACACAACCCACTCCATCCCCGACACATCCACCAACGCCCTCCTCGACAGCGGCACGACCCTAACCCGCCTCCACCCGCAAGTCGCCCAGCCCCTCCTCAACGACATGGACGCCACCATGGACGACGAGGGCTTCTTCCTCGCCCCTTGCTCCCTCCGCCGCACCGCCTCCACCGTAGACTTCGGCTTCGGCGACCCCGCCAGCAACGGCGGCAAGGCCCCCATCGTCCTCCGCGTCCCCATGTCCGACTTCATCCTCGATACCCAGCACCCGCTGAACCCGAGGCTGTGCTACATCGGCTTGCGCGTGACGGAACATCAACAGATCCTGGGCGATTCCGTCATGCGCGGAGGCTATTTCGTTTTCGATTGGGATAACCAGGAGATTCACGTTGCACAAGCGGCAAATTGCGGGACGGAGATCGTGGTTATTGGCGAGGGTCGCGATGCGGTACCGAACGGCCAGGGGAAGTGTTCTCTTGATAACCCGAAACCGACAGAGGCTCCCGTAAGTTTTTCGTCGTCAAGATACCTTTTTACCGAGCCCAGCTGTACGTTAGGTTTCCTTCTCCTTGCCCTGCTAACCAAGAGAGCGTACAGACTGCTGCCGATGAAGGTGGCGCGGCCCTCCCTACAACGCCTTACACCACCACCTTTACCATCTCCTCATGCCCAAGCTTCGATCTTGAATGCACTCCCGGCATGCTTACAACGCAGACATACGTTCCCCTCACAACGGGCTCATCCAATTCGGCGGGAGGGAACGAAGAGGATGCTGCATGGGGTCGCGGGGGCATTCTCAACCTTTGGATCTTGTTCGCTACCGGTGTCGGCGCCGTCGCTCTGGTTTTCAGGTAGGCGAGGGGAGCACACGGTATAGAGCGCTCTCTCTTCCTCGCTCTTCTCTGTCTTTATGGCACATTAGTACATTGGGGGGACTCGGCATATTTTAGATCGGGATGGCACTTTTTAAAAAAGATAATATTATTGTGTAATGTACGAAACCGAAACTCCTTTATAGAACGCCATCTAAACTCGAAGCCCATGCTCGATCCCAATAGGTGCATTGGATCAAAAGAAACAAATAAAGGAAATGAGCAGAAATAACTGAAATCAATGGTATCAGTGGTATCAACGAAAGCGAAATGAAACCCGGTTCGCAAAACCTTGAACTCCGCCGCTCAGCCTCGTCTAGAAATAGAAAACGAAGAAAAAGAACGGAAAGAAACGCCGAAAGAGAGAAAGAAAATGAAAAGAAGAAGGAGGAGAAACCCCCACATCCCGCTTGCTCCGGCCAGTGGTATCGCCCGCTCATATTGATGTCGTTGATGGAATATAACAAATGCTACCGTCCCCTTCCGTGCGCCTTATATCCGGGGAAAATCGTCCCATTGGTGATAGCATATGTCGTCCCGCGCCGGTCGTCGAGTAATAAGAAATATAGGTTGCGAATCAGTCGTTTCTCCCTGTCTTGGTCCTTGCCGGTCATCATAATATATAGTAAAACTAGGCCGTCGGCTGGTTAGGACCGGTGAGAAAGTCGGCGTGCTGGGCCCTCTCCGGAATGGCACCAAGCTCTTGCGCAAGTCGGCGGTCTTCGTCCGTGTCGAGCTTGTCAAGGCTAATATGGCGGCTGGTGAGAGCAAATCGCCGCTTTCCGTGAGGAATAACCCGGTGCTAAGAGGGGAAGGGGGGGGGGGACGATTAGCACGAACTCCAGGGAATGCAAAACCGGAAATCCCAAAGACTCACTTCGTAGCACCTGTGGATGTCAGTGCCATGCATGACCACAATGTCGCCATGGAACAAGTGCAAGTCGAACACCGAGTTGTTGCCCCTTTTATTTTTGCCTTTGAGCTTGGGACGGAAAGACATGGTTGAGGGCGAACCCAGAGAGATCGTGGCCACGGTTGGGCCCAGCGTATCCTCACCGTCATCATGCCACTGGATAATCGTCAGAACTTGCCTTACAGGTAGTAAAGATGGATATAACAAGTTGTTGACTTACGTTAATTTTATCATCCTCAAAATAGCCGAGGGCAAGGAGCTCATTAAACTCAACAAAACTGAACTCCAGGGACTGGGCAATCCCGACTTTTCCATTGCCCTCCAACTCTTTCACCGACTTCTCCGCATGATCAATGGCCTGCTTGCCGGCCCACCTCATTCGCAAGAGAGCACGGAGGACGGTGTCAGGGGCATCACTGAAGCTCTTAGAGGCCACGGAGACGACGTATTTATATTGGGCGCCGTAGTTCTGTGCGAAATGACTGGTGATGATTTCGCTCTTGCCTATAAATGGTGTCAGCTCTCATCATCAGCGAAAGAAACGCGTGCGGGGTCTCGATACTTACCACCCTTGTGTCTGACCGGCAGGCGCATCCAGTCATCCTTGGTTGCATGCTCGTGGAGATCGTGGAAGCTGTCGTCTGCTCCGTTGAGCGCAGCCCTGGTCTGGCCGGAAGGGCGGAAATGGGCGAGAATGCCAACAGCTCGCTTGGGGTTCGACTCTCCATTGAGAAGGTCAAGGAGAGGAGTGACGGTGACCTCGTAGCCTTCCGTGCTGAAGCTGCTGGACATTCCGACCATGCCCTCGTGGCGCTTAAGCTTTCGGGTCCCGAAGCTCATTCTGATAGCGCTATTGTCAATCTTAGAAATTGCGATGGGCCTCATGGTGCTCTCAAACTTAAAGCCACAGCCCGGCGTGTCGCAGAACCATCCCGCCCAATGGCTCCGAGGAGAACAACCAAAGCACCTGGGACAGACAAGGCCCTGCTTCAGGTACTTCTCAGTGCCAGCATCTCCTTCGGCAATGGTTGGGAGAGCCGGGACAAGGCTGGGCGGAAACTCCCTCGCGCCGCCAGCTACCTCGGGCTCCTTTCCGATGTAGGTGGTCCTCTCCTTCAGAAACTTCTGGGAATATTTGAGATCGGCAAACTTGACGTTACCAAGATTGAAGAAGGCCGAGCAGGGGTAGTTGAGGCAGGTCCACGTTTGGTAAAAGATCTGCTTGGATGGCTTCCGGCAAACCTCACAGTGCTGGATCGGGGCTTTGTAGTCTCCAGGACGAGGGCTGGGAGAGACCGTCGTGCCCTCTGGCACCCACCAAGATTCATTTTCGGGGTTAACAATCTCCAGCTTCATCTTCCAGAATTTGAAACCATTGACATCTTTCTCAGCCCAGATGTCAGTGATGAAGTACCAGTCCAAGACGTTATAGGCATGGGGCATCTTAGATGGCATCAAGGGGCTCATCTCGCCTAGAGATGATGTTAGTAGCTGGAATCTTCCATAGCGCAAGCAGTTAAGTCTTTGTTTTAGCACTTACCAACTACAATGCCGATATACTGGTTCTTTGCCAGGGCTTGCAAGGAACCTCTCAACATCAATGGCCAACCTTGGTCTCGCTGGCGCTCCCTTGTGTTGGAGGTGGCACCCTCCGCGACATCACGACCACCTCCACTATTGCCATTTATTAGTGACTTACTTTCACTTCATATATGCACCCTTTTGAAGTAGACAAATCACTCACATATTCATAATGATGACGCCATTAGGGTCAACCAAGTCTCTCTCAGCTGGGAATCCATCCAGCAAGCTCCCCATCAAAACATTTCCGGAAATGTATCCTCCAGATTGATATCCTTTATAGTAAGGAAGGGCACTGCAAAGACCTTGTCTCTTGTCAGCCCATACGGGAGGGGAGCCCCGAGGTTGTGGCAGAAGCACCGCGCTCTCATTCAGCAGACTCTTAAGAACGCATCTGGCACCACCGCTCTTCCTCGAGCGCTTGCTCAAGGGGCCACTGGTCTCCGAGGGGGCCAGTCTCTTCACAGCAACCGCCGCCATGACAACAACTGCCTTTCAGATAGGTATTGCAGTCGGTATATAGTGCGACAATCCTAGAGGTAACAGATTAGCTCTCCCATTCGGATCAAAATGAGACTGAAGAAACAGAATCAAAGGGCAGAAAACGAAACAAACATGACGACTGAAAACAGGAGTATGTGACGATCATGCAAACAATAGAGTTGTAAAAACAATACTGGGGAGAAGGCGTTGAAGTGCAGGGGAGGTATCTGGGCATGGGCATCGAGCTGTGAAGTCAAGGGCTGGCCTCTCCCAGGACTTCAAGATAGAGCTCGAAATCAAAATGGCTCGGTTAAATATATTTTATGAGGGGAGGGAGGAGCAAGGCAAGAGATGCCAAGGTCAGTGGTTTCAGGGCGTGACATGTCTAGGAAATGCTGTCTCCAGCTCCAAAAGAACCACTCATACCCTAAGTCACCGATGGCAATATCCGGAAGACACCAAGAGCCGACAGCCTAGAAAGTCGTTAGAAACGATCACCACTTCGAGTCTAATAGAAGATCCTCTACAAGAGGGGCTGTAGGACCAGACTTACCTTTAGATAGCAGGTGAAATGGTGAAGGGGGAGTCTTCTTGTACCTATAGGTGTGGTGAGATCGCTTCAAAGCAGGCAAGGGCAACGAGCTTCGATAGAAGTTCCAACTGATGATGGAACGCTTGTGGGGGAAAAGTTCGATTCGTAGAAGAGAAAAAAGAAAATGGGAGAAGAGGAAGAAGAAAAAAAACTAGAGTGGGATTTGTTAGGAAATTGTAATCATAGGGTGCAAGAGAGGTGCACCTTCCCTCGATCTGGGAAGCAGTTGAGGAGCGAGTGCACGAGGCACAAATACTTACCAATTGATGGAATGAGATGGGAAAATGAGATGTCAAGAGGAAACTGGTATCTGTGAATAACTTCAGATTGCTTGGGAAGCATTCACAGCATAGAGAATTGGATATCTCAGATGGATAAGGTTAGGATTGGGATGAAAGATGAGAGCTGTGAATGCAAGATGTAGACGTGAGGTGCAGACACGAGGTGCAGATGCGAGATGTTCTAGTAGAGAAAAGAAGAGAGAGGGAGAGCATAAAGGCACAGGCAATTTGTATTTGTAGTTAAACCCTGATGATTTATCCAAACTGGAGGGAAGAGCTATTTGTGAAGGTATTTACAGATTGTAAGAGAAGGCACGATGGCGAGTGAAGCTTCCTGCCTCCACTGATTGGAGTTGTTCTAAAGGAAAGTACGATGAGGAATGGATTCCCTGGAAGGAGTGGGATATCTTGAGGTGTCCATTGTATTTTTAGGAACCTATATGAAGATATTGATTTGCGCAGCTCTTTCTTTCCCGTCTGTTTTGTTCTTTCTTTGGGGATATCTGAGTGAAGGCATCACCATTATTGTATCTCCAGGCTGAGTTGTTGTTGTTGGAAGCGTTTTGATGTCTGTCTGAAACAATCAAGATAGAGTGCCAAAGGCAGCAGGCTAGATTAGAGAAAAGGGCCAAGTTTCCTCTTGGTTTACTTTTCTTTCCTCCTAAAGCTGATTCCTTTGATTCCCCATGGATGGCTCAACCGGCTACAATTATCATAGTCTCAACTCTCAGACTCTTACACCGATTACACACCCACCGAAGCCCGCTCCGTCGTACAAACCAAAACCTGCCGAGTCTCGGCGAACCTCGGCTCCCCTCTCCAGCCACAGAAAGAGAGGTACGAGGTATGAGAACGTCGCCATACTCTTTTATCAGATAATAATGTTTGCACAGGAACAAAGGAAACTTCCTAGCCTCCTAGGGCAGACACAATGCCATTGTGTGAAGAGGTAAGTAACGCCACGTCCAAATCATCACCGCCACGACACGAACAGCGGTTCGTACGAAGATGTCCCGAGTTTCAAGATAGAGCTGAGGGCGAGGTAATGTATTGTAATCAACAAGAGATGGTGTTAACCAAGAAGCAGGATTTAACTCGGACGCTAGTTTACTCCGAAGTGGTTACTCCAACTAGCCTTCCAGCATATCCCCACGACTGCAGCAAGTGGGGAAATTGAGCTGAGCACAATACAAGACAACAACAATAAAAAGGATGAAGACGTCACAAAATAACATACGAGTCCCGTTCCCCTCAGCCGGTGTGCCTGCTCGGCTCCGCCTCCGCTGGCGAGATGGTGGTCGCACTGAAGCACGAGTCGGCTGGGGGGGCAAGCAGCGCTGGAGCCCCCTTTAAATTGCTGGGCATCGTGGCATCGTGGCAGGAGTGTGGAGATATTTCGGGGCTTTATCGACAGAAAAGCCAATCACCATGGAAGAGATCTCCTTTGGTAATACGGGAGGAGATGACGTGCGCAACAAAGTTAGATTTGGATGGAGTAGCGAAGCTATGGTTGGGCGAGTCGGCGACAACTACTTGTCCTTGTACTTGGGCGATGCGACGCAGCTTAATGCACCTATCAAGTCGCTAGAAGTAGCGTATGCCGAATACCGACTTCGCCAGCCGAGGCGATGGTCGACCAGGGTTCTGGGGTTGCTGTGGAGAATGCGGGGAGCTCAGTGCCCCCAGATCTCGACCCAGAAACATAGAATTTCTACCCACCAGGCACCGGTCTTTAGACTCTTTAGCGTGGGGTTTTGCCAAGGTGCCTCGGAACTTCTCTGAACGGGGATAGTGAGAGGCTCTAGAGCGCGGCTAATGCAGTCGAGGCAAGTACAAAAGTAGATAATCCGAGGCTTGGGGCCCCCTTCGGCGATGCGACGTCTTTGTCTCTGTCCTCGATATATTCTGTTATTCCCTTGACCGCTTTAAAAGCTCCCCCCGGTTTGTCGTTTTAAGTGTCTCGCGAGCTTGGAGTTCAGCGCTATTTGATTCCCGTTCTAGCTTGTATTAGACCCTCATTTTCTTGTTTAAGGAGCAACCCCTACATTTGGAGGGGACGTTCTATTGCCAGCCAGCCATCCACGCTTCTTCTTTGCTCCCCTCTCGCTGTGCAACGTTCGCCTCGTGTAAAAAGAAATCCTCCAAAAAGGACAGAGAGGAAAGAAGAGCCATCGCTCATAAATAAGCAACAATGGTTTTCTACCCGCCTTCCTGGGTCCCCGCGCTCCCTGGTTCGTGATACACACAAAACATACGCGAGAGAAGCATCCCCGATCCATTATTCTGTTTACTAACCCCCGCCCCCGAACTTAGCGGTCCCCGATTCCATTACCATCGAGCAGTTCATGAACGATGAGACCTACAACCGCGAGCCGCTTCGCGAGTCCCGGAACCCGTATACCTGCGGTATCACCGGCAAGACTTACACCGCTCAAGAGACCAAGGAACGTACCAACTTCCTGTCCCGCGCAATCGGCAAGCGGCTTGAGTTCGCCCCCAACGACGCGACCCCCTGGGAGAAGGTTGTAGCAGTATTCTCCGTCAACGCTGTAAGCCATCCGCACCCCCTTTCCAAATTCTGCACCTCTTGAGGACACTCGCTAAAACCTGATCCCTCGTCTCGTTTAGATTGATTATGTCCCCCTCTCGCACGCCGTCCACCGCCTGTCCGGCATCGTCACCCCCGCCAGCGCCGCCTACTCCGCCCAGGAGCTCGAGCACCAGCTCAAGTCCTCCGGTGCCGTCGCGCTCTTCACTTGCATGCCCCTCCTCGAGACCGCCCTCAAGGCTGCCGACGGCGCTGGCCTTCGCCGCGACAGGGTTTTCCTCCTCGAGGTCCCCGGCGTCAAGGCCGCCGGATTCGTTACCGTGGATGAACTCGTCCGTGAAGGACAGAAGTTGCCCGAGATCGAGCCTCTGAAGTGGACTAAGGGACAGGGTGCTAGGCAACCTGCATACCTGTGCTACTCGAGCGGCACCTCTGGATTACCGGTATGTGTTTCATGGCCCCCTCCCCGGTCTGGCATGTTGGCTGGCTGGGTTCATTCAATCGCGAAATCTGTATAAGCTAATGATCGAGGGGCGTTGGGAGTAGAAAGCGGTAATGATCGCTCATGCCAACGTCATTGCGAACATTTTGCAAGTCACCACCTACGAGAGCGTTCCCCGCAAGCAGAACAGGGTGGGAACGCAGGTATCTCTGGGTCTCCTACCATTCAGCCACATCTACGCCCTCGTCGTAATATGCCACGTCGGTACCTACAGGGGAGACGAGATCATCGTCCTGCCCAAGTTTGACCTCAAGACGCTCCTCGCCGCCGTCCAAAACTTCAAGATTCGACAAATGTGCATTGTAAGTTCTCTGCCAAATCAGCCCGACTTTCCAATCGACCATTTCCCCAACAACCTGCTAACTCACCTCACCCACAGGTTCCTCCCATCATCATCGCCCTCCTCCGAAACCAAAAACTTGCCTCCCAATATGACCTCTCCTCCCTACGCATCCTCTACAGCGGCGCCGCCCCTCTCGGAAGCGAAACTATCGACGAGGTCCTCCAGATCTACCCCGACCTGCGCCTCTGCCAAGGCTATGGCATGACCGAGACCGCCACCGTCGTCTGCACCACCAGCGAGGAGGACCGTCACCCCGGAACCTCTGGATCCCTCGTACCCGGCGCCAAGGCCAAGATCATCGACTTCGAGGGCAACGAGGTCACGACGCCCGAGACCCCCGGCGAACTGCTCGTGCAGAGCCCCTCGGTGGTTTTGGGATACCTGCACAACGAAAAGGCCAACGCCGAGACGTTCGTGCACCACGACGACGGCAGGTGGATCAAGACAGGCGATGAAGTTGTCATTCGAATCGCGCCGTCGGGCAACGAGCATCTTGTCATTGTGGATCGCATCAAGGAGCTCATCAAGGTTAAGGTATGTCCGAAGGAACAACACCCCCACTCCCCCTTCTTTATTTTTTTACGTCCCCATCGCTCCATTTTATCTGCCATTTGCCCGCGCGCCATTTTTCTTCCTCTTGCGTGATCACTAAAACTGAAATACCTACTTCGTAGGGCCACCAAGTCGCCCCCGCTGAGCTCGAGGCCCACCTCCTCACCCATGAGTTCGTCTCCGACTGCGCCGTCATCCAGGTCCCCGACGACCGCGCTGGCGAAGTCCCTAAGGCCTACGTCGTCAGGGGTACCCACGCCGCGGCCCATCCCGAGGACCATGTGGCGAAGGCAATTGCCAAGTACGTCGAGGACCACAAGGCTAGGCATAAGTGGCTTA
Source organism: Scedosporium boydii (assembly GCA_002221725.1). Taxonomy (NCBI): domain Eukaryota; kingdom Fungi; phylum Ascomycota; class Sordariomycetes; order Microascales; family Microascaceae; genus Scedosporium; species Scedosporium boydii. The sequence goes on along the minus strand of NJFT01000051.1, from coordinate 128,752 downwards.
AGGGTGGTATCGAGTTCATCGACGTCATTCCTAAGAGCCCTAGCGGTAAGATTCTTAGGAGGATGTTGAGGGATAAGGAGAAGGAGGCCAGGAGGGCCAAGGGCGCGAAGCTGTAAATACTGTTGCTTCATTTGTAAAAAAAAAAAAATTGCCTCTCATGTTGTCACATTTATTAGCTTTGAGGGAGAGAAACGCGGATAATGATGAGAAATTGTATATATTTTGCAGTTGCATACTTCTCATGTTTCATGCATGCTCTAGATGCCTCGATAGATATTTACTTAGTTCCAAAAGATGCATGGTGTTTTTCTCCTTTTTTTTTTCTCTCTGGCAGCCATTTCTCAGGCAAATACCAGGTTCTCATTCCCAACCACACCATTCAATACGTTTCCGATGCCGTTCACATTACCATTCCCTCCCTGCATAATGTTGGCAAAGTTATCCGCCATGAGCTGGATTCCACTAACGAATCCTTGCTCGTCGAACTCGCAGTGTCCACCATTGGGCGAGTTATCAACAGTCTGCAAAGCATTAATCTCAGCGTTGCTCAGACCGGCATTCGAAGCGAGCTGCTCATAGGCGACGATAGACTCGGGGATAGACTCCCGAAGAAGGTCGAGTTCTCCGGTCGTACTCTGGAAGTGGATGCGGGTGGATTGGGCCACCGCATCGCCGTTGACAAAGTTGACCTGGGGTGCCATGGCAGCGCAGTTCAGCAACACACCGTTACCCTGGAAGTTGCTCATATGTTGCGGGATAAAGAACCCCGAGAGGAGAAGAGAGCCGCCCGAGACGCCAGTGAAGAAGACGTTCGAGCTATTAAAGGCCATGACTTGAGGAAGAACATCGAGGACAAGATCGTTGACGGCTTGTGCGTGTTCGACACCGTCAGTACGGTCGAGACCCGAGCCGCCACCCCAGAAGAGGTTCGGGTCCGGAGCGAGGACGGCAACTCCCGCAAGGTTTCCTTGGATAGCTTGATTGGGGAAGTCGAAGAAAGATTGGCCGCCGTCTCCGTGCAGGAGGACATTGAGACCGAGAGTGCCCTGGGCCCCGGGGTCTTGTGTGCCTCCATCGACGCCGGAGGTGGTCGTGAACTGGTCGGCAGGTCCGCTAATCTTGAAGCGTAGTGGCAGCCCACTGTTTTAGAGAAGAAGGAAACGGTTAGCCGGCGTATTCTTCGTATAATACAATACACTATGTATATACTTCGATGACGTGGTGATCACCAAGACTTACTTCACATTGACTGTGGTGTCAAGAATAGTGGAACCATCAGTGGCTTGGGAGATGCCATCGGGGACTTGAGCTGCTTGCTCCTGGGCAGTCAATCGAGCGGTATTTCCATTCCCATTCCCGTTCCCATTGTTATTATTGTTGTTGTTGTTGTTGTTGTTGTTGTTGTTGTTGTTGTTTCTGTTCCCACCGTTTCTGTTCCTGCCTCGTCCCCTCCCGTTGTTATTCTGGGGCGCTGCCTCGACCACTGCGCCAAAAACAACGAGAAATGCGAAGAAAAGTGCCACCAGGGCAGAAAAGGACGGACGGACGCTCGACATCCTTCCTCCGTGAAAAGAAAAAAAAGAAGAAATCAATAGAACGAAGCAGAAGAGAAAGCGGCAACAAAGGAAAGGAATTTGGTGAGAAATGCAGAGGAGAACGTGAGGTGTTCCAGACAGCTCACTTTAAGGAACACCTCTTGTAAGTGCAAGCTTATTGGCAAGGGCGCCAAATCTGGGTAGGAAATACCACGATCGCCTTCCAGAGTTGGCCCAAGCCATTTTGAACGGGCAGCATTGCCGCACTGCACTTGATCTGAGACGATGGGCAGTCAATTTGGGAAGGCCAAAATGGTCTGGCGATGTCGAAACACTTGGTGTCTGATGCCACAAGCGAGTGCTCGAGGGAACTGTGGGGTACCAACCCGAGACTCACTCTCGACAGGGGAACCCGACGAGGCATAACAGGGAATAGGAAAATCATAAAAGCCACGGCTTGGATGTGCTCAGATCAAGTTCTTTTCCAATCAGTAATCGACGCCTGCTGTAGGTAAGAGGGCGATCACGATCGTTGAAATGATGAGCCAAGGTCGTGTAAATGCTGGCTTCCACATTCAATATGTCCGAGTCTAGAAGAATCGAGATAGAACCAACCGCACAATAATAACATCAATAACTTCATCTGGCTAATAAAATAGCGACGACCGAATATTTGTCAAACTCGTCTCAAAGCAAGGACCTCCGGGCGTCCGGTCCGGGCAAGTCTCGCATGCGAAGGACCGTGGGCAAGGGGCTGGTTGTTACGGCCCTTATTGAGGCTTATGTTGCGCGCCTCTGGTCGGAACAACTCCTTGATGGACTCGAGGACTGCCTTTTGCCAGTTTCCGGCCAGATCGAGTGTCATCGAAATTGAAGTGATGTTTCTTCCCGGAAGCAGAGGGAGAAGGGAACGAGAAGACAGTTCAGGAAAGCACTCGAAACGAATTGCAGAAGAAATAGAGATCAGCATCTCAACCACAGATTCGGAGTCAAGAAAGCTGCCGCGTTCTGGGCAAGAAAGTGAAGCGAGAGCATCCAAAGCTCTCTTTCAGAGAAGAGCGCTGAGAGCCGGTCTCGTATCGTATCCTTAGCCAGAAACGGGCAGCCTTTGTTCGAGAATGTTTCTCGTTTCAATTCGTTCGTCGAATAAGATTTCCATCCTGCCGGCTTGAAGCGTGAATTGCCCTTTTAATCCTCCGATGCGCTTCGGCAGCGGGGTTGAAACCGTTGTGTGTGAGAATGGTGGGGACGCCGGGTATTCCTTCCCTCGGCTTGGCGGACCCGGCACGGGCGGGCGTTCTTGAAGGAATGTACGGTTGTACCTTCCATAATCAAAAACACACCTTGCCCCGGTATTTTGATACGTTTATGCGATTGTGCGGGATGGACCTCGGTAGAAATCTCACATTGCTCAGTCGTCCCTTTCCATTCCTCGATACAAAGGTATTCCGAGGTCCCTTCTCACGGATGGCAACAACTTCCCCATCCCTTCTCTTTCTCTCTTTCCCTCTCGGCTCAGGCATGGTCAAGGAGCAGACGTCTCTCGAGGAGTGTAAGCAGCTCTTTTAGAAAGAGCTGGTACTATGAGCGGAATTCTGGAATGGAGGGCACGATCGTGGAACACCCCCTTTACCTCGCCATATCAAGGAGACAGCTAGGCGTCATGTGTGCTCCATGGAGATTTGGACTCTTCAGAATAGAAGCTTAATCTATGTTATCGAAATGAGCGAATTCTAATATACCATACCTGCTCAATATCCCTACAAAAACAAAAAAAAAAAGTATAACATCTATGTAAATGAAGCCAGAAATCCGTATCCATCTATAACTTCGCCTTGCCCGTCTCCTCCTCCCCCTTCTCCCCCCGTTCCCCTTCCTGCTCCTGCTGCAACCGCAATACCCCCTCCTGCACACACGTCACCAACAGCGTCCCATCCGCCGAAAACACCCTCTGCGTGACTACGCCCCTCCCATCACCAGCCCAGGGGCTCTCCATCTCCGCAAACATCCACTCATCAGCCCTGATAGCCGTAGGCTCATGGAAGTAAATGCTATGATCGAGCGACACCATCATCCCTAGTTTAAACGACGAAGGTTCCGATGGAGGCGGCACCTTAAACATGCCATGGATCCGCGGGATGGTGCCCAAAAAGTATGAGTCCGTGATATACGCCAACGCCTCGATGTGCGCCGCCTGCCCGCCGGTGATCTTCCCCTTGGCCCTCACCCAATGCGTGCACTTCCTCCTCTCGGGTGTCGAGCCCTCACCCGTGACCGTCACGCCCTGCCACTCGATGACGTCCGTCGAGTCTACGGCCCCCTGGCGCTTCTCGTTAGGATTCATGCCTACGGCGTGCTTGATCAACTTCTCCCCTCCCGATCCGGACCTGACGAAGCTCATCGTCGTCGTGAAGATGCATCGGCCGCGCTGGCGGGCTTGCACGGTGCGCGTGGCGAAGCTGCGGCCGTCGCGGACTCGCTCGACGTGGTATGTGATGGGGATGGCGTTGTTGCCCGCGAGGAGGAAGTAGCAGTGGCATGAGTGGATCACGAAGCCTTCGTCGACGGTGCGTTGGCCTGCCGCGATGCTTTGGGCTATGGGGACGCCGCCGAAGATGCCGCGCGCGCCGGGGGGATGCCATGCCTGGCGGGCGTTTGTGAACATGTCCTGGCAAACAGAGGTAGGTCAGCCGATTTCAGCTCCATGACGCTGACGGGGAGGGACGGCGGATTCGTCGAGGGAGTGCAAGGAAGCAAAAAGAAGGCTTGGTTCGAAGTGGCGGGGACGATAACTCACAGGTCCCAGGACACCCAGTTCTACAATTTCAATGGCATTCTCGAGCGGCGCCTTATTCGGGTCATCCGGCGGAGTTCGCAAGAGCGTAGGTCGTCCGTTTCCACTCATGATGAATGCCTTTAAACACCTATTCCCTTAAAGGAGGCAAGGAAGAAGGCGGCACAAAAGATGAAGAAGGAGAGTAAGAAGAAAAAAAAGAAATTATAAACACCCCCTCGGTGCGCTGTCAACCCGAGTTGTCAATTGAAGCAGTAGACTAGGAGACGAAAGAAGATCGGAGGAAAGCGAAGCCGGTCCTTCTCGTGATCTGGGGAAAGGAAGAGTTTTAAGATCTTTCGCGTTCCGTACGCCCTTTCCAGCCCGGTCCGATATGAAGGTTCCACGTCGGCACGTGTAATTGATTTGACGTGGTGATTCAATGCAGTGATGTATCACCGGACGCGGTACACAGCCAGAATGTCCCCCACTCGGGAAAATGCAACGCGCCGAAGGGGGAGGAGACGGGAAGGATTTCTCGAGTTTTTGAGAGCTTGCTTTGCGGCCCAAGGTGGTAATGGTGGTAATGAAATAAAATGGAAGGGTCCCGAACAAGAACTTGAGAGGTTCCAGTTCCCAGCTTCCAGGGACTGAGTGGACCCCAATTGCAACGGCGAATGAAGAAAGTGACGTCCTCGGCAAACCCGTAAGAAATGTTCCTTTTGGCCTGCTAAAGTCTAATATTATCTCCGTAGTACCTGATTCGCAAGTACAAGTAATACCTTGTTGAGAGGTATCAGTTTGACGTTGATGATAAGCGTTATTCGTTAGGGTGGGAAAAGTTGCCGAGGCTCGGCCACGGAGCCCCACAGTGGCGGACAGTTTGAGTGGTATATTTCCCTCATCTACGAAGTAGTGTAGCAACATGTTGATCTCCATCAATCAAAGAGAGCTTCTCTTTGCTGTCTCATCCACCGGAATCTGGGCTACTGCGGAGGCGGGACCCAGCCCCCGTCTGTACAGTCAAGGTATTGACCAATTAATCCGATCAATCTATACAACCTATCACTATTTAATATAACCATTCTCAGAAGCCTGTTCTTTGTATCGTCTGGTTATCCTAGGCTTGAGTCTCCGCCGAGACTGGTTGAGAACTCGCAGGTGGAGGGTTGTCGGAGCTCAAGATATGAAAACAAACAAATAATGTATTCCTCTATTCATTGCCACCAGCTCATCCAAACTCGTCTCTGCCGCCAGCCGACCTCGCTTATGTCCGTGCTCTTCTCCTGCTCCTGCTCCTGCTCCTGCTCATGCTCATGCTACTACCACCTATTCAAACACAGCCGTTCCTCTCCAGCGACCACCCGGAATGGCTCCACTCCTCTATTTGCGTCTTCACCTCATGCTCATTGTCGTACCTCGTCGCAAGGGTCCATTGACATGGCAATCCTCGTAGATTGGCTCCAGTCCATCCCACGCACTCTTGTCACCATTGCCATACCTCTCCCTCCTATCCCAGTATTCGCCGTTGAACTTCCAGTATTCCTCCCCAGTAATCTCACACCGAGCCTTGGAGAACCACGCGGGGATGAAATCCTCGCCTCTGGCCTCCCGGATGCGCCGCCGAGCACGCTGCGCTTCCTCCAGCCGGTTCTTCTCCGTAGCCGCGAAATCGTACTCGCCGTCCTCCATGGCCCGCTGGTCAGGTCGCAGGCGCGAATCTGTAGGGGCGATCCACTGTCGGAGGTTGTCGTCGATGTGGTTAAATGTGACCACGAACGGTGTCAGGTTGAACGGGATACCCTGCGGGCGTGGGTTTGCCTTCCAGATCAAAAATGCACTGTTGGTGTCGCTGATGCTGCCGCGGTGCGTCGAGGCGTTGTCAGCCACCGGCTCGTCGACCTTGGCTTCGTAGCCCGGAGTGAGTCGAGCGTAGATCTTGGAATTCCAGCGCCCGCCTAGACTGAAGCACACACGTCCGTCGGAATCGAGGATCTTGCCCGAAATCTGGTAGGCGCTGGACGCTGTCCATCCGCGTGGCTTGAAATCGAGGTAGCAAACCTCTCCCGTCGTCCAGTTCTTTACTTCCATGGGTCCGTAATTGTCTACCGTTGGGTTACCCGTGATGATACCAATGACGGACGACGTAACCTTCTTCCAAGTATAAAAGTCTTCTTTCCCTCCGGATACCGGACGCAGCTTCAGGAACCACGTTCCCAATGGGTTGATATCGAATGACTTTCCGTAGAACTTGGACTTGACAGCGGATTCGCCATAGTACGTCCATTTGGGAGACTCGGCCCAAGCGGCTCCGACAGGTGGGTGATGGCTAACCTGTTCAATGAAGAAGCGGTAGTTTTTGTCTGGTCGTACGTATTCGAACGTTTCACCAAGTAGAGGGTTGAATGGCTTGGCGACTCGTCCAATCGTTGAAGCATACTCGCTGGCAGCGAAGGCGGCAACATAGAGCAGTCTCTCAAGAGAGTCCGTCCGTTCGGCAGCGAGGTCAAGCAGGTCGGCGTACTCCATATCCTCACCACAACGGTATAGAAGCGATGTCGGCTCGTTGAAAGATACGGGGAGAGTCATCTTTGTCATGTCCTTGCCAACCATGGATTTCAGGATGCCCTGTTCATTCGACTAGTTAGTAAAAAAAAGCTATGCCGCTGGAGAAGATGGCGGGTCTCCAGTGTTCATTTCCTTACCCATAGAGAAATCTTTGGGCGATTGTCAGCGTCAAGCTTTAGCCGCGTCCTGATGCCGTTTTCGTATCCCTTGAACGCCGAGCTGATATCTACCCCTCCTGACACCACCACGACGCCCTCGGCGGGAGGTAGTTCGGTGACCTCGACCTCCCCTGCGTCGACAGCGTCGAAAAACTCCTCGTCGTCCGATTCGGAGCTCTCAGACATTTGCGCAATCTGCTCAAGCGCAGTCCGGCGACGGCTCAGGGACTTGCGACGGGACTTAATGGAGGCTGCATCCTCAAAGACTTCTTCCTCGGGCACCTCGTCTTCAACGGCTTCCATGCCGCCACCGACCATGACTTCTTTCAACGCCTTCTTTGTGAGTCGGCGCTTCATCTCCGCCTCGCCGTATTTCGCCTCGAGGGCTTCTTGCTCTCGAGCGACCTTAGCCATGCTCTCCTCCCACATTCGTCGCATGTGGACTTCTCGATCGAACCGGTACTGCCAATACGAGTCACGATCCTTTGATATCTTAAGGAGATTCCCGACAAGCTCCGAGAGAGTCCTGATGGCTCCATCGTAGGTCGTGAGGGCCTGGCCAACACTGGGGTCACTAATCGGAAGTTGGGGATTCTTTGCTGCCTGTGCCATGAGAGAGGCGTTGACGGCAGAGATGGTATCCAGTTGTATTTTAGCTGACTGAGCCGTGATACTAAAGGCGTCCTTTGACGGCGCAACCCCATTGCGGTTGCTGGTGTCGTCGTCGTCATCATCGTCCTCCAGGTCGACGGCGGGGCCACTTGGGAACCTCGACAAGCCACCGTCGGTTCCTATTTCATCTTCAACGTCATCGTCGACACTACCGATGGTGCTTGGCCCTGGACCCGACTTCGATACCGAGCCTCTATTTATTTGAAGGCTGCTTCGGTTGGCCTCGGAGACGCTCAAATTATCCGTCGATGTATGTTGGACTGACAAATCGGCCGACCCGGTACGGTCCGCCTTGGCTTGTCGGAGGAGCTCGGCAGCCCGTAGCTTTTGCCTCTCCTCCTCTTTGGCCAGGTCCTTGCTCCACTGGATCGAGTTATTCAGAGCCCAGAACCAACGCTTCGCCTCGACTTCGTGGTTCGCCTTGAGCGTGTACTTGACGGAGGATTTGCCAATGATCTCAAACTTGGTCTTTTCATCGGCGCTCATGTGAAGCCGTGCAATTCGCATGTTGATGGCACCTCGGCAGGCAGATCCAGCATCATCCTGGTGCTTGTAGTAGCTTAATACACCATCCTCGAGGACGAACCATCGCAGTTGGTAGCCCTTTCGGTAATTGGTCCACTTCTTGAGGTAACCCTTCATTTCTCGGCCTTCTCGGCCAGCAAGCGGATCTCCAGGCAAGGCGGATGACGCACCTTGCGATGCGGCATGACCAAGCACGGCCTTCTCTTGTATTCCTCTCTGCGCTGCGACGGCGGCAGGAGATCTCTTTAGCATCGCCCTTGTAATATCGTCCTTTGTGACATCCTGAGGAAGCTTTCCCCTTCGGTCGCGCCTGAACGGGTCGGCGCCGTGCAGGAGGAGAATCTGTATGAGTTTCGTGTTCCTCTTTCGGGCGGCCTCATGAAGCAAAGTGCCTCCAGTGTCGACGGTAGTCTGGTCGGACGCGAAGTCGGGGCTGTTAATATCCAGAACGGTTTTCAGACGACTCTCTTCGAGCACCTCCTTGAGTGTGCCATAGTCTTCGCGATTTACGAGTTCCTGAACTTGACGTATTTTGGCTTCGGTAAAGAGGGATCGGGCGAGCTGGAGCTGTTGGAAAATCTCAGGGTTGCGGGAGACGTCAATTGGCAAGCGGCCTTGGTGATTGGCGATCGCGTCATTTATAGACTCCTGCTCAAGCAAAAGTCGCACAACGGCGGTCCGGCCTTGCCCGGCAGCGATGTGAAGCGGGGTGTTGCCATCCTTGTCCCGGGCATTGATATCAATCATGCCGGCGAAATTCGACAAGATATATTCGACCACGGGATATTCGGCGCACTGGACGGCCAGATGCAGGATGGTGGTGTCCTGGAGGGTGGCATTCCCGCCAGACAGAGTCGAGGTACTCGCCCTTGGCCCTCCCTCAGCGCTGTCGCGAATGGCCCTCGAGATGGAAGCAGTATCGCCACTCCTCAGAGCCTCGACGATGCGGAATTTGCGCACCGACTGCTCGAGGGAGGCGCCTTTGCCGTCGATAGAGTTTCGGGGCGGGGAGGCCTGGGTCTGGGCCTGGGTCTGGTTCGACTGGGTGCGGACGAGGTTCACGGTCGCGGTAGATGGTTTCGAGATATGGCGATTCGCCGTCGCCGTGGGCGGTGCTGCTGGAGGTTGTGCCATGTTGGGATGTGCTTTCGAGGCCAGCGTAGGATCGGCGGCGGAAGAAGTTCCAGCTGGTGGGCTGGAGCTGGTATCGTCAGGTTCGCTGTAATCCCGATGCTTTCCACGAAGCAGGGTGATGGCGGTGGCGGATTTAAGGTATTTATGGTTACTGCATGAAGGGAAAGCAATGATGCCAGCTGTCAGCCAACTTGGAGAGACTAGGCCACTAAAAGGCCAAGAGTGAACATGTGTGAAGAGCGACGACAGCAAGACAGAAGATAGAGAACGAATTTGCCAAAATAATAGAAAAGCATGGACGGTAGCCGGGTGAGTTGCATTGACCTCTAGCGCCGAAATGCTAGGATAGACGAGAAACTGGAGGGAATATGGAAGCGAAGAGGGGGTTTGAACGGGTCTGGACGAGGGGTTGGACCACTAACTGTTCGTCAACATCCGACATTGTTTCTTAGTTCAACTGATACGTGCAGCTCTGCGGTACAATAATGCGAGAATATGTTGCATGGAACCAATGCAATCAATCAACGGTGGGGGCAGGCCACACCGACTCGACCCCTGGCGCAGGATGAAGGGTTCACCAAGCTAGTTCTGCGTCGTTGAGCAATGGAGAGGAGGCAAACGTGGTGGGCGGAATGAGGAATGCGGCCGTTCTTGGAGATGGCCAGGCGTTGATAGTCAAATAAGTCAAATAGGGGAAAGGCATCAGTGAATGAGGAATCAGGACCTAGTCAGAAAAGTAGCTCGCACAGGGCTCCGGACAGCGCCAAGAATCCCGAGACTCGACGATGAAGAGGAGAAGAGGTTTAAAATTTTTTGATCCGTCCAACACGAGGAAGGAAGATATGCAGCATGCAGAAGAAAAGGTGGTGTACAGAAGGAGCAAGAGCTCCAGGCTTCATCTTGCCTCACTGGTCTTGATCAAGAGAATACATAATACATAGTACGACATGGACTTGGCGCGATCCCAGAATACAAGATGATTGTACACTTGATACGTCGATAGCCCATACGACGTGGATCTCAGCAGATGCTGGCAGTTGAGGGACGAAACCAAGCCTTGGGACCTGGAGACCGTGAGCACGGACTCTAAAGAATCACGTGACACTTCTTGATCGTCCATCAGTGTTGCATCTCCAGCAGATAACGTCATTTCATCGAGCACAGCCCCTGGATCTTCTCTGTCCGCTGGACTCAGAGTTGAATGATAGAAACCTTGATCTCCCCTAGCTGTGCGACTTGGTACGACTTACCACTCATGACTTCATGTGTATCTCCTCAGACACGCGGCCAAGTAGCCACAACACACCGAAAATGCCTGCTTTAGCTGATCGGGCCCCGATCATTGACGGAATGAATACTGGTTCGTCTCGATAAACATCACAACTCCTGATATTCAAGGTTTATGTACAGATTCATCAAGAAATGAAGCGTAAGTAGAGAGGCGGACGAAGTAAATAAACGCTCATTGTTTTGTTCTTTCCATGCCAGATTACTAATGGTCAACCTGATGTTTACATGTAATTTTCACTTGACTTGCAAACAAAGAGAATAAATAGATTTGGGGGAGAAAATCGAGAAAAATGTTTCCAGGTGTGAGGACGGGGAATCGCTTCACCCGTCGTTTGGCGGGGGGCATCAGGTGAAACAACTAGGACCTCATGATTAAAACAAGTGAGAGAAACAAGAAAAGAGACGATCCCATGTATATCCATCATTCAAAAAACTCCACACCCAATTATACCCATTTGATCTAACTGCCCTGGATGAATCTAAAGAGCGAAGAAAGCAGCAGCCGCGACGGCGAGGAGGCTGAAGCCAGTGCTCGCAGCACCCGCCGTTACAGGGGGGAAGATGGGGCTGCTGCCCTCAGTGCCCGTGGGGCTGGGTCCGGAACCAGTGGGCTGAGGTCCACGGGTGAAGGACAGAGTGGTGCCGGGGCTGCCGGGATTGCCGGGCTGCTCAGGGTTGCCAGGCTGTCCAGGCTTTCCGCCGTGGCCAGGGTGCTCAGGGTTACCGGGCTGGCCGGGGTGCTCGGGGTTTCCAGGCTGACCAGGCTTTCCACCGTGACCGGGGTGCTCAGGGTTTCCGGGCTGGCCAGGGTTACTGGGCTGCTCAGGCTGTTCGGGGTTACCAGGGTGGCCGGGGTTTCCGCCGTGGCCAGGGTGCTCAGGGTGGCCGGTAGGATGGGCGGGAGGACCAGTGGGCTGCTCACCCTCGGGGCAGACAGTGGTGTACCAGGGAATGGTGACGGTGGTTACCTCACCCTCGTGGCAGGGACCCTTGTTGGGAGGGCAAGAAGTGATGGTATAGGTCTTGGTCTGGTACACGGTGCTGGTGGTGTACTTGGGAGGAGCGGTGGTGGTGATAGTAGCACTGTCAGAGGCCGATCCGCTACCGGTGGGCTCGGGACCATCAGTGCAGGAGGCAGAGCCAGTAGGGCCGGAAGAGCCCGAAGTCTCGCCACCAGTAGGACCCGAGGTTTCTGAGCTGCTCTCGCCAGTGGGACCAGCGGTGCTGGCAGAGTCGCTAGCGGAGCCGCTGGGGGTAGGCTCGGTGGTGCCGGAGGTCTCACCACCAGTAGGACCAGCAGTTCCAGAAGTTTCACCGCCGGTGGGACCGGACGAGTCGGAGGTGCAGTCGCCGGTAGGAACGGAAGAGCTGGCCGAGTCGCTGCCGGTGGGCTCGGGGCCAGAGGTGCTGCTGTCAGTGGGTCCAGAAGTCTCAGACGTGTTGCCGCCGGTAGGACCAGAAGAGTCGGTGGAGCTCTCGCCAGTGGGGGACTCGGTGCTGCTCTCAGTGGCGGAAGCGGAGGGGCCCTCAGTGCTGGATTCAGTAGCGGAGGCAGAGGCGGAGTCAGTGCTACTCTCGGTAGCGGAAGCAGAAGGAGACTCGGTGCTAGACTCAGTGGCAGAAGACTCAGTGCTACTCTCCGTAGCAGAGGCAGAGTCGGTAGCGGAGGCCGAGGTCGACTCAGTGCTGCTCTCGGTGGCAGAGGCAGAGCTGGATTCGGTGCTGCTCTCGGTGGCGGAGGCCGAGGTAGACTCGGTAGACGAGGCGGTCTCCGAAGCAGAGGTGCTGCTGTCAGTAGCCGAGGCCGAAGTAGACTCCGTGCTGCTCTCAGTGGACGAGACAGTGCTAGACTCGGTCGAAGAGGCAGTGGTGCTGCTGTCGGTGGTAGAAGCAACAGTGCTGCTCTCGGTGGAGGAAGCCGAGGTGCTAGAAGCAGTCGAGCTGACAGTGGACGAGACACCGCCCTCGCAGGCCTCTTCGGCACGGGCAAGGAGGTGGCGGGCGACGACGGGGACGTAAGCGACAGGGGCGTCACGTCGGAAGATGTACGCAGGAGGGCGCTGGGCATCTACGGGCTCGGGGGAGCGGACAACCTTGCGGATGGTTCGCTTCTTGAGCTCCTCACGGACGCCGGAGTTGTATCGGCTGGAGTCGAGGTCGGCCGAGTCGGTCTCCCACATGGAAACGCCACCGAAGTGGGTGAAGTCCTTGTCGTTCAAGATCTCCTCGATGAGCTTGTGGGCACCGGCCTCGGCACCGCTAAGACCAAGGAAGAGCTTGGTGTCCTTGTTCTTGTACTCGGCGCTGGAGAGGTAGTCCTCCCAGACCTGGTAGTTGACGACATCCCAGGTGTTGGCACCGGAGATGGTGGGGCACGAAGCATCGCCGTTGAACTCGAGGAAGATGGCATCGAAGATACCCGAGTCCAGAGCCTCAGACTTGGTGACATGCTCGTACGAGGCGGCACACTCGGGAGAGGCAGCAAGGAAGATAGGCTTGCTGGCGGCAGCACGGAACCTCGCGGCCGCGTTGGCAACGACCTCCTGGTTCTCTGCAAAGGTGTGTCAGTAAAAAGAACTCCCACGTCTTTTCTTTCCATTCTCCCCTATGTGTTTGCTCTGCCTTACCGAGAGTCCTGTCGATAGTCAGGTCAAAACCGTCGACGGTAGGGAACGTCTTGACGAAGGTGTTAACCAATCCCTCAGTGCCGGGAGTGATCTTGACGAGGATCTTAGTGCCCTTGGCCTGGCACTTCGCGGCATCGGCTAGGACCTCACGGCAGTCGATCGAGGGCCTGGCAGTGGGATCAACGCAGGCGCCGGCGAGGGTGATGATGTCGGGACGGGCATCACTATCGCAGATGTTGGCGAGCCTTCGGGCGTTCTCGTTCTGTCCCCAGTTGAGGTTGATCGCGGGCGCGTTGGTGGCGGCAACGGGCCCCAGGGCTGCGAGAGCCGCAGCAATATCGGTGGACCGCATCTCGAAGCTGGTGTATTTTCTTCTTTTTTTTTTAGACAATTATTAATTATAGCTCTGGTATTAACTAAACGATCGGAATCGGACGTGCAAGTGCACTGGAAAGGTCGAATTAGGTATCCAGAGGTTGCTTTCAACGAAAGGACGCAAACAAGATGTTTGCACGATCACACAAGATGGGACCGTTCGGCTCCGGGATGGGATTATCAGAGTTGGAGTGAGAGAAGAAAGGAGACCAAAAGAAAGACGAGGATGGGTTGAGAACTGGCGTAGGAGTGGTATTATACTCCCGCACACTCTACCCCATGCCCCGTTCCCAACTGGGCTGAACGTGCGAACCAGGAGGCAACGGGCTCTCCATCCATGCATCCCCCCTTTGGCCCCATCGTCCACTTCCGCCTTCCGAGGGCGCCAGGCAAAGGCGCAATACGAGACCCAAAGCTCACATCGCGCCGGGGGAACAAGGCCCAGAGCCAGTGGGATGTGGTCCTGGGCCTGCATTGGCTGTTGATGTCCCCGTCCGAGTGTCCAAGTACCTCTCCACCACATTTACAGCTCCATGGTACTACCAAGACAAAAGGAAATGCCCTGTACGACACTAGGGGACGCTAAGGAAGAATAAGTGGGCATGATAAGAGTGGCTTCCTTGACCAGTGAGGTACAAGTACGTTTAATGAGAGGGCGATGCGAGAAAACGGCTGGGCTCGTCGGAACATCTGCATGGTGTCAAGAGGGTGATATCCTTGCTAATCTGGTGGCGCCTTGCTAAAAAAGGGGGGGAAAGAAAAAAACCAGGGTAGCAGGCTATGGTTCGTTTGTACCTTGAGGGTACCATCCTTCATGTCGTTTACATCCACAGCATGAAGTCTACCTGCGGGGGACGCGGCTCCACAGACACCAAGTCACACCAGCTCTACTCGTCAGGTACAAATGAACATTACCGTTGTGGTCGGGATGCATGCCTCGGGTGCCTGACAATCACCCATGATGAAGTGACTTGACCTTGTACCCTCTCGGTACCTTCACCAAATAGGGCATTAATGGTACCGTCAAGCAGCCACCAGGGGATCTGTTCCTGGCGCAGTTGTTCCGTCTGGTTCTGGTTCTCCCCCCTCCTTTCTCGCCCTCCTTTCTCGCCGTCCTCTTTGACCTGGCCATTTCCTCACAGGTCCCTGTCAATATTTAATATTTAGGCAGGGAGGGCTGCCAAGCCATCCAATTAGGAAATCGCTGATTTCGTATCGCTTCAATGCGTCGATGCTGGCTGGTTCGCAACGTGGACTCCAGACAGAGGTGGGTTGAGCTAGGCTAGCGATGCCTTCTATTCTTATTTCGCGAAGTACGAAGTCGTCTCGCTGACACCACTCAAGCGAAGTTTATTATGAAGTATTACGGTGCGAGTATTTTAAGACCTGGGGCGACCGAATCTTGTCTCGGAGAGGGAATGAAGAAAACTAAAGATTGTGTGGGTTTCTGTTGCTTTTTGGGGACGGACGCTTGACAGCACGTGGTGAATCTGGTACCTGAACCCTGTGTGCTGTGAGACACTGCCCTGGGCGGAATTTTTCCTCCTCCACACTCGAGTCCACACATTGTTAGTAAAGGAGATGAAGAGATTGATTGGAGCCAACCACCAAATAAGACCTGCCCATCTCATCGAGCAACAACATTAACATAGATCCATCGCCAATGGCTTACCAAGTTGAGGACCCACTGCAAGTAACCCAGCACAACATTGAACCGACAAACAGTTACTTCTGTTATGGAGACTTCGTATGAAGTGGAAGAAAAGCGTCCCACCCAATCCAGGGGGTAAGGGAACACAGGCAAGAAGATTGATGCATCCTCTCTGCCCTAATACCATACCCCGAAATTTCGTGGCGTGTTTGACGGCATCCCCCCTTCTGGTGACAGGGAGAAGAAGAGATTTGGGAGCTTATTTGCGGAGGAGCGGAAAGTGTTTTCCTGGGCAGGGCAGTGGGAACGGTGCCACAGAGTTTTGACACCTTCCTACCGACTTGTACCACCGTCCAAAGTCGTCGCGTAAATTAGCCTTGAAGTATTCTTTGTGCGCGGCGACAACGGTGAGGTACTTTGAGTGGACGCTCGTACCCATGAGCAGAACCATGAATGCGACAACCCTGCAATGGCACGCTTCCCACGACCCAGAACGGAGGGTTGAGGCCATCGTGAAGGTTCTTAACCTCTCTTTTTTCTCGTCTCTCATGTTTCACTCGCCAACTTTACGGCATACATGCAACAAGCATCACGGTCGTATGAACTACCACTTCGTACAGCACTCTTCGATGCCTGCCAACTCATAAATATTTCCTTATTCTTCTTATCCGTCTCACTCCGACTCGACGGTGCTGTGGGGAAGAGAAGAAAATGGGTTGGAATCTCTGGCGGAGGAGAAGGATACGAGACGGCTTGCAGGTTGCCTGAGCCAAGAAACTCGAGATTTTAGCTGCGGGTCTGGTCACGTCACAGAGCGGTCAAAGTCGCTTCGACTGTCATTACCTCTGAGGCTCAGTGCATAAAGTAAATACTTTGTGCATCCGTCAGGGGTCAACCCGGTTGAGGACTTTGACACTGATTGTGAGTTTGGACGAAAAGAGTGGGGACTGACCCATGTCGGTTCTTACTCTGTACTTCGTAGCGTACGAAATACAAGTATACGCAGTCAGCACTTCTCCCTTCCACTCTTTTCCCAGTCCAACCTCGTCGCGAAGGTCTCCCAAAACGGTCAGGTCAACCGTCGATTGTACCGATGGCGCGATACGCCCAGCCAACGCGAAATTGTGGTCTGGAGGATCCAGCCACGCAGACATGGTGATAATGCTACACTGCCCTCGAAGCAAGAAGTGGTTATATTACGAAGTCGTAAATCCCACGCAAATTTGTAATTGCAGTTCCTCTCACTTGCGAGAGGAAGACATTGATACAGGCGCCTCTTGCAGAGAGGTGGAACGGACATCTGTGTTCAGCATAGGAAAAGCATCAAACGAAGATAAAGTGGTCTCTCGGCACTTCGGAGTCGAACGAAGGCGGGGGTGAAATTGAGGGGGGAAGCAATTGATGCTATCGAAGCGAAGAGGAAGACCCAGATGTTCGGATTCAGGTACCCCAGAAGTAAGAGTGCTTGTTGATGTGGTGGAGCAGAACATTTCAAACTGTTGTGATCCAGATGACTTACGAAGTACGTGATTAGGTACGGTTCACTCGAAGGATCAATATCGTTTTTAAGGACACCTATGTACCTTGGTACCTTCACACGAAAGTACTTTGCGTTGGACGTACTCCGTAGCATTCACGAAGCCCTATGGCTAATGCATTAAAGAGTGGACCATCCCCCTGTTCCCCTTGCCCTGTCCATTGTCAGCGCTCGGCGAATCGGCAAAGCCCACCAACGTCGGGATCGAGGGGGCAATTTGATCCTGAGCTAAATAGTGCGACAATATTTTCCTAGCTGAGTTGCCCCGTTCACTTGAATTAATTTCGAGAATAATGTACGCTTTTGGAACCCCCTTTTACACAAGTTCTACACGACTCTTTTCTCACTTTTGTCGAGGCATCCTCCAAGAAAGACGGGTTTGTACTTCATACTAGGGTACTTCGTACTTTGTACTCATTTACGGCGCTTGCAGAGATTATGCCAACATGGGAAGTCTTCAACCTGCTCCTTGGGACCCGAAGGATGGTTCGTTCGCAATTGAAGTCTCCGACCAAACGGCAAAGGCCATCACATCGACACCACCCTCCTAGACAAGCAGGGAGCGTATTACTGCCGGCGGCCCTGAGGAAACGGTGCGGTCATCATCATTCGTACGCATACGTCGTAAGCGTGAGAAAACGATCTTGTTTCCGGATCCCGTCAAACGAAAATTGATCCATCCTCGCATTAGTGTGCCCAATATCAGGTCTTCTTATTCACATTACAAGGGGACAAGACTGCTATGATTGGCGCCTTGGTTGGCTTGCCGATGGTGTGACTCCAGCTTGATCCTAGCCTTAGTTCATGGACACTAGCTAGGATTGTGTCTGGTCCAGGTTCAGCTTCGCTGCCCGATGCCCAGAAGGCGGAACATGGAATACGAGCGAGATGGGTCAAGATGCCGGTTTCCAATATTAGTCTATTTTTCCTTGCTTCGCTTCCAGAAATAACTCAAGAGGTGGAAGGCACGTCATTTGCTTCGTAAACTAAACGAAGCCGGCAATGCCTGTGTAGAGGGAGATCTTTAGCACCTACTTGAGCTTCACGTTGGGCATTTGTTGGCTTCTTGATGCTAACTGGTAATTATCCGCTGAGGGACTCAGACCTACTTCGTAGATCCATCATTCAGATTCATGTCTCGCCTTGCCGCCTCCTTCTTCAATCCTCCTCTCACACGATATTGTCCAAGACATGTTTCCGGGTTAAGCCTGTCTTCGTGCCGCAAAGCTTTCTCCTCTCAGATTAACCATCAGCCCTACAAGCCACGGTTTTATTAAACGCCCACCCGTCAAGACGGAAATTAATCTCAGAATGCCATCGCTAAGCTTACCTCGTACTTCGTAATACCCCAAGTGCTTTGACAGGACAACAATGCCTCCAAGCGTCCCTCGTCGACTCGTACCTCGTACCTCGTAGAGGAGGGGAGAGCCTCGCTCTGCATTGCCTGAGCGTTCAAATTGCTTCCCCTCCCTCGCTCTGAGCTCTTCTCCCGAGTTCCGGGGGAACCACACCACAAAAGCAATTTTTTACTTCATGATTGCCGGTGTCATTGGTCTGTCGCCGCCACCATTGCTGCAGCCAAATTGTGATGGCTGATTTGGTTCTGCGATCGTGCCATTGGACAATTGACACCATCTTGCCATCTGAAGCTCTTATTGTTCGGGCTTGTAAACGCTTGCTCCTCCTCACGTATGAGGAGGAGGCTGGTGTTCTCGAGTTCCTGTTTGGCACACGAAAAGGAGAGATTCCTGCTCTGCTCCGTACGTAGACCAAGGGTTCGACTTTTGATGATGCACAGGTGGAGTCCTGAAAGGCAGAGGTCGATCAAATAGCTACTTTTAAGCTTCTCCATTAACGAATTGATGCATCATGGCATGAGCATCCATAATAACCCCATAAAAAAGTCGGACGGCAACACAACTTGATGCGAGGCGAGGATCATCTCCATTCCTGGAAAGGCCCTCTGTAGCTCACCGGCGTCACGTCGCACAGAAGAAAATTGAAGACCTCCGTCGATCTCTTCATGTAAGAAGCTTAAAACCTTAAAAAAAGGGTATTGGAATGAGGAGTAACTCGCCACTTTCCAAGCCCAGGAGCGGATCCTCCAAGATTGGCGACAGCTACTCTACAGCTGCCCATTTCACGGAATGGGGCGTGGTGTGGCCAAAGGCATTGATATGTAACCAGCAGCACTCATGCAGGATTGCCGGTTTCCCCTTCTACCAGTCATGGAGGCGGAGGTGCATATCGGCGTAACGAGAAGCCAATTCACGGAGCTAACACGATGGGGTGGTTCTCGGCGATTACCTTGTGGAAAGAGAGGTGCGGTGGTCCATCGAAGGAGCTGTTTGGACGAGAAAAGCCGTGAGACCGTGCTCTTTCGCCATTTGATGTACCTTGCAAAGCCCGAGTTGGACGAGTTCAGGGCAAAGAAGCTACCAGTCTACCTATTGAGTCGAGCCGTCCCCCAGCTAGAAGAGATTCCGTATCTCGCGGAGTAGAGAGTTCATGGAATGATGTCGTTGGTAGATAACATATTGGAGTGCTGGCAGCAGTCCCTATTGCCGACAGCACTTGCTTCGAGGTATCGCCTTCACTCACAATCTAGCCCCTCTGTCCACATCTCACCGAATACACAATTAGTAGAGTCGCCTCTTTGCCAGATAGCTCGTCTCCTGAACCGAATTGAAGTTAGTTGACGTTTCGGGCGTTCTAGAGAACGCCTTGGACGCCGTGCAAGCCTTAGTATCATCAAGATAATTCCCGATAACATCAGTATCTCATTGTAAGGGCCGATGGGGGTGAGAAGACTGCTACACGGTGTCCAAGAAATGAGCCTAAGCAGAGAACCGCTACCGACCAAGGACTACTTAGATGCTGATGGGATGGGCATCGCCGCATATTCCGCCGATCCAGCATGGCCTTCATAGCCTCGAGAATGGAGAGAGGATATTCAGGAACATTGCTATCTGCCCATTCTCTGGGCGTGGCTCCCTGCAGCTTATGGATAGCTTCGTCAAGGTAGCAAGAGTCTGTACCATGTTTCTTTCCTTATCATGGACGGGCACATCCCACCACTTGTAAGCCATGTCGTTCCGCCCAACTCAATGCCAGATGGCGAATCCAAGATAGATATCACATCAGGAGCCCACTACATCCGCGGTCCTCCAGGTGAAAAGCAACAGGTTCGATTCTCGAAAATAAGGAAAATATAATGCGTAACAAACCACATCATACATCTGAGTTCGCTTTACGCATATGCAATGTGCATCGTATACACACACATCCAACCTCTGCCCCCTTTGCTCACTTCCACGCCATAATCTAATCTCTATCCCGACGCCTATCCCTCGACCTCTCTCTCGACTTGCCCCTCTCCGGCTTCGCAACATCCAAAGTACTCGACCTCTCCCTAGACCTCTCCCTCGACTTGCCCCTCTCCGGCTTCGCAACATCCAACGTATTCGACCTCTCCCGCGACTTACCCCTCTCAGGTCCCTCAACCGTCAGCCTCTCCACGCGCCTAACGTCGTTCGGCATGCGCGTGATGCACAGCTCGCGACAGAACAGGCCCCACTGGCCGCTCGTAGCGTCCTTGATGGCGTCCTGCAGCTCGCGCCCGTAGCGCTGGTGGTAGGCGCGCTTGACGGCCTCCATGTGCCGGCGGTCCCAGTGGTAGCGCACGAGGCGCGAGGTGAGGAGCTCGCGGCGGAGGTCGTCTTTGCGGGTGGCTGTGAGGGCGTGGTGGAGGAGGAGGGCGTCGCGGACGGGCTTGTTGATGACTCCGTTTAGGATGTGGGCGAGCACTTCGCCCTGAACGGAGAGAGAGTTGTTGTTAGTGGCGGGTTAGAAATTGCCGAGTAGGGGTGGTGTCAGTAGATTAAACTTACCACTAGGTTAGTGCTCTTCTTGAGTGCGTCGCGGGCAAAGTTGGACTTATAATGGTGCGCGTACTCCCTGAGCACCTCCCTCAAGTGTGCATCGCTTCTCAAAACCACAATCGAAATCATGAGAGTCTCACCACCCTTATCAGACTTCACGGCATGCCGTAAATCCTCGACGTCCTGGTCAACCAACTTCATGTTCACCTCAAGAGGTCGGCCATACGAATCCACATCCTCCATGCGCTCCTCGCCAAGCGCAAGCAACACCGCCTTCTTGAATTTATCTTCCTTGAGCTCCGTCTTCATGCACCTAGTCAAGCTATCGCCGTACTTCTTATCGTGGAATCCATCCTTGATCAACCGAATTTCCGTGTTGGTCCGGCCCATGAGCGACTCGATCAGCAGCTCGCGCCTGGTCTTATCGCCCTGGTACCAATAGTTTGCCCAGTAAGCCTCGCTCTCCCACTGGCCCAGAGCCGTGGCGTAGCACGCCTTCATGAGGTTCGGATCCTCGTCCCTGAGACGCGACCGGATGTGCTTCGCCACGTTGACGCCCTTGCGTTCCGATCCGGCCTTGACGAGGGCCTTGTACTGGACGCGGAGCTCCATCACCTCCTCGTGGCTGAGGCCCGGCAGGATCTGGATGAGGACGTCAGTGTCGGGAGCCCTTCGGTCGCCCTTGAGTGCATTGGCCATCTTCTCGGCCACGACCTCGGGCACGTGGAAACGGGCTCTGCGGTTGATCCTTGCATCATCGCCATCGGGACTCAAAGGAGCCACATCAATAATGGCATTCCCGTCATGTTGAGGGAGCATCAGCGGAGACGGCATGGGGGAGCACGATTGGTAGGTTCCGTGGTAGGACTCGAGAAGGGGCGACGGAGGCGCTGCAGCAAGAGACATGTTGAACGAATGGTGTCCGGTGTTTACCGACAGAGACGACATCTTGTTGGTCGGCGGCGCAGGAGACCTATCTCGCCGCCTGTCTGCCTGGTCGACAGTTAGGACATTGGACGAGGACCGTCGAGGGTCCTTGTCCCGCTCCCGCTCCCGCTCATGATCGCGCTCAAACCTAGCTGTTTTTTTCTCTGGGGGGTATCCGGAATCGTGGCCAGAATAGCCATACTTAGACAGCAGGTCCTGCTCCTTCCTGGTGAATGCTTGGGTTGATTGACGAAGAGTGTCGCGCAGCGATAACTCTTCCCCGGCCATTTTCCCATAGGCAAGTCCTTCTTCGATTTCAGCCTTCTTCTGGGCTTTATTCGAGGGAGGAGACGGTCCCCGCAATTGGAAGCGGCGTCGCCGTTCGTCTGCATCGCTTTCCTTTCGATGACGGCCGTACTTGTCATAGTCTTCAGCAGGACGACGGCGGCGGCGGTCGTCGACGTCAGTGTCGTCGGACTCGTCGTCGGAATCGGAGTCGGAGTCATCTCTTCGACGTCGCTGCGGCGGCTCGCTCTTCTTCTCAACGGGCCTATACTTCTGCGGGAGGAACTTGGAGAATATATCATCAGCGCCGAATTCTCGGCCCTTCTTCTCTAGACGAGGAGAAGGCCTCTCATCGTCACGATAATAAGAATACCGTACTCGAGAATCACGGCCAGCGTCCACCCTCTCCTTGGAGCTACGGTAGGCCGAGTCAGGTGGCGGAGACACGGTACGATAGTCGGATCGCTGCGGCTTGTCGTCCTTGAAGTCGAATGCACCCGGCATGGCGAAAGCGCTCGAAGAATCGCCGGGATAAGGGACACCACCGCGACCGGACGGCGGCGGGTACGGCAAAGCACCCGACGACTGACGCGGACTTGTGGGTGATCGGTAGTCATTACCTCTGTCCCTATCGTCCCTACGACGGCGAGGATAGTCGTCTAGGTCATCCTCGGCATAAGCATAGCTCGACTCACGTGTTTCGTACATTGGTCGCTCGCGTTCACGTTCGCGCTCGCGGTGAGACTCCTCGCGATCCTCGGCCGCGAAGCGACCTGGGGACTTTGAGCGTCCTCGACGACGTCCTTCGTCTACGTTCAAAGACATTGCTGCTTGTGTTGTGGTGATTGAATTGAGGGAGGAGGGGGGAAAGAGAAGGGCGGGGTAAAAACACTCCGTATTTTCATCGAGAGTGAGGGGAAATTTCAATCCTCCTCACCAGGGACTCAGGCACCCAGACCGCCCCTCGATTCACCATGTTACACATTAATGCGACCAGGGCATGGAACCGGGCATGGAACCGGGCCTGGGATTGCACGTTTGATGGACCTTGGGACTCGGCCTCAGGTTGGTAGGGCTGGGAAGCTAATGCACTACAAGTACGATTAAGGCTGATGGTCGCTGCAGTCTTCATGCTGCTTCGTGACACCTCGCGAATTGATTTGGTGTTACGGCGTCTTGGCGGTTCTCCAAGCACTCTACGAAGCGAGTCTTATTCTGCAATGCAAGGCCAAATTGTAATATCGACAGCTTGCATCTCGAACATCTTCTTTCGTTGGACCAGAACTGGGACGAGCCACGCGTCATTTCGTGATCTTGCAATGGAATGAATCCCTCGTAAAATGACGGGGGTTGGGATGAGGAGACAAAGATAAAGCGATGGCACCTTTCCAATGCTTTAGCGGCTGACCTTGGTGCAAGCAGCACCTGAGAGCTTTCCCCCCTTCGTCCTATTGCTCCATTGACTCTTTCTCCCTTGACGAAGTGAAAAGACGTCAGAAAAATCCCATTGTCAAATCGCGTGGCTGGTCGTTTAGCGTCCAATGAGCAGCAGAACGGAGGAGGTTGGAGGCTCTCGAGTCCAAGTCCACGTCGGATTTCGACCATTCAAGCGTTTGTGTGGCGGCGCCTCTCTAGAGGCCCTAAACTGCGCTTGGGCTGGCCAGGCCGATGTCAGCAAGAGCTGTCCATGTCATTAGCTCTTAGCTGCAGATCGCAGGGCAGTTCAAGCCTGAAGCCAAGACCGCCGACTTGCCAAGTGCCAGTGAGACAGACCAGTAGCTCTGAAAGCCGTTGCCCAGGCCAGGCCGGGCTATGTTTTAGGCGGTGGTCAGACCAGTTCCGTCGCCAACATCGCCGAGTTTCTGCTGCCAGATGATGAGCGCATTTGAATTGAGAAAAGACGAGATGATGGAGAAATGGATGACGGGGGCTACAGGGTGTTTTCGAAGATTTTAACCAAGATGCAATGCCCTCCTTGAAGGTTTGGACGCCAGCCCGCCCCGGAGCCGAGCAGTCTGGCCTGGTCGGTAGTCGGACGGAGACGGGGCCTTCGTCTCAGATCTCACCCAGCTTTTAACCTTGAATGCTCGGGTGGACTGCGGGCGGTGGCACTTGACTCTCGCGGCCTCCATTTGATATTCAAGGCCCATCTTTTTTGGCACCCGCACAATGATGTGAATCACTGGTGAGTCAACCATCGATTCAATCAGAAAGGAAAAAGAGAATAAACATTCATCATGATGCCAGAACCGGGAGCACCTGAGCCTAACTCGAGAAGCTGAATCCCGCAACCTTGAATTGAGATATCTTGAAGGGGTCAACCTATCACCTCACAAGCTACCTCGGTAGCATGCGGCAGATCGTTGCCCATTAAAACGGCTCAAATAATAACGATAAATGCCCCAAGCGCAGAAGTAATAATAATCTCAGCAGAGACGTCAACCTATACGGCTTTTTGGAGCCGGCCACGACCCACCATCAGGCTCATCGACCGGATTTCGTCTTCATAGGGCTGTTCCCGGACAAGAGGGTCCATCGAGAAAAAACCGCCACTTGCCGGCCAAGATAGGCACGTGGGGAGCACACAGAAACCTAGAGCTTGAACTCACGCACAACACACGCCAGACACGAACTCCCACGCCACGCCCGCACCCGGAGCCGCACTCGCACCCGCTTGTCGGCCCTAATGCTTCATGGTTCACGAGCAGTACGACACTGCAGCGCCATCAATTGATCCAGGTGAGATCATTGCCGTGGATTCTCGAGTCGGACGAAGTACGAAGTACACCCCAGTCAGTTCATGAATGCATGCGCTGTCGACTCCCGTTGGGTGGGGGTTCAGGTAAATATACGACATGAGCTTGTACTTGGTATAACCAACAATCCACTCCACCTTTAACATAGGGTATGTCCAGGGCTTGCGGATATGGCGTCGCCATGGCTGCTGCCTCACCATGAAGGGCAGGACGAAGTTAAGACGAAGCCCCGACCATGCATTCGGACATAACCCACCATGGGTTGAACCTGAGGCTGACAAATGGAGAAGCGAGCGCTGCTATTTGAAATTGATCAACACTGATTCAATGTCATGGAATCATGGATCATGGATGCCTGTCCCTTCATATCATAAGCCTCTGATGAAATCTGCTCTCGCCAGGCCGTTTTGGGTCATAACAGGACGCGATAACGCACAATAGCACATCGCACATATACCGAACGAGGTAACCCTCACGGAGTTTAAAGAATCAATTGGCCCGATTCAGTCATTCAATGTTCTGTATTCACGACATCGACATTGGATTCTATGTCGAAACTGACAAATCATGGGGAACCGACTGACCAATTGTTCTGTCACTGTACTTTAATCCTTCTCGAACCCATGAACAGTTTGTTCCATCGTCCGCATCTAGCTCATCCCAGGCTGAAAAGATGCAACATCGCAAAACCTTGCTTATCAATCAGGCAATTGGAATTGCTCATCTTGCCAAGATAGTTCAATGTTCCCAAGGGCCAAGGGCGTGCACAAAAACCCAATAGAAGAAAAGGAAGAAAAAGAACACAACAGCCTCATAACTCTTCTTCTCTGGCCTGAGGCTATCATATCAGAGTTTGCTAGCGCAGGCAAGAAAGGGAAAAGCCAAACCCAGGCGGACCCGCTGGTGACATCATTGTGTCTCGAATTTTTCTGCAAAATTTAGTTTTTCTCATGCACAAGAAAGAGACCATGTCCAGGCTATCGGTGTCGATTAAATACGAAGTGAAAAAAATTCAATACCTCGGCCGTATTTGGAAAGAAAAAAGACTGTTTATCGTGAACAAGGCGAGACCCTTCAGCGACCCCAAGGTCGAGGCCAAGCTTCGATGTTCTTTTGCAGTTAACTGACCATTTACCCCAGCGCCAAGTGACCCAAGTGACGCATTTGTGGCCTCATGTCAATGCACGGGAGTCTAGTTTGACTTCTTCCGCCCGAATGTGGCTGTCCCCTCCCCTCCAAGTCCCTCCTCTGTCCTGGTGGGATGGAGCGATCCCGTTTTGCGCGAACCTACGGCGCACCACGGGGACCCTTGTTTTGGAGCTTCGCTCTTCTCGCCGATCTACGGCGCCTCGATCGAATCGCCGATTTTTTTGCGATTCAAGTCCCCGCATTTCTTTTTGATTAAATCGCAGCTCACAAAACAGGAAAAATAAATATCGCATCTCCGAATTATCATAGGTCACGCGGGCACGCGGGATTCAACAAGTGCCAAAAAGATCCCGATTACCCGGCCGAGTCCGATTCGGGGGCCCGTTCTTGTCCGAGTCTCCTCCGGTCCCCGACCCACACCACAGGGCTCCAGCAATGGGACATTAGCTGCGGGAACAGGGGGAGGAAAATGCCTTTTCGCCTCCGCGGGCAGCGGACACATTCACACAGACTTTTTATTTTCCCGCCAAATGCTCTGACAATACCGAATCGCCGTCTTATTGGAGAGCTCTGTAGTCACAATGCTCTTGTCCTGCACCATGATGCATAGATAGCTTCCATTGCTGTTGATCATGAGGGGGAATTGCTTCCGCTAACACGAAATGTACATTGTAACGGCGACTCTTCCATCATTGATCTATGTCTCTATTGCAGCAAAGCCGTTTGAGGAAGGGGGGTGAGGACGTTAAGTTTATGATTGATGTCCTGTAGCCGCTCTCATCCCCGAGCAACATTGACGGCTACGTCAATGGACGAGGGGCCCGAGTTCCATCAGGGTCATTTGACGGCTTCGGAGACATGTGCCTGCTCGTGAAGCCGCTCGGGTTGTAGGAATGTCTCCGAAGAATAACCCATGGTTCCCATGCATGGCAGCGGGGAGCAATTCCATCATTGACGCAGTTTTGCGTATCAGGGTCGCTCAATTGTCCTTCCCGAGCAAGAGCGGTCCCCATCCAATACACGCCAGTCTACACTACACTGCACTACCCTAGAATTGTAACGACTGATTGATTGATGACACACATCAGCGATCGATGATCCATACTGCGAAGTTGTGGACCCTCCCCTCCATCACGATCCACCAGAGTGTCATCCAATGGTGGATGGAATTGAGTCGGGATTTAGTCTAACGCGAATCCCGTATCGCATCAGATTGGATCCCAACTCAGACGGGGGCCCCATTTTCCGGCTTCCTCCGCACCACCAGGTCCACCTGGCTGGTCCCAGTCCTGGTCCCTGGAGTGCACCCTCAAACTCAAACGTATCGATACACTCACATTGTGATACCATACCCTACCCACACCTTACGGCCCTCATTTGATGTTCAGACAAACACGATGTGGAATCCAAGCATCTCGAAAAGCTACCCTTGCAAAATACCTAATTCGTACGACAAAGCCGCTCCAGCAGCCTCATTTACACGCTCCCCCCTTGTGGTCCTTTTGCCGTCCACGTCGGCCCCGAACCAAAAACACACGTAAGCCATGAGCTTGTGCTCTCCAAGGTAATCTCCAGGATGCCCAATAGGCTCTGCACATATGATTCTTTTTTCGGGCACCCAAAACCCTGGATCATAATAACCCACCCCTTTTTTTGTTTCTACTCTCGTAGTGCATGTACCCTCACTCAGTTTTTGCCCTTTTGGATAAGGGAAAAAGCCCTTAACTTTTCGCAGATCCGCCTCTCGGCGGTCCATCGGGGTCATATTGAGCCCCATTCCCCGATGGGACTTGTACCCTTGCAGAAGATTTGCTGCAGACTTTCCATCGATTGCCAGAAGAGGGCAAGCTAAAACCAGCTATAGCCATGGATCCACTTATCGAATTTCTGATGCCGCTCACGACCACCTTGAAGCTTCACCGCAAACCGTCAGGTAGTGTAGTACACCTAGCACACCAACTTCGCACACTTACCCGCTGTATCGGTACTTACAACTAGCGACTGACTGTAATGACCGAAGCAAAAGCATGATCATTCATCGTGCTTCTGCGTGAATCCCAATCGCGTGTGTACTTCGCATTTGGCCTTGGTCAGAGAGTTATGTATACCACTCCACCACTATCAGTCTACCAAATTATCAGACACACGAGCGGGCTGACCTGCGGAAAGGCATCATCTCTGGGGGTTATGTTGCTACCCACCCACATCTGCAAACTGCTGGAAAACAGCCATTTTGCATCTTTGGTAAGGGCCGTCTGGGTTGCTGATATTGTCCGAGTGGGTATGTTCCTGATGTTGTCTGAGGATAATGGAAGTACCCCACTACGAGCTTATCATCGAAAAAGTCAAACAGAACAATTTTCGAAGACTTTTACAATTCATCCTGCACGTGGACGGCTTCTCGATGCTGACTCTTTTCGGACATAAACCGGCAACAAGGCTAACCCCCCCTTTGCGCCAGTTTGACGGCTTAACCCCGTCTCGGAGAGGAGT
Organism: Scedosporium boydii; assembly: GCA_002221725.1. NCBI lineage: Eukaryota > Fungi > Ascomycota > Sordariomycetes > Microascales > Microascaceae > Scedosporium > Scedosporium boydii. The sequence goes on along the minus strand of NJFT01000051.1, from coordinate 100,416 downwards.
CATCAACTACCCTCCATCGACATCAAGGTGGCAGCAATATGCGAGGATTGTAGTGTTGCAACTCATCAGAGTGTGTGAGAAACGGGTACAGCAAGGTTTGCTCCCATTGCACAGCTCTCAGATCCATCCCACCCCATCCCCACGAACCCGGAACCACCCGCCAAGCGATTTTCTTTCTAAGCCTTAAGAGATCATCTGCATCCTGTGTACAGTACTTCGTATGGCATTTCCTGAACCGGTTATTACTGCCCGTCCCAGGATTCGAATTGTACCGTTGTGAATGCAAAGCTAAGTATTACACGCCGTTGTATTATAGAGTACTGAGACAGTCTTACTAGACTAGAAGTACGCTGGAATACCTCCATATGCAGGTAGATGACGGCGTTGGTGATGGAAGATGATCACAGCTTTGCGCCTGAGCACCCCCATGTCATGTTAATCGAGGACCTCAATTGAGGTTGGTAGGTACCTTCGCTTTTCTCGGATGCCGAGCCGCTAGGATGGGATGAGGATATTCGGGAATGCGAGGATGCGAGGATGGTGACCCCCCCTCCATAACGTCAATCAAATCACCGGGACTGTTGCTGCGGCCACCACTACGCAAACAACCTTCTCATAATCGGCATTCTGTAGTTAACGCCGTCCGCCGCCCTACCCTAGAAGACTGCCTGCCACACTTCGCCGTTACGGCGATACCCTCAACTCCAGCCTCTTCTCTAGACCCCGAAACCATGTACACCGATTTACAAATATTCTTTCCCTAAATCGAACGTGACAAATCTTTCAAGCAAGGCCAAGCCCTTCTTCGGGAGTCGCAAAAAGGACGCGAGTCCGGTCATCTCCCAGCGGGGAGAAGGACTGGGGTGTTTCTCTGGATAGTGGCTTGGCTTGACCCTTTGGCCATCGCCATTGGTTTTTTTTAAGGGGGTCCCATGTGAGGTCCATTATCCGGGACAGAGCCCCGACGATACGATGGCGTCTTCCCCGCAGAATGCAAACATTCGATGAGACGTGCCTCGTCCCATCAGCAGTTCGGTGTGCGAAGCTTGTACGCGGATCGCGAAACGGGGACGGGGACAGAGGAGCGTTCCAGTGAGTGCGAGGGATATACAGAATTAACAAATAGTAGGTGCCTGCTCAGGCATGACCAGGCATGCAGAAAGTGGGTACTGGTACAAATCCCCCCCAAAGCCTCTGAGGACAGGGTGCAAACGCGCTTGGCCATCCTCCCAGCGGAACGGTCGAGACTTGGCCTTCATTATTAGGAAGTACGAAGTACTCATGTCATCATCGTGAGCCATCAAGTAAGCCCGCCGAAACATTATTAATCGGAGTCGGAGTTGCGCCCTTCTCCCTAGCGCGACTTCCTCGCCATGACAATCCCACTCCCGTCCCCACAAGCACCAAAAAAACCACACACCCCCTCCCGATACATTCACGCCACCCCTCCTTCGTTCTTTTTCCCAAGTTCCCAATGTTCCCCCTTCCGGCTCCACTCGGTGCGGTCATATCAGACACACATTTGCTAGTCCCTTGTTGCTCTTGAGCTCACATATATATTTATCAATCCCGGTGCCTGAATCCCGCGGCGTGCAAGGTTATTTTTATATACTCCCTTTCATCCCACGTTCGACTTCATCTGCTCTCTCACTTACACCTGTTCGAACCTGTCTAGATTTATCTGGTCGTGACTACTGCTTAGGCTTCCGACAGCTTCACTTTACATGTTAACTCATACATAGTTAGACAGAATCCTCTTCTACTTCTCTCTTTCTCTCTGCTCTCGTTTCCTTTCCTCTTCGCCGCAATTCTTCCTTCCTCCGTGAACGTTATAGAGAACACACGATGGGCCAACTTAATCTCCCCTCTCCTCCCCAGGAGGATGCTACTCATAAGCCCGCGAGAAAGCCCTTGTCCAAATCATCAAGATCATCCGGCCGCACCTCGAAGCGTGTAGGATCCCACGGCGTCATCAGCGCGGCGACAAGTCACCTAGAAGCCCACTCTCCCGCCGCCTCCGATGGCAGGCATAAGCGAGTATGGAAGGCATGTGAGAGGTGTAGAATGAAGAAGACCAAGGTAAGCAGAAAGGCATTGGACATTCCATTGGGGGGAATTGGCTGGCTCACATTGCTATGTAGTGCGATGGCGAGTTCCCCTGCAAGAGGTGTAAGGACGACGGCCTTATATGTACTGCCGGTGTGCGCAAGAAGGTCGAATATAAGCAGCTTCCCCGAGGGTATGCTTCCTCCCCGCCAATTCGAGCTGTTCCCTTTCCCACCTAGTTCACATCTTTTCTCACGCCTTTTCTTTTTCCTATATAGATACGCCGAGGTCCTTGAGAGCACTCAATTCGCATTAATAGCTACCATTCACAAGCTCTACGGTATGGTTCGCAACGGGGAGAGCTGGGAACTTGGAGACCCCGAGCTCAACGACCGAGGACTTCCCGTCGTCCACAACATTGCCTCCAAGCTTGGCTGCATCCGGCCCAACAGCGATATCGATCTCCCCGTACACTCAGTATTTCCCGAGGACGAGAGGGATCTCAAAGAGCTTGTCAGGCAATTAGAGGCCCAACAAAAGGAGCGACAGGTGCAGACTTCTTCGACGACACAAACGGGAAACATCACGCCGTCGAGTAGTCGAACAGACATCAGCTCCGCATCAGAACATGAGCACTCCGATCTCGAAGACGACCATCGACCGACGCCGAGCACGACCACCACGGGCCAGGTCTTCCTCTCGCCCCAGAGCCTTCCCCCATACAACGATTTCGAACCAGTTCCAGAGCAATCCGCGGCAGCTGGTGTCCTATTCCCCGATGCACCGACAATGGCGGACTTCGCAGCAGCGTGGGATTCCCAAGCAGCCATGTCGATGATGCCCGATTTCCTTTCTCACCCGGCGGCGATGTCTAATGCCCAGATGCTTACGCAAGGGTTGCTTGAATCAGAATTCGGAAGGCTTCGACCCCATGTTGTTTCCTGTCCTAATCCGGAAGTGATGTTAGGTGTGGGGGATCCGATGATGTATTCGGGTTTTGACGAGGATGACGGCCAACAAATGCGGCTGTAATCGAAAGCATCTACCGACAACATCACGCACAAAAAAGAAAACCAAAAAGAAGAACAAAAAATGGTGGATTTCTCTTGGAAGCATTTATAAACCAACTTTTACAGCTATTCGTTCTCACCTATTAATCCTCGCTCTTCCAATATCTCGTTGCAATGGAGAGTGGGGGGTGTCCGGACTGACACACTAACGGAGTCGGACCTCGAATTATTTTGGCCACGGCCAACGGATCATCATTCACAAATGGGATAGAACAAACGGGTTGGCGGACAGGAGTCGAGTCTTGATTTAATGACGAATGAAAGAACAACCTACCAGTGTATATTATGGAGGCTTTCTGGACCTCTTTGGGAGGGTGGAATTTCAGGGAACCGTGCTGGATGGGAAAGAATGGGAGGAGTTATCGGTGTCTTTTTTTTTATTCTTGTTTTTTGGCTTTGCCTGGTCACGATTTCTCTACAACACCCTCCACACTCTGATTTTTCGTCGATACTCTCAATATCAAAGCAAGCATATTAGCGATGGCGAATCATTTATGGTCTACAAAACTCGTCCACAATCTACAAGTGTCTTTTCCAAGTGTCTGAGCCATGATGGCATGTGTGTGTTTCCTAAAACTTTTTACCTTCTTCAGATCAGATTCTTTCCTGATGGTGGTAAGTGGAGCTCACTGATGCCAACTCAAGCTAGTTCAATGTTGTTTTTTTCCGCTTTCCTTTTTCCTCCTGTTCTTTCAGCAACCAGTTGCAACTATGAGGTCTTATCGGGAGTCCCCACTTAGATCGATTTACACTGCGACAGACTACAGGACAGCGAACCTTGAAATCTGCACGCCGAGACATTTCCGTGATGTGATCAACGGGGGTATTGAGTTCTTTTTTGTCTTGTTTCCCATTTCCCCCTTGCTCAATCTCCTAGATATCTCCGTTCCATGGAGACAGGGAGTAAGGAAAAAAGATGGGTCGAAACGGGAGCTAACTTAGCAGCAGCCAAAGGCGTTGAAGAAAGCGACGAGCGATGTCGCATTTTTGGCGGTGTTACAATTCGAAGCCGTACGTTTTTTCCGAGTAGTGTTGGGCTGGGATAGGTCAATGCATGCGCACACGGGACCATTTTTTGCGTACATATAGTACGCTACAGACGCTACCTCAGTAAGTGTCACTACATGAAAGATGGGCGGAGAAAGCTATTCGATGCCGAGTCCGCGGAGGTGTGGAGCTGGTCAGGGACAGAGGCATTTTTTTCGGTTATTGTTTGTTCTTTTCTTGGTTCGTTTCTTTTAACTAACACTACAGAATAGCCCCTGATGGGAAGCGGCCCTGGGCTGGCCCAGTTAACACGAAGATGGTGGAATGAGCCGCGGCTGTGGTTGAGGCAGATGGCTAGATGGTGGAGATGAAGATGGAGCTTGGATCTCCCTGCAGCTTCCAGCTAACAGGATCCTCGGTGATTTGAGGACTAGGTTGCCGTTTTTTTCAGGAGGACGAACAAGCTTCGTACTTCGTATGATATGACACTCGGAGGCCTTTGACGATGTTGGATTTGACTTGATGGATTGCACCAAGAACCAAGCCACCTGGTGACGACGTCAGGTAATGGCCAAATAAACTATTAGACGGCTACCTTCCCGAATGCGATCTTGGCAGGCCCTGCCGCCAATTTGCGGACCCCTCTCCTCCCCTCGAAAGGAGGAGGCTGTGACGAAATATAGGGTCCGCAAGTATGTAGTACGTGTCAATTGAAACGATGGCAAGAAGAGCTACGTTGAACGGACCACGAGAACACAAAGGGGGGGGTCAATAGGTAGCATAGGTAGCATCGGGATTAATACTAAGGTAGGTTGTTGGACATCACAATTGAGGCAGATGGCATCAATCTGTTGATACTTGATATTTCCTCGTCATAGGCTCAAACAGCTCTCTACCTACCTTCACGCATACCTACCCTAGTGCTTGTGGTGAAGAACTGCATCGGCCGAAGCTAAAGACACGCCCCCCCCCTTCTCATTCTCCCTCGCCCCCTGATAAGGCGGTGGATAGCACAGGCATTATGTTCAATCCATTGATCCCTGCTCCCCTACTCCCCTGCTCTGGCGCTCTGGTGGACCGCTCCCCTGCGCGCTCGCAGATGGGGCTTCTCCGTCCCCGCTTCGGTGCCAGGCGGGGCATTTCCTCGGCCTTATGAAGACTCCGTGTCCGTCAAGGTCTTTTGTTTGAGAAGCCGAGAAAAAAAAGCCAAGGAGAAGAAAAAAAAGGAAGGGGTTTCTGGAAGAAATTTTGTTTAGGGCTTTCGCATGTGAATGGAGGTTTGATTCGATTTTTTTCCTCTCGTTTTTATTTCGCTCTCCTTTTTCTAGCTTCATGAAGTGTCTATTGTTGTTTCTCGCTGTTCGATTTTGATAAACCATCTTGACATTCAAATCTCAACTAATTGATCAAATGTGTACAAGTACTTCGTACTTCTTCTTCCTTGCAACGTTCTTTGGCGGAAGTGACCCTGTGCCCTCTTTACACATCTTGGCTCGCATCAAACAAGATACGCGTATTTCTCGCATTCCCAAAGCGCCAAAGTGCGTACACCTAAACACCAGTCAGGCTGTTAAATCCCCTGTCCGCCCAGCATCAGCTGAGCCAAGCTTAATATTTCGACCCCCGTTCCAACCAGCGGCACGAGAATTCGGTTGCCTAAAAAGCTTGGTGATGGGATGCTGTGGATTCTGCCCTTTTCAATTGTTCTGTGCCCCCTACGCCTCCCCCGCTCTTTTCGCATTCGACGTATTTGATTTCTCAAATCGTCGTCTCATCTATGTTTTTCTCGTTTTCTCTTGTTTCGCATTCGCAAAATGGCGACATAGCCCACTCCTGGCGTCGTTTCGAGGCACAAGGTTTGCGTAAACTTTGTTCGTGGTTGACCCGGTGGAAAGGGAAACGGCAACATTAATCTGCCCTCGCGCCAAGTTTAAACAAGCTCCCCCTCGTGCAAGGGTACAGGTATTTTGATGCGTCTTACTTCGTACTTGCCCTCAGGACATGAGTACGTTGACGGTGGCTTCGTTTCTTTGGGCTGACTGCAACGTGTTGGCGCTCCTTTTTGCAGATTTGGGAAAGGTCAAATGCTCTCTCCCCCGCCACGATGATGTTGATGGCTGGTTGGCCTGTTCAGTGTTATTGATGTATACTAATCTATCCCGATTCGCACTTTAAGTTGCGATCCTGATGCCACACTGGCATAAAATAGTCAAAAAAAACTAAAGAGCAAAATATGCTCGCAGGGAATGCTGGAAGATTGATAGAAGCCTTGTTTTCTTTTCTTTTCTTTTTTTTTTTTCCATCCACCCCCCCTCGCACTCGGATACCACTCGGATACGGCACACGATGATGGTACTTGTATCAGTACGAAGAATGTTGAGGACGGAGACAAAAGACAGAGACACGGAGATAAGATGCAGCCACGGTCATAAGATTCAGTGGCGGACATCGGGGTTTACATTCACCGATGGTACGGAGTACGCAAATACTTCGCACTTCCAACGCCGCTGCGCTTCGGACGATCAATTGATGTGTCCGTGGACTATTTCCATATGTACGATACTTACCATATTGCTCCATACTCGCAGTTATTCCTATTCGTTATTTTTTCTTAGGAATCCTCTTCGAATCCGAAGTCCACCCCTGTTCGGTGGTTTAACCCTTGGCATCAATTCTTATTCTTTGCCGACTACCCATAACCCATACCCATACCCATACATACCTGTATCTATACCGAGACCCGCTAACGGTAGGGCAACGTGAGGACGAGGACGAGGAATTAAAAAAAAAAAAAAAGGTTCTTTCGTTGAAAAAAGCTACCCGTTGACGTCAATGGAACATCTTCGAAGCCGCCGAATGTTTTCCACTTTTCCACCTTTTCTTCGTCCCTCCCAATCCCGTCCCGACTCCATCTCGGAGTCTCTACTGATTGGTTCCCCGGCAGAAGGAAACTCACATTTATTAGCCCCCGTGGACCTGGACCCTTGAAAAGAACGTCAGTACTGAGTAGTGTAGTCCGTACCTTGATAGCTCATTGCCTTGTTACCACTCGGTGCGAAGAATAAACTGGGGCTTCTGCGAATACTACAACATGGGCGCCACAAATTTCAAGTTTGAACGGTGCACGGAGATTGCCCTGCCCAAAGGTCGGGATTCGGGAAGCCCGCACTTCCCGGCCGAGTTTTTTCACCATTTTTTCGGTGTTCTCGAACCCGTTCTACCACTTACAAGGAAAATATCCACACAGAAATCTCGGTCTTCTCTATTTCCCTCTTCCGCCGTTTATCTTCCCGCGATCTGCGACCATCATCAAAAATCCAACCCAAAGAGTCACCTCCTGCCCCCAATCCCCCCCCGGTTCTCTCTGAAAAAGAACGCACACACCCCCCTTCTCGCTCAAAATCCGAGTCCCTTTCTCCGAAACAAGATACAAGGATGCAACTAAGCTGACCGTAGGACATACCCCAGATGAAATCGTACGACGAGAATTAAAGTCGAACTAGTGTAGTCGTGAACATCAAATCGAAGCTACCCTTGTGTGTGATGTATGTAGCAGCAGCAGCACCAGCAGCACCAGCAGCAAGTCTGCAGATAACCAACTCACCCCCTTCCTGCCCCAGGAAAGTGCTCGTGCGGGAATAAAAAGAAAACTACCGATGCCGTGTCACCGCGGCAAAACACCAAGCTGGCTTTCGACTAGCCCGTAGTCCCGTCCTACTTACATCGGTCCATTCCCAGTTTCGCAAAGATTCCCTCGACGAAATTCCGCAGGAATTTAAAACAGGAGGGTGTGGAAAGGAAATAGAAGAGACAAGGGCGCTCTAAATCCGCAGAAATTCAAGCCTCACCGAGGTTGTCTCCATCTCTTCGCCGGAGTCTTGATAATTTCCGTCGCACTCTCGAGGATGCAGGCTCACTCCTGCGGACCGTCTCAGGGTCCCGGCGGAAAGGGAGCGGCACTACGCTACAAGTCCTAACTCCGTACACTGCATTCTATCCACGTATCGCCAGACTTCAGGGTGAGGGGATTGAGATTGCCTGGAATGACAGTTCGACCACCTAGACTACGACGGTGACATGTCATTCCCCAGGGCCAAGAACAGCCAAGACCTGACCTACAGACACTAACGAGACTCAGTCCGGGGATGCGTTCAAACCTCATGATTCCATTCTATTCTCTCATCATCATTGGGCTACTAATCTACCATCCATTGGCAAGCCCTTCTTTGTGGAGGAACAATCTGTACTCCGTAGAGGCATGCCGTACAATCAAGCCAAGATGAGGTCCATAGAACAAGAATGAAACCATCTAATCAACTCTTCGTCTTCCGTCCCCTTTCAACCAGGTCCATAGAACAAGAACGAAGCTACCTATCAACTAATCGTCTCCCCTCTCCCTTCGGCCCTTGCAATCTTCTCTCTCCAAGAAGCCGGACGATCTGTTCGTAAACGTGGTGACATTTTGCCACCTCTGATGGAGTAAATCGTGAGGATGGTTTGCTTGCCCGTTGTTGATGTATTTTTTATCCTTGACTCTCAGGAAGCCAGTACTCTTATCACTCAACTCTTCCAGCAAATCGGACGCCAGACGTCACCCACTCCTCCTCGGCGCCGTCACCAGGACTGCTTCGGGGATCTGAGGCCATTGGAGTTCAGAGCGAGATTAAAATTGATGAGGGGAATCAGAAACGTCCAAGTAAACCATCATCCAGAGGTCTCCTGTTTTCACACCCCGCCATCCATCGACTCTTCAGGGCTTGATGCGTATGAGACGACCCCGACGATCGCATTCCTCCCACATCTTTAGCAGATACTTGGTGTTTTCCAGCTCTGCCCCCACCTTTCTCTTGGTCATATGCGGATGCATTAGGATAATCTCCGCTTGGCGCGCCCTTGTGATCGCGACGTTCAGCCTGTGTGGATCATCCATGAATCCGGGCGTCTTTGTACGAACGAGGTCTAGAATGACAACGTCCGCCTCATTGCCCTGTGCCGTGTCGACCGTTCGTACGTCCACTCTCCCCTTGGCCGATTCACCCAAGTCACGAACGAGCGAGCGGTAGTTGTTGATGGCGGTTCGGTAGGGGGCGATTATCATGATTGTACCAGGCTCGTCGACTTTGTTAACTCGTCGGAATTCAGTGTCAGCGAGGAGTTCCTTAACCCGCTTCATTGCCCAGTTCTGATGCAACTCGTTGTAGAAGCTATTGGAGCGCGAACTTTCATAGGATCCGATGAGGTGAACGAGCATGCGAGGCTCCTAACCTTGCTGCGCATCACCAGCGAACCCTTCGAGGAAATCTCGGAGATGTTGAAGGGATTTGGGGTACTGTTCATCAGCAGGGATGCCTGTGCGCATACGGCCAGCATAGAACAGCTCGGAGGGCAGGACCTCAAGGCCACCATAGGAGCGGTGATTAATGTAGAGATGGTTTCGTAGCGCACCCACCCGATCGGCGCGTTCCATGGTGCTAATAGTCAACTGCTTGAAAAACGGGTTTCTGATCAGCTCGCTATCTTCGCGGGCGTTGTTCGCAAGACCGGCGACGAAAGGACGAGTCTGGCGGAAGTCCCCTGTGTAGATCCACGCCTTGGGAGAGAAGAACGCGATGGGGATGAGGCTCGTGAGCTCTCTCGCGTGAGGGGCTTCGTCCAGAAAGACGACGTCGGGGTGGTACATCTTGGGGAAGTTTCCATAGGCCGCCACAGGGGTGGTTGCGACGAAGTCGGCCGTCTTGAGCACGTCGGAGTACAGTTTGTAAACACAACGCCGGAGAGATAGCGCCTCTCTCGGCGACTGGACACCTTCCTCCAAAAGCTTTTCGAGAGACACGGCAAGCTCAGAGTACTTGTCGTTCTTATGCTTGTAGAAGTGATCCCATGCGGCCTCGTCTAGTGTGGGCGCTTTTTTCGGATCCACGCCAGGCAACGCACCCTCCTCCTTGTAAACTTGGGCCATTGTGACAAACCGCCGACTGAAGTCAGGACCGCGAGTCTGGGCTGAATCAACCTCATCGAGGGCCATCTTGAGAGAATCGCCCGAGTCACCATTGATGAAGGTACTCTGGCGCATTTCGTGTGGCCAACCATGCATTCTGATGATTGTCCTTTTGAGCCCAACCTCACTGCACAGATTGTGCATCCGGTCCGCCGAGTCATCAACCGGCTTGTTGACGTCAATGAGGTATAGGATCTTGGCCCGTCGGCGGCGAGTATCTCCACTGCCCATCGTGTCTCGGAAAGGCTGCGATAGGGCAATAGCAGCGACGAGAAGATTCCAGTGTGTTTTTCCCGCACCGGGACAACCAGCCACCATGTGCAGCCTAGCAGGGATATTCGAAAGACCTTCATAGGCAGCGCGGGCATCCGGGTTCAGCGCGTTAAACATTTTAACAAGCTTCGTAGGGATGCTAGAAGTCGCCGGGCGCTTCATGTGCGGGAGGATGGAAAAGAGGTCCAGCGCCGTCTCAGGGCTTTTCGTGAAATCTAGCATCCACTTGAAAGCCTCAATACTGCTCGGAGACGGCCCTCGGTCAGCGCCTTCCCGCTTGTCCCCTGTCAGCTGATGAAGGGCTGATATTTCGGCGAGGTAGCTGGTTAGGCTTAACTCCAATCGGAGTACCACCTTCACCGAGTTGAGGTCGTTTAGGAACTCCGGCGTCAGCTTGGAGAGCCTCTCGGCAATGGAACATGCCTTGAGGACCTCCGGAGCTTTCGCGTTCGAACCCTCCCCAATCGTTGGGAAGACTTTGAACGCTGCGTACCCCGAGTACGCAGTCGGTGCAATGCCTTCCATCGGATTGTCGACTCTCTCGGCCGGCACAAAGCCAGAACCAACACGCTTGTCCCCAAGATCAAGCGTCTCGTCGATGGCAAGAGCACACCGGTCCCCAACCTTCGGGAACCTGGTGTCTCCTCCACTAGGCGGCCGGACAAAGACCAACCACTCCTCGCGCGCGGCGCGAAACGGGCCCGACACCACGAGAGGGCAAACTACCCAGGCAGCCAACAGACGCCGGGACTCGTTATAGCCCTTGACCGTGACGAGCTCGTTCCTCATCTCGATCGTGGCACCATCTCCATGGCGCACCCGGAACTCTTGAACAGAGAAGGTGTCGATGGGCTCCTGAACGGGCTTGCCCTCGTGGACGTTGACGAAGGAGAGCTGGAAAGAAATTAGACACACTATTTACACTATTCTGTGAGGTCTCGATTGCAGGAGAGACATCAGGTCTTGAGACTGGGATCGAGTAATACTCACTTTCTCCATCGTCGCGGTCATCTGCTCCATTGCAGAATCTGGAATCGTCTCTGGTAATTCCGTGTTGGCCATTCCTATACGCATAACTAGTAAGCATCAAATATCGTATGTGACTAGGCTATATACCGGTATGCTGCCCATTTGGGAGTGCCATGAGGATATGGCAGGAGAGATAGTGTATATATGTGTATGTCGACTCAGACAGAAATATGGTCTGGGCCTGGGAGGGGTCAATGAAAGCAAAGACGCAACTTACTGGGCTTGGACTTGGAACTAGGGGGATGGATATCAATTGACTGTCGATAAAGGAGCTTTGCCTGGACATGACAGTTAGCAACAATAGGAGTGGGGAGAGGAGAGGCAATTGACAAAAGACATCTAAGACTTACTAGTAGGTGGTAGATGATAAAAGGGATTGATCTAGAGCTGCTCTTGGTGTTGTTGGTGATGCTATCTCTTGATCAGGGGAGGTTGACGGAAGACTGGGTGAGAAAATGAGGATGGGAGAAGGTTGGAGTTTTTCAGATCTCTGAGGGATGGAAGAGAATAAATAGTGCCTGGGAGCAGAAGCTTGGTCGGTGCCAGAAAATAATCACTGGAGGTAAGCGATGTTTAACGTGCTGTCGAGTGAAGTGAAGTTGAACTTGAAGTGGGTGGTGTGAACCAGGGAGTGGAGGAGTGGAGGAGGAGAGGAGGGAGGTAAGAAGTGAGCTGGATCAGACCCTTTCTTTTCTTTCAGAGGGGAAAAAAGTCCTCTATTCAGAAGACTACCCTTAGCTATTGTCAAGGTGCTTCAATTAATCCAGTTGATTGATCCAGTTGAAGTGAATGGGAGAAGAATCATTGATGGATCGATGAGGGAAGGAGCTTGGGGGTTGCCCTGATTAGAAGTTGCCTGCCTCTTTACAATTCCCATCGCTCCTGCCTCCCTAACATCCGGATGAAAGAGCCAAAGAGAGCGGCGGCAAATCTTCCAAAATTGAACATTGAAGTTTTGACTGAATGCTGATAAAAAGAGCCTCAAAGCAGCACTCGACTGTTTGTCCTCGCAGATGGACTTCGAATAGTTACATGTTACCTAAAAGTCTGTGATGGGATGGAAAGTAAAAGGCGTAAATAGCCACTCGCCCAGTAGTAACTCGAAGAGCGAGATCAGCAAGTCCTGGGCCATATATATATGGGAATTGCTCTCATTTCGATGGGCTTCGGATAGAGAGAGAGAGAGAGAGAGAGGGAGACACGGCATCTAGATCACATTAGACGGCTGCCAGCATACTTTGTCTGAGATGGAGAAATGGCCACTGGTCCTCGGGGAGATCTGTATCCTTGGACCACTCTCACCCACTGCAAGGTCTCCCGGGACTTCGAGATCACTGGTCTGTTGTCCGAAACATCAATAGATTAGAGACGGACTTGTCTGATTTGGTAGTATCCTGCTGACATTTCCGTGGTGAAGAGAAGAGTCGGGTCATGCTTTTCAGGGCAGCAACCTGACAGGAAGTCGGTGTCCAAGCAACAGGGGGATTTGTAGATCAGTTTGAGCTCTTTCTTTTTTCTATGGCGGCATATTTGCAGGGTAATTCGCATCGTCAAGGTTGAGATCGAGATCATCACAAGGGATCCAGCCGATGATTTGGTCCACGATTTCCATTTTGCGGACGGGAGCTACGTTAAGGTACCTTCTCCCGCGTTGAAAACTAGAATGGGTACATCGCTTTATTATAATCTCGAATAATTCTAGAAAACGCACAAGAATCTAGTATCAAGGCCATCCTGAGGCGAGGACAGAAATTCGACCAAGAAACTAGCCGAGTGATGAGCATGGAGAAGGTACCGCCGCCGATGGTAGCACTTACGTAGTTCTCGTCGATCAATGATCAATGATGTAGTACCTCTTTCGTGTTCTTCATGCCGGAATCGTACTTCGAGAATTGTTTCTCGGTGGCAGGTCTTAAGTGAAACATTGATGGGTTGGAGATTGGGGTCATGTCTGTGCTCTCAGACCCCTGCAATTATCTTGACCGAGAGATCAACCAAATGTTAAGATAATACTTATAGTATACTATAATTTGTGGTGATAATAAAAGTCATTATATAACAAACACATGGCGCGAGGTTGGGTTGGAGGCCGCCCGCGCCCAGCTTCACCCGCCACACCCAAATCCGTACTTCCTCCTCTGGACAACTGATGTCAGGAATAGCAAGACCTGACGGACTCACACCGTGGCTTGCACTCTCCACACGCCGCCTGAGTCTTGTGCTGTCCGTTCCAAGACCACTGAGGCTGAAAGGGTTTAGTCCTGGCTCACTAATTAAAGCACCCTGAACAACCTTGGATGCATTGATCTGCTGAAGGCGGCTGACTCCGCCTCACCCACGACCGCCAACTTAACGAACCTTCACCAACCGACGAGACTTTTTTGCAATGATGCCCTCTCCATCTCGTCGTTGCCGCTTGCAACAATGACGACAATTCGGCAATTCAAGTAGAATTGTCACTATTGTTTTGAGGACCCTACCCACCGACTCTCTCATCGATTAGGCCCTAGTCCAGCGCCATCGCCCTATCCTGCTCTCCACGGTTTCCCTCGCATAAGTCCCTTTGGGGACGGAGCTGTGCCACGCTACTGAGGGCGGCTCCACGTTCAGCCTCGCCCTTGAACCATCACGGCTCGGCTGCGAGTGCGAGTCTCAATTCGAGTCTCCCTTCGGAAGACTTCTCGTGAACGCCATTACCTCCTCTCCATAACCCGACCTCGACGATAACCATCCGCGATGGCCCCAATCATCCCCCGTTCACCCCTCGAGCCTAGGGGCTTGTCCGCTGGTGCAAAAGCTGGTGTATCAGTCGGCACAATCCTAGGCTCTCTTCTTATATTACTATGTCTCTGGCCGGTCATTGCTCGATTTAGGAATCGACGACGTAGACGACATGCAGGCCCAGATGAACTCCCCGGCGAAGGTCCTGCGACCTTTGCTGCACCGGCGATGGTTGAAGCCCCGGCCGCGCCAGCTGACCGTCGAATGTCGACGGACTCCTACGTGCAGCGGATGGATAACAGACTTACTAGTCGTCGGTCGACCAAGGACCTTACTCTTGCCTCGTCCGACGGCACCGATGCCTCGACTGCGAGAGCTCCTATGCCACCAGCTGCGACGTCAGTTCCCGGTGGTATGCCAGCCGAATCTCCATCGTCGACTGGTCCGATGCCATCACCGATAGATGTCGAAATGGCGCGAATGGTTGCTTCGTGCGAGAGCAGAGGATATAGTGGAAGCTACTATAACACCGACATTCCGTCCGAGGCCTTTGGCCTTACCTCTTCTCCCACCTGGGATTCTCAAATTTCTCATCCGTCCCTGGGAGGACGGTCACCAACACGGATGAGCGCGAGTACGTTGCTCGGGTCATTGTTTAGAAAAGTCACTGGCCCTCGGGGCAGTAGCAGTTCTCCTTCAACGGTTGTTGGACCCCCCTCTCCTTTCCCTGATTCTACGATTGCAGCTCATGCTTTATCCGAGTCACCGACGGAGCTGGAGCCACCGCCAAATGAGCTGTCTCGCTCCCCCGAGGAGCGAGCATCCCGTGCGGTTGATCTTAGCCGTATTGAATTCCCGGCACCTGCTTCACCTCCGCTTGCACTTCCCGGACACGCCCCTCCGGGCACAGTGAATCCCATGCAAGTCATGGGAGCGATGACGGCGGTAGAACAGTCGTGGCTGACGAACGCTGAGCTCATGAACCTGACGTCGGCGCCCTCTCATAGCCATGTTTATTCTGCCGATCCTATTCCTCCTGTCGAGGCGTCGATCACACCCGATGGAGCTCCACTCGGCATCAGCACCCCATCTCCCTCATCTAGTGAATCGACACCAGAACCCGGTCCGATTTTGGAAGATGTCTCCCATAGCCAAGACTACACAAGCTACACGGTTGGGGTAAATCAGGATCCTGAGCCTCAGTTTACTGTGGCAAACGGGATACCTGACGTAACTATCAAGACCGAACCCGATGTTCCAACAACGGCGCCAGACTATATGCGGCCAGTTGATGGTCAGGTCCATCAATATACTCACCAAAGACACGCCAGCTCCGAAAACCCCTACTACACGGATCACTCGACATATTCCACCCCATTCCCGGCGCCGTCTCCTTCGGGGGCGTCAACATTAAACACACCTGACACCCGAATAACTGACACAAGCCCGTCACCAAAGCCCATGACGACCCCTGAGATAAAACAAAGCTCTTCACCTAATCCTCGAATTCCGCTTTCACCACAGAGCCCACAAATTCTAGTTTGCGATAAATGTGGCCAGAAGTTTGACCAGCCTCATAAGTTGAAGTATGTTGCGGAAACATGACTCTCCCCGCCCTGCCCATCCCGCTAACCCGCCTTATAGTCACCACAAGAGGTACCACGACCGACCACACGTCTGCGAAAGACCTGGATGTGGCAAGAGATTCGGCACGAAGACCCATCTCGACCGCCATATCAATGATAAGCATGAGCAGACGAGACGCTACCATTGCCCTGAGCCAACCTGCTCTTATTCACGGCAAGGCGGCAAATCCTTCCCTCGAAAGGATAATCTACGGAGGCACATGGTGAACATACATAGGCAGAACCCGCTCCCGGACCAGGAATTCGAATTTGTTGACGTGGTGATGGCCGGTACCTGAGCCGGGGTGGAGACTTAGCAAACGGACTGATCAATTCTTTTATACCTGGGCGGCAACCAAAGGAGCGCTGTCTTACCGTCGCTAAGTTGCATTTATATCCAAAGCGTCCGATTGACGTATTCCACCGCGCTGGCAAGCCTTGCTGCCGAGAGGGAAGTTTTCTTCGCCTCTATGGTCGTGTAAAGGGAGTCCCCTATTCGGGGGTCCTCATTCTCTCCTAGTCTGGCACCTTGGTGGAAATTGGCAGAAGCCATTTTCCTCGTTGCTATGGAGTACAGACGATGTTGTGTCACTGATCTGCGTACCTGGCACGGGGCACAAAATCATAGGGGCAGTTCGTGGGTGTATTTTCTAGGGCTCACAGTGAGATTGAGGTTTTGCTGAGCAGTCATCAATGTCGTACTTAGTTTTCTAGCATCATAAACGAAAGGGTTTGGCATAGGTTGGGTATCAATAGCAATAGAAGGCGAGATTTTTAGGGTACTCATGCTTGACCTGTTTACATCGTTTATGCTGTCACATTTCAGGCCGAACACTAGTCTTTTCAACGTTCATTTTGTATTTATGAGCTTGCGCACGAGCTTTTTTTGCTGGTCTACAGTAAGATTCTTCCGGTCCGTCTCGATCAGAGCATTGCCCACGGCGATTATCGTAGGGATACTCTCGCTATTGACCCAGACCTTGCCATTCCTCCCCACGGCCGTTTCGAAGGCCAGGCCGGCGCTGCCTAGCTCGTCGAGCACGACGACCTTGCCTTCCTCGACCGCCTTGGGCATAAGCAATCTCCTAGCAAAGCCCAGGGAGACATTGAAGACCATGCCTCCGATCAAGGGACCTAGTCCGTCTGACTTGCCCGTCGACTGCGACACGCACTCGAGCTCGGGATCCATGTGTTTGTTGGCGAGGGTGACGCGGGCGTAGACGAGGGCGCCGGCGTTGAGGTTCGGTTTTGTCTTTTTGGTCGCCATTTCGAAGGACAGTTGTGGGAGGGTAGCGTTGGCGGCGTAATCGGAGAGGGAGACGTAGTAGAAGTCTGCGGTCGAGCGCGTAACCGTGCCGATGACAAGGTCGCCGACGGCCGGGAGGTACTAAGGAAATTTCAATATCAGAGCCGGTGGTCTATTTTACTAGCGGAGATAGCGCAAATGGGTAGCAAACATACACGCCCAGAGCTTCGTTCAACCCATATCGAATTCTTCCTCTTGTCGGTGAGTAGTGGTCCTGCAATGGTAGGCACTAGGTCGCTTGGGGGAACGAGACGGAGGCCAGGTCCGATCCGAAGAGGTTGTTTTGGGTGTGTGGGTATTAAGGAAGCGTCAATGTCGTCGCCCGGAAGGACGAATACTAGCCTGCCTGCCATGGCGAAACACTCGTAGATTTGCGCGAAGCTTAGAATGTTTGAAGCATTCACTTTCTCTTCTTGCTTGAGACTGTCTTTGGGAGATAGTCATATTCTGAAGCAGCGCCAATGCATTGATGGTTATGTAAGCATGGTTTTTTGGTGGGGTTGGGCTAGTTCCAGTGTGGTGGGGGGCACTTTCCAAGCATTGCCTCGTTGCAGGCCAAAGCAACGACATTCGTCGCCCTCGCAGGAAAAAAAAAAAATCGGACACAGAATTTCTGTTATAAACAGGCCCCCGCCATCATCCCCTCTGGGTAATAGACAACTCCAAGTCTTCGAACGCACCACGGTCGAGTCTTTAGATTACATCTCCTTCTCGTTTGTCCATTATATAATTCCACATGTCTGAATCGGCGGTTACGCTCGGTGTCGAGCCGGATGCTCGCACCGTTATCGGTATCTCTTTGGGCAACTCGAACAGCTCGATTGCCGTCACTATTGATGACAAGGCTGAGGTTATCGCAAATGAGGATGGAGGTGAGTACCCGCTCCAATTCCCTCATGGAGGTGTTGGCCATTGCTAACGTGTGGTATTTTAGACCGTCAAATACCTACGGTTCTTTCCTATGTCGACGGCGACGAATACTACGGCGGTCAGGCGAAAAACTTCCTTGTGAGGAATGCGCCCAACACGGTCGCTTACTTCAAGGACTTTTTGGGCCAGGAGTATGGATTCCTCGCCCATTCTATGCTCTCCGTCTCAAATTCCGGTGATCGAGCTCTTGCTGATTTTGAATTTCCTTTTATAGCTTCAAGTCGATCGACCCCACCCACTGCCATGCTTCCGCCCACCCCAAGGACGAGGACGGTGTCTCCTTCACCGTCAAGGACAAGGATTCCGAGGAGCCATCTACCATCTCAGTGTCCGAAGTTACTACCCGATACCTGAGGCGACTTGTTACTGCTGCCTCCGAGTACCTTGGCAAGACCGTCACTTCCGCCGTAATCACCGTCCCCACCAACTTCAATGAAAAGCACCGCGAGGTCCTCATCAAGGCTGCCGGCGACGCTGGGCTTGAAGTCCTCCAGCTCATCTCCGAGCCCGTTGCCTCGATTCTTGCCTACGACGCGCGCCCCGAGGCGACTGTTCAAGATAAGATCATCGTGGTGGCCGACCTCGGCGGCACTCGATCCGATGTTACCGTCGTCGCCTCCAGGAGCGGCATGTACACCGTCCTTGCGGCCGTCCACGACTATGAATTTGCCGGTGTTCACCTCGACCAAGCCCTCATGGACCACTTTGCCAAGGAGTTCATCAAGAAGCACAACACCGACCCTAGGGAAAATGCCCGCAGCTTGGCTAAGTTGAGGCTGGAGTCCGAGGCTACTAAGAAGGCTCTCAGCAAGAGCAACAATGCCTCTTTCAGTGTGGAGAGTCTTGCGGACGGCTACGATTTCGCGGCGACAATCAACAGGTTACGGTACGAGATGGTGGCGCGCAAGGTCTTCGAGGGTTTCAACCGCCTTATCGAGGGTGCTGTCAAGAAGGCTGGCCTGGATGTTCTCGATATTGATGAGGTTATCTTGGCTGGCGGTACTGGCCATACTCCCCGCATCGCTAACAATCTCGCCTCTATTTTCCCCGAGTCCACCACAATCCTTGCTCCCGCGACGAGCGTGAGCGCTCTCAACCCCTCCGAGCTTGCTGTCCGAGGTGCCGCCCTTCAGGCTTCTCTGATCCAGGAATTCGAGTTCGATGATATTGAGCAGTCGACTCACCCCGCGGTCAGCACTGTTAAGCACATTACTAACTCCATCGGTGTCATTACCACCGGTGCTGATGGCGAGGAGGTATTTACTCCTGTCATTGCTACCGAGACCGCCGTCCCCGCCCGCCGTACCATCACCATCCCCGTACCTGCGGCAGGCGGCGATGTCCTCATTAAGGTTGTCGAGGGCAACACCCACATCAAGGTCACCCAACCCGAGCCCAAGGCTAAGCCCGCCAAGGAAGCCGATGACGAAGATGACGACTCTGATGAGGATTCTGGCGACGAGGAGGAGGAGCAGAGGGAAAAGATCTGGAAGATCGGCTCTACCCTTGCCGAGGCCGCGCTCAGGGGCACTAAGAAGGGCGGCAAGGTTGAGGTGACGATAAACGTCCTCGCTGACCTCAGCGCCACGGTGACGGTTAGGGAGGTGGGTGAGAAGGGTGGAGTTAGGGGTAATATCAAGGCCTCTGCTTAAAAGAAGGATGGGTTTGGACGAAAAGAAGGAGGCTATGCGAGCTCTCCTCGCTCGGGTTTCTCTTTGATAGTTTTCCAGGCTTTTCTTTTTTTTTACAGCTGCATCTACGACAATTTTTCATATGACCATACCCTGGATGAGAGAAAGGGAAAAAAAAAGGAGGGAGGCGAGGCAAAATAGGGCGTCTGTTTAGAGATACAAAGGCATGGTTCTGATGTAGAAGAAAGGTAGAAGCATGTTGCAATCGGAATCCCACCATTATTCATTTACCCTGCGGCGGAGACTTGGTTTGGAAAAGCAATGTCGTATAGAGATGCATGGGTGTCATCCTTTGACTGATCTGAGGCGGATTTGTTTTTAATACAAATATCAAATTCTTTCATACATTGAGTGTTCTGTAGATCGACAAATGGCTCCCTATAATAACACCAGACAACTAACGCCAATAAGCCGAAGAAAAGTATGCACCAAATACCAAATATTAAGCCCTCATTGTCGTAATTCCACCTAACCTCCAAGCGACAAGATCATCCCTCGCCTCCGCCTCACTAATCTCCATCGCCCTCTTCACCCCCGGATCCATCCCCCGATCACTACTCCCCAACGTAGGCGCCAAGCTCGTCAAACTATCGCTCCTCGACCTCCTCACGTCGTCATCCTTTGCCGATGTCCTCGACACCACGGCGACTCCCCCGCGCCTCTCGGGGCGAATGGTGCGGATCGAGTTGATCGTAAGCGAGCTCCTCTGGCTCGTCAACGAAAGCGCGTGGTTCCTGTGCGCGAAGCGGCGTTGGGCGTTCCGGAAGTCCGAAGGGCGAATGGTGCCGCCCTGTCCTTCATCTCCGGAGAGGCTGCCGCTGGATTCTAGGTCGTCATCGGTGTGTCCCTGGGTGGCAGGGAAGGGGGACGGCACGGGTTTGGTGGTCGAGAGACGGGCGGAGGAGAGGTTCCAGCCGTCGCCGCCTGAGAAGAGGTTTTCGATTACGGCGTCGGCGGGGTGTTCATCGGGTTGAGCGCACCATGAGGCTGTGAGGGCGTGGCGGTAGAGGTCTTGGACTTCGGCGGCGTCGCGGGATTTGGAGAGGTTGGCAATTTCTAGTTTTCGAGGTTAGTGTACGAACCAGGGAGAGGTGGTTTATGAGTAGGGGAGGAGAGCAGAGAGAAAGAGAGAGACAGAGGAGAAACATACGGCCCGGCTCGTCCTGCTCTGCCTGGTCGCCAGCCATAATCCCAGCAATGCCGCCAAAGACAGCTGCGGTCTTTAAAGGCGGAGCCACATAGTTCCTCTCGCCATCGATCTGGACCATAAGGATCCCAATCTTGAGCGTACTGTTTATCTTGCTCTCCTGCATGAGATACCTCCGCATGATGCCCTCCTCAGCCACACCATCGGCGCCCGAACTCCGCGGTAGCGGGGGAGGAGCCATACTGCCGGGGGCACCCATTGCGGTAGCAAAACTAGCTACACTCAAGCTGGCGCTCCGCTTCCTCGTCGTAATAGCATCACTTTCCTCAACGAACTCACTCAGATTCAGCCTCACGACGCCAAGCAAGATGCGCTCGTCTCTTGCGCCGCCGCCGACGGGGAACTCTTGAAGTACTTCAAACTCGATGAAGCACTCGCCGAGACTCGCGTTTCGGTCGATGCCAATGCGAATCGAGGGAACGACTTTTGCGTAGTTGTAATCAACACGGTGATTCGCGATGGGACACTTTTGAGTGCGCCCGCGGTGCTCCGCGTGGATGGAGCTGGTGATGTGCCATTTTATAAACGAGTATCCAGATACCAGCGGCACATTGTTGAGATCATAGATCTGAAAGTTTATATTTTAATGTTAGCTATGATGTCTAGGGGGAAAGAAAAAGAACAGAAAAAAAAAGGCTAAAGAAAGCCTGGCGGAATACGACGAACCTTGAGATGCAGCTCAAACTTAGGCTGGTTGGAGAGTTGAGTTAGCTTTGGCGAAAAGATCTTGCGCTTGAAGGAGTGCATTTCATCCCGCTCTGCGCCCCGTTTGGGGGAGAGGGTAAGAGGGGGAGGTAAGGGGTCTGTCTGTATGCGCGAGTTGGGGCTCTGGAAGATGAGATATAACCTGAGAGGAACGCTCATGTGCCGGGGCGGCGATGAGATGGATGAATCTCATGCCCCGGAGGTGAGAGCCCGTCCGAGAGACATATTTCCGTCTCCCTCCCTTTTCCCTAACTCTCACACACTCGGGGCTCGTTCGGGAAGGCTCTTACCCTGCGTGACTTGTCTTGTAAGAAATTCATACTGTGTGTCCTGCTCACAGATGGAACCTAAGTCCTCCAGCCATTATGATATGATGGTGTGTACTTGGTGGGCGGGAAGCTGGCACATTCCAAGTTTTGAGCCTTTCTGTTCTTGGGATAGAATGAGAGATCAAAATCCACGGGTCGCAGTTGCTTCGCTGAATGGGGACAGTAAATTCTGTATTACTGCACTGTTATTTGAGTGTTGGCTTGTATGTTAGTACACCGTGCTATCTACTTCGGTATCTGATATAATACTGTATGCACTGTGGCCCCGCCAAAACTTTCCCAAAATTTAGTCCTAAAGCTGCTCTTTTTGAGACTCGAGCTCGTGAATCTGAAAAGCACGAAGGCAGCCTCAAGCATTGTACCACCGAGGAATTTATTTCCCGGCTTCCTCCGAGAACACCACTTCGTCCTTCCACACATGACCGCAGCATGGCGCCCAAACCGGTAATCGGGTCTCAGAGCACGACGAAACGCAAGCCCAACGGCAGCAGTCAGGGCCCCGGCAATGGAAGACTCCCTCCCAAGCGCACCAAGTTCCTCGACGCGCGCCAGATCGCGGCGCAACCTGCCCACGAGGCCCTCGGCAACGATGGAGAGCTCGACTTGCAGGCGTTCCTCGCGGCGCGGCAGTTCGAGATCGACGCGCTGGAGGATAGTATGCGGAGGACGAAGGAGGCGAGTAGCAGCCGTGCGTTCCAGAGGCTGCCGCGGGGCATGAGGAGGCGGACGGCGAGCCATAATCCGAAAAGAGTCCCGAAGAGATTGAGGGCCAAGGCGATCAAGGAGAGTAGGGAGGATAATACGCCTCTGGTTGTGTCGCGGAGGAGGAAGCCACGGACGACGAGGGGGAGGATACGCGCCGAGATGGCTAAAAAGCTGGGTCTGATCGCGGAGAAGAAGAGGAAGAGGGCAGAAAGGGCCGCGAGAGAGAAAGCGAAGGAGACCAACGCGGATGCTATGGATGTTGACAATGGCGAGAAAGAGTCTACGAAAGTCACCATCACAACGAGGGCACCGAGACCCAAACTACGGAGAAATACCCTGAACCAACCTCTCCCTGTCAAATCCAAGTTTAGAAGGCGCCAAGTCACAAAGACGTGGCTGCCAACACACGTGTGGCATGCCAAGCGAGCGCGCATGACGGAACCCAAAAACCCTCTCTGGAGGTTTGCTGTACCCTTGACGCCTAACGAAAAGACATATCGTCCGACACATCGTGCTCAGGGCGAAAGTGGTACCGTGATCTGGGACGCCAGCTACATGAGCACCATTGGCCTCTACGGAAATGCGGCTGGCATTGAGAGGGTCCTTAGAAGACTGGGCATCACTGAAGACAACTGCTGGAACGATAGAGGTCGAAAATGGAGAGCGGGCACGAGGGCGTGGGCCGGTCTGCTTAGCCGACAGAGTGGCCCCAGCCAACCTCGTCGAGATATATGTCCTGTCACTGTTCTATGGAATCCTGAGGGCCCGGTTAAACAAGAAGAACAAGGAGAAGCTGTGTCTTCGAATGCGAAGCCGAGAAAACAGCAACGGCAGGTCTTCTTCCGAGTACACCCTTCGGCTTTCCTTGAACTGTTCAATGAACTTCTCCGACTTACTAAAATGGAGAACCCACGACTGTATATTGAGGATTTGCGCTTCGAAATAGGGAGCATCGAACTTACAGGACCGGCTTCTACAGAGGCCTTATTGGGCATTCTCATACCTTACGCAAGAACTTCGGGAGACAAAGAGTCGCATGGAAAACTATTCAGAGAACTGACTGGTCTGACGAGTCCCGCGTCGCTTCCGGCAAATTCTGTGCTTGGGTTCTCTATTCAAGATCCGAGGTTGCGGTATCCTCCCCGTACCGTAGAGCTGCCAGAATCACAAACCGACGAACTCCTAAATGCCCTTGCGACCTGGCCCGCTGAAGACGGCCTACGGCCATTTAACCTATGGAGCAGAGATGCGAGGTATACCGCATCCTGCCTCCCATCCAAGAAAGCGATTGATCGAAGAAAGAGCTCGAAAACGCCCGGCGCTTACCTCAAAGCGACTTCGGCCGATCCCCCCATTCCTATTATCCTAATGGCCCAGCGCTGTGGCTTGGGTACTCAGGCACAAGGCACCTGGACGCTTATGGCGCCTTGGAAGTGCATACAACCCCTCTGGTACAGCCTCGTGCATTACCCGCTTTACTCGGGGGGAAATCCTAGGTTTGGCGGCCTCCGCGAAATGCAACAGGTTGCGTTCGAACGTGACCAGCCTTGGTTCCCCGCTGATTTTATCGGCACAAATGCAGGTGTGCAGTGGGAACTGGAGCAGAGGGAGAAGCGGCAGATGTATTGGGATCGGAGACCAAAGAGCAAACGGACAGAGTGGAAGTCCATCGAACTTTGGGCAGGTCGGAAGGGCGAGCTTGGCAACGGACTACACTGCGATTTTGGATTTTTGTTTCCAGCGCCAGACCAGGTTGACGCCTTGGCTGTTGATGCTATGGACGTGGACGAAGGTTCCTCCAAGCCAGCTGCTGTTGAGGAAGAAAGAAAGACGTCGGGGCTTGAGGGAATTGTGCAGCTCTCCAAAGAAGAGTTTCGTACTCTGCTGAAGAAAGCGAACGCAGACAAAGCGCCGCCAGCGAAGGCTGTAGTCCAGGTCCGCCTAACTTTCATCACGAAAGGAGTGGCCACAACATGTGCAAGGATCTACCGACTTCCTCCCCGCCCGCCGACCAAGCCCGTAAACCCAGACGTCATTGTCCCGGGGACACAGCCTCAGGTCATGCCAGCACCCGGCGGCAAGAACAAGCGTCTTCCCGTCAATTTGCGAGAGCAGTGGCTTGCTCTCCTCCCTGGAAGCAACAGCGACTCGAAGAAAGCGAGCCGTCCGGCAGCTCTCTCAGCTCCGCGCTTTCCGCCAAACGCGGACCTCCAGACAAGGAAGCGCCTCCTCGCAAAATCTCTCGTTTCCGGGCCCGTAGCATTCCCCCAGCCGACGCCGAACAAGACGGATATCGTGGGCCACCCCCTCGTTCCCAATGCCGAGGATCTTATAGGGTTCGTGACGACGGGCGCGTTCTCGCTGAGCGAGGGGAAGGGCATCGCAGTTGGGTCGATCGCCGTGGCGAAGGTCCTCGATGAGCTGAGAAGTGGTAATGCGAAGGAGGGGATGTTGTGTATTGTGCGCAATGCTGGGCAGAGCATTGGTCGGTTGGCGAGGTGGGAGGTGATATAGATCTAATAGAACAACAGCCTCCTGTAATATGAACGCGGGAGGAAGATGCTCCCCTCCACGATAAGGGACAGGCGTGGAGACCTGGAGGAGGCTCGGGGAAAGCAAATCCTGCCGTGTTTATGATGCGTTTTCCTTCATATAGATTGTAACTCGTTTACTGCTTGCTGCGGATAGACAGAGGAGCTATAAAGTATACCCCTTCAGGATTATCACGTTCCACTTATTAGCCGAGCTAAATGACAGCAAAAAGATGCCCCAACTGTCGCGGCCAGCGTCACTTGACTGTGAGTAGTTATAGCCACTGCGCCAGCAGTCCTTACAAGGATTTCAAAACCCGAGAAATAGAGAAATAGAGAATCGTCATTTAATTCATAAGAATACTGTTTGTCCCGATCCTGTTTGGCAAAGGTGAAGAACACTGGTATCTGTCCGTGACATATCCTTTCCTGGTCGCTAACCTTCCAAAACGCCTCGGTTGATTGCAAACGCCCATACAATATCCTGAAGATCATCCCCTTCAAGTAGGGGCTAAAAGAAGAAGAAGAAGCAAAAAGAAATAGAAAGCGAAAAACAAGAAATAGCTTAATCCTCCTCACTAACCTCACTTTCCGAGTCAGCATCCCCTCCACTGTTGGCCTGCATCAACTCGTTCTCCAACTCGGCCGCAAGATCATCTTCCAAATTCGACTGAAGACCCGCCTTGAGATGCGCCTCCAACTCATTCTCCAGCCCCGCTTGTAGATCCGCTTCAAGATCAGCCTCGAGATTACGCGGGACGTTAACATCCTCCATGATGGCATCGTCATCTTCGTCATCTTCATCGCCCTGCCCATATGCCGGGTTGTGGTTATTTTTCTTCCCGACCGGACTAGGAAGTTGGAATCCACTCAGAGCAATGTCCTCGTTGTCGGAGTTACTCTCCTCGTCGAAGTCTTCATTGCCAGACTCTCGCAGCTTCTCCGCAAACTCGGAGAACCGCCGTAGAGGGAAAGTATTATCGGGGAACGCGGGCGAGAAGTCGTTTTGTCGGTTCGGCTCGGCACCGGGATACTCGACCAGCAAGCCTCCATCGTCATCATCATCCTCGTCCTCCTCGGATTCCGGATCCGGCCTCTTCTTCTTCTTCTGAGGATTCTCTGGTACCTTTTTAGGCACGGGGGCCGGCTCGGGTAGGGACAGTTCTATCGATTTGGGCTCTTCCTTCTTCTTCTTGGGCGGGGCCTTGCGCCTCGGGGCGGCTTCCTTCTTCGTAGTTTTCGGCGCAGCTTTGGTAGTAGCGGCCTTCGTCGCGGCGGGCTTCTTCGCAGATTTGGCGACAATACTAGTATCGGCCGTAATGGAAGTGTCGAGCTGCTCGAATTGCTGACGCAGGCTGTCCGGATCGGAATTATCGGGAGTGCGGGTCAGGTTCATGTTGAAGGTCGAATCGATCCTGTCGAGGACGAAGACTTTGCGGGAAGGGTCGAAGTACAGAATGTACTGGTTCTCGCCGATGGTGCGGGTGCCGGCGTAGGCGTATTTTCCGCCTTCATCTTGGAAGGAGAGCTCGTAGGAGGAGGTCGAGCCGGCGATGGCGGGCTTCAGACGGGCTTGTTCTGGGGAGGTTTCCGACGAGAGATCGGGCTTGTGATTATCTGGAGAGGAAACGTTAGAACCGGCGCTTTCAATCGCTTGAGGTCATCGGATTATAGGGCTAGGGGGAGCGGAAAGCATACATCGGACGTTCGTAAACACATCCTTTGCGGTTCCGCCTAGGAGGGCATCGCTGAGAACGACAGGGTATTTGGTGGGTTTCGTAGGATCAATTACAGCCGCCATGATGGATTGAGGGTAGTTGGGAGGTGACCTTGGTGAGATTTGCAATTGGAGAGCAGACCGAGCCTAGAAATACGAGTAATAATTATTTTCTTAATATTTTTTTTACTTCTTTTTTCCCTCCCGGAGATGGGAAATACAAGAATCGTGTGGAGCAAGCGAGGGACAGACGACGTTGAAGGAGGTGGGATGCCAGGTATGGAGCCATGAGGAAGCGAACTTCAATGTTCCCTTGTCACAGCATCACTGCCCGCCAAGGCGGCAACAGGCGAAGCCAAAGCCACGGCCTAAGCGGGGCTTACAAAGTAACCCCGTACACAGGTACTCTAGCTCACTGATTATGCCTGAGTCACCAATGGTTGCGTCTAAACCTCGAAGTGACTCCAACGCCCAACTTCATGTATTGGACCTATCAAATCTCAATACCACACCACCTCCGGCCGGAACTTGATTCTCAGGGATTTCAAAACAACATCCCAATATTTCCATAGGGAACTACGGCCGCCCAGAGCACTTTCATAATAATAATAATACTACTCCGGTGTCTAGTCCCGTCTAACACAAACCTATTAAAACATTGGCCAGATTTGCCCTCCCTTTTCTTGGTTGTTCTCGGGGTTAACTTGTCCGGCTCTCCAGGTTCTTTTAACTGCCAAACAACACAGCCTCCTTTGGTTTCTGACGGGGGAGGAAGGCCTCGCCTATATGCCTGGCACGTTGCATCAGGGTGTAGTCCCAACATCTGAGATGCTTCACAGGCATTTAGGACCTCAAAGTTTAGAACGCGCTACGT
Organism: Scedosporium boydii; assembly: GCA_002221725.1. Lineage (NCBI taxonomy): Eukaryota > Fungi > Ascomycota > Sordariomycetes > Microascales > Microascaceae > Scedosporium > Scedosporium boydii. Next base: position 72,672 of record NJFT01000051.1, on the reverse strand, counting down.
ATATAACATGTGTCTTTTCGCTTGGAACTAGGATGAATAAATACCTCTCGACATCCGTTGTATGCCTAGACGTTCTCTAACTTCACCATGGTCGATACTAACAATAGGATAATACGAATCAGTTTCCTTCTCCTTCCAGAAAAGCATGGATACCGGAATCAAGAAGCTTCTCCCTCCGACTTGGCTGCTCCGGGTGCCGGGTAACGACCGGCGTTGGAGCACCGGGACGAATCAACAAGCCCCCGTTAGCTCCCTGGCTGAAGAGCTGATAAGTGGGTTTCGGCGCATCATTGACAAACTGATTCGACAACCGATCTGGCAAAAAGGCTACGGCGGGGAGGTAGCTCTACAAGAAGGTACACTCTGCAAGCTCCCGGAGGAGCTCCTCTTCGAAATCATGAAGAGGCTAGATGACGTATCACTGCTCTGTCTGAGGCGCACTTGTCGACTATTTCGGCTTATCTTTGGCGACCGACGTTTCCGGCGGTTACATGGTTGGTCCGCCATCTACGACCCATACCAATCCGAAGATAAAGCTGCGCTTAAGGCGGCCAAGGACCGCAAGGAAATGGCCCGCCTTCTCGACAGAGATAGGCTCTGCTCCAACTGCTTCCAGACTCGGCATGGGCCAGATAGCGCTGCCAAGATGAACGAATACATCGCCTGGGCGGACGAGTTTCTTCACTGCTCCGGATGCCTCGTTGACCATCCAGGCTATGTATTCTCTCATGCGCAACGGACCATGAAGCCCGAGCACCGCAGATGTTATGCATGGGAGGGCGTCGTGCATTTATGCCCGCACAAGTCATTTACCTGGGCGGAAATCCAGTCGCTAGCAGCCAAGTACTATACATGGCGCGACGAACCCCATTGTTCTGACGTCTTTATCTGCAAGCGCGGCCACGGCCGTCGTTGGATTAGCGTAACGAATTACAAGAATTCTTGTTTTGTCTGTTTCGCCGGGGGGGAGTTGGCTGTCTGCTATCGATTGGCAAGGCTTCGACGAGTACCGTCTGTGTAGAAACTCGCGGTCTCTTGAATGGGACACATCCTCCTTTGTTACCAGTTATCGTCTGGAAAGGAAGGTCAACCCGTTCCCCTAGTTCCATCGCTCTTGTGGTATCGCTCTTTGGAAGCCACCTCTATCAGTTTGACAACTGATCCGGATAGCTACGGGGTGACCTGGTGTTTCGGGACGGCATGCTACCATCATTACCAGCGCCAATACAATATTCCTCGTTACCGCGCAGTTACTCGGCCTTGTTCCGAAAGTTGCCCAGTTTTGCCTTGCCGGTAGCGCCTTCCCTCGACCTGTACGGTCACGGGAATTCCCCCAGACATTGAGGGAGCCCGAGGAAGGAGCTCCGCTTGATGATGAGAGGTAGAAGTGGATGCCTCGAGAAATACCACGAGAGCAATGACTGGCCGCGTATTTTGTTTCTTTCAATAAACAACGAGGGAGTTTTGATTTCTTTTTTTTTTTCTCGAGACTTCTGTACTATTGTGCTACGAAATGGAAGCAATCGGCTACTACTACCAGAACGACATCGAGGCGATGACGACCAAGGCTCTTGCCCTGCGCTCCCAATTGACCAGAATGCCGTCAATCGGTTTCTGGCGGCGATGGAGACCATGGCCAGAAACGCTCCATCGGACGTATATGCTCGAATGGGCGCCGTCTGCGCGATGCTCCTCCTCGTAATCTCGATCGCGCTTGCCATTTTGCCGCGCCTCTTTCCCTTCTTTGACGCGAACCGCGATCAAATCCAGAAAATGCAATCCTTGGTTGAAAGGGATGCGAGATCGACGGCCGAGGCGGCGACACTACGGAGAGCTGTCCGCGAGGCTGAAGCGGCCGCAGCCACCGCGAGGCAGGCCGAGACGGAGGCCGAGCAAAGCCTTCAGGCTTTGCGCTTGCAACTGGGGACGGCGCAAGGGGAGATTATCAGGCGACAAGAGGAAAACCAACGCCTCCGAGAAGAAGCCAATGCTGCGCGCAACCAACAAACGGAGACTAGGGCCCAACTGATTTCCCTGCTCTTTATTATTACCCAACAAATGAATCGCGCCAACTAGCAAATTCGGGGCTTACATAAGAACACCTCAACTCATTTTCCCGACACACCAACTCCCCCCCGGATCCCTTACGCTCTCGCGCCTATCTCCCCGAAAGCAATTAACCCCGACAATGCTTTTCAAAGTACGAGGACAAGCCTCTCGTCTATACATAATCCAACCAACGCCCTTCATTCGCTCCTTGAGCTTAGCAGCGAGGCTCCTTTCCACCGCCTCACCTTCATCCCCCAGGCCTGGTCGGCTATCAAGATCCAAAACTGTTTCCCAAGACACGCGTACGAAATACAAAACCACAAAAGAGGGCGGAACGATAATACCGAAAGTCACTGCCTGGGCAACCAAACACAATGTTGGCTTCCCCTACGAACTGAAGAAGATCAACCTCAAGGCCGAGGGCCATAGCTCCATCCTTGTCAAGTATTCGCCGCGCCCAATCTTCCGCACTTACCACGTACGTCTCTTCATGAACTTTGAGGACGTTCTTGTGGAGTACTGGCTTTACAAGTACGAGAAAAAACTGAGAGAGCCGCTATGGATTCAAATTGTAGGCTCGTATGCCGTGAAGCCCGTCATGCGTAACTTCTCTAGGCGCAAGATACGGCGGGCGATTCACGCGGCGATGGCGGAGAAGGGTTGGGCGCCGGATGGGACCATCGCGGAGGTGCAGACGGGCCAGAACGGGACCGCCAAGAAGCCGCCAGCTTTTGAGTTGACCGGCAGTCTTTTGGTCCAGATCTACGACACGATCCCCGTTCTGGATTCTGATCCAGAAAAGTGCCTGGAGCTTGGGAGGGAAATCGTTCGTTGTGTTGAGGCGAAACAGCCGATGAATGCGAGCCGAAGATGAATCCATCCAGCCTACATGTATCATTACCATACCTCTGTTTTTGAGTTCATCATGTATTATTATCCTTTTCAGTCTGAGCGATACCCGGTCTTGTTAATGGGTCATGTTCAGAAATTTCTCAATCGAGATGCTCATGAGAAAGATACGCGTCGGTGAAGCTCAAGATGCTCAACATTATAACTTACTGGGGGAAATCCAATCTGAATTGTTAGGGACTCTCTTCACGGTCTCCCTTGTTAGATTCTTGAATGTTATTGAAGGCTCTCAGAATCAAGTCAATTTCGGGATGTGACAGGAGTATCGTTCTAGCAGATATATGCATAAATCCGGATCAAATTAACCACCTCTCGATCAATGCTCAGTTGTCGATCCCAACCACCTCCTGGCGCAAAAGTCCCAGATTCAACCAAGGGAAGCCCTTGAGCACCACGACTCCACGACGTACAATCCATCGTATCGGCATATTGGTCCGCAATTGAATACGCGAATAGTACTATCCGAATTCCATAGTCCGCGATAACAACTGCCTTTGGACTCTAAACCTAGCTCATAACATCTCGACGAGAATGCTCGTCTCGTTAACGGTTGGCAAGGTCGACGCCGGCGTGACGGTTCTCCTCACGCCGGACAAGCGACTGGTACGTCTCTACTCATTCAAAGGTCTCCTTGGAGCACCGCAGAAACCTTGAAGTTCTATCCACGGATCGCGCAACATACTAAAACCCCGCGTTCCCCCTTAGATTGAATTCCCCTCCATCCTCCTCCCACCCAACATCTCCTCCGGCAGCATCGTCGACATCGCCGTCTCCCGCAACACAGCCTCCGAACGCGCCGCCGACCTCGCCTTCCAATCCCTCCAAGACCACATCCTCTCGTCGTTCGGCGCCGCCGAGCCCTCGCCGCCTCAACTCCGCTGCCTCAACGCCACGCAGACGAGCGTCGTGCTCGAGTGGGATCCCATCGAGCTCTCAACGGCCGACCTCATATCCCTCGCGCTTTACCGTAATGGCCAGAAGGCCGGGAACATCCCGCGGCCGCGCGATATGCATAGTACCAAGATCTCGGGCCTCGCTGTCGATACGGAGTATACGTTCCACCTCGTCCTGCGCACGACGGCGGGCACGTATAGCTCGGACAGGGTGACGGTGCGCACGCACAAGATGACAGATCTTAGCGGTATTACTATTACGACGGGTATCTTGCCTGCTGCCGTGCGGGAGAACCTCGTCCAGGCCGTTGAGAGGATCGGTGCTAAGATGACGGATACCGTGCGTATTGATACTACTCACTTTGTCACTACCGAAGGACGGGGCATCGCGTGGGAGAAGGCCGTGGAGACGAATATCCCTGTCGTAAGGCCGGAATGGGTTACCGCCTGCGAGCAGAACGGTCGTATTTTGGGTGTGACGAAGTTTTACCTCGACGCTATGCGTCCTGGTCCCATCGAGACTACCACGTCGATGCAGTCGCCGAGGGCTGCGCATAAGGACCTACCGCCCGTACCTCATCCTTCAGAGCAAAAAGAAGCCGACGCGAAGGATGCCGCCGCGCAAGGGAAGAATGCGACAGTCGAGTCGGAGTTGGATAACAGTTCCGAGGAGGATACCGCCGAGGAGCCCAAGGCCATTTCTCACGCGGCCGAGCAGAAGATGAGGGTAGAGGAGAAGGATACTCAGAAGGTTGCCCTGCGACCTGCGGTATCGAGCCCATCTGCCGAGGGCGACTCGAGCGAAGGAGATGAGGATGGGGAGACGAATGGTAATGGCTCGGCGCAGACAAAGCCAGCCGTTTCCCCCGATGGGTCTTCTTTCCAGGAAGTTGAGCTATAAGGTCCTTTACCACGTTTCTTCTTTTCCCTTCTAGTAGATGTAGGTGAAGGCAGCGAAAGAGAAAAGGGAAAGCAGTCAGTTGGCTTTAAAAGTTACTGAGCGCAAAGCTTTTAGACGCGGGTGGGAAAGGGCAGGATTCCCTTCGTAATGAATGCCTTGGGACTACTTATTTGTACCTTTCTTTTCTCTTTCTCTTTCTCTTCCGTTCAGAGAGTCTGGTCCGAGGTGGGCTATGAATACCAGCTATTTCTCTTCCCCCTGAATCTCTCAAGTCCAAGTCCTTTGCGCTAGGCCTTTCCCGTCAGTCGAGGCACGAAGACGTCCGATCCCCTCACACTAGTGAAGCTCGCGATAAGCTTAGATCCGCCACAGCTTAAACCTCCATGACATCAAGACGCCACGAAAACATCGCAAAAGTTGGAGACAAACTCGGATTAGGACAAAGCAGAATTCTGGTATTATGGTCATCTATGTACAAATATAAAAGAAAAGAAGATTTAGCCTGCTTGGCAAAATGTTGCTGATTCGATGTTTTTTTTTCTTCGATTGGTAAAATCCCGCCATTGTACGCCGAGCGCTTCGGGCCGGCTGGGCCCAACCAAACCAAACGGGTATATATAATTTGAAACACTCCCCCGACGTTGCTCTCTTTTTCTTTTCCGGGTCCCCGGTCATTACCAGACATTTTCATCATCTCTCCTTCTCCCCACCTCCGCCTTGTGAGTTGGGCAACTCGCTAAGCTACCGCCTCCTCCACGGGCTTCGCGGCGAGGTTTGGTTGCGAGGCTGCCTGCAGCTCCCTCATTAGAGGCTCCAGCGCATCTAGACCGCTTCCCCTGCGACCGCTGTCAGCAGCGATCTCACCCTTCTCCATACGCTTGAGGTCGAGGAGTGCCTTCTCATTTAGAGTGCTTCGTCTCGTAAGGCGAGGGTAGGTCGTCTCTGCCGGCTCCTTCACCTCGGTCATATTGACGCTACTGAGACGACGCTCGTCCTGAATTATGACGAGGGTACGGTTGAGACTGTCGAGAACGGGTACGATGGCCTGAAGCCACATATCACCGCTACGCTCGAGGCGGATCATGCGTCGTTCCATATCTCGCATTCGTTCTTCGGCGAACGAGGGGATATTTAGGCTAGATGCGGCCAGGCGCGTGGGAGAAACGGGGCTGGGTCCATGTATAGTCCTGGCTTTAGCCTCACGGGCCTGTCTCCACTCGCGGCGGCGAGACAGGGAGACTCGATCTAGTGGAACATCGCCGGGGCCTCGACGGGATGGCGACCTTCCCCGGGGAGTGTGGGGAGGCGTAAAGCCGTCGGCGGAAACGGGCGTCTGAGGACGTGTCGACAGCGGAGAGGTGGTCATGGTGGTCGCAAGAGCTGAGTGCATCTCGGGAGGTGTTGATGGCTTGACATCAGCAACAACGATGACTGGCGATATTGACGGCCCCCGAGGCGGAAAGCGACCAAGGGCTGGAGATTCAAGGTCGGAGTCATCATTCCCGAGGTGAGAAAGGGATGTATGGCTGTGTTCCCGAGAGGAAGTCTGGTAGAGCGAGCCATCTTCCGACTCAAACCTCCTGGTCTCTCGGGAAGCTCTGGACGCTTGAATGTCCCTCCTCTTCTTTTCCCTAACTTTCTCCTTCCGAGATCGCCTCGAATCACTAAGAGATTCGGCTGGCAAAGGGCCTGTCTCTAGAGCGGACTCGAGCGGGTTGCTGGTAATGACGTTGACCTCCTGAAAACTGGTCGTGCTTTCAGCAAGAGCCCTCAAATCCGAGACTGAGTTGCGAGGAGAACCAGAAACTTTGATCATGGGCACTGCCTTGGCGACATTGAGTCTGGTTGGCGTGGAGTCGCTGGCGTTTGACCCGACGGTATTTGACGTGCCCGGTCTCGTGCGGCCTGAAAGGGGGGCGGATCGACCCGCCGTTTGTGCTATAGAAGGAGAGCTACGCTGGCGTCTTTGCCCGTACAAAACACCATCAATTGACTCAGCCCGGGCAGAGCTCGGAGATGGGAAAATGCTCCATCGGCGGGTCGGCTGTCGAGCCCGTGGTGAGGAGGGTGCAGAAGCTGAAATAGGAACGGGCGGTAGTATAGGTGGGCGCGCTATTTCCTTGGAAGCCTTCTGACTTCTGGTGCTCGAATTGCGTCGTACCATTCCCTCAGTGCTTGGTCTTTGCTCCATTGTGCCCGGGTCGCAGGGTTTGCTGTTGTTATTACCAGACTGTAATGGGGGCGCAGGAGGTAAACTGGCAGTGTAGTAATCGCGAGGGGTGTTGCCGCGGCCGTTCAGGGATTGGGATCTGGTGAGTTGGCGAGGAGTTGGTTCTGTGGTTACAGAGACGGGGGAATAAAATCTGCGGGGAGGTGTGATGTTATCATCGGCGGAGAAGGACTCTCGGTTCTCTGACACGGTGCGGAGGACAGTCACGACGCCTCTACTATCGGTATACCTCACAACCGAGTCGGCTTCCGATTGATATTCGGCGTCCTTGCTATATACTGGATACTGTGACCTAACGTTCGGGCCAAAGGGAGAGTACTCGACGGGGATGGATATTGCGATGTGACGATGGCCTCCGATTGTAGTGCCAGCGACAGCGCTGTCGGGAAGGCGGATGGGTGAAGGTTTCTTAGGTGCGGACCTGCTCCGGCGAGATACGAAGGGTGTTAATCGCTGCCATCTCCCCCTCTCCGTGGACCCTTCCTCGGGAATCGACATGAAATTATCGGGTGGCGGCTCCTGGTTCCGGAGGAAGTCGACCAGGTCCCCCATCACCTGGCGACTCTCCATTTTTATGGCTTGTTCGTGGCGTACTAGCTCTTCGGTGCCCTTCCAGACGGCTCTACGTTCGGGGTATCGGAAGAATTCATCGAGTAGACTGGAGGAAGACCTGGCCCTGAAGAGTGCGCGTTTGCGCGCAGACCCCGAGTGGGACGCAGACCTCGCCCTTGCCGACGTACACGACGAGAGTGACACGGGAGGACTCGTAATCGATGCAATAGTTGGGAATTCCGAAAGAGCGGTCACGTCACCGGATGTGGTGCTGGACGCGGTTTCGTGCTCAGTAGCTAGCACATTTTCATGACGAAGGTTGGACGACCTCCATAACTTGGCTGCCAGTGTCATGGGAGGGACCGGCGAGATTATGTAGGGAGAGTGGGTGGCTTTCTTGACTTTTCGAAGCTTAGCGTCGAGGAGGGTTGGACCGTGCAGGCCCTTCGGTCAATTGGCGGCGCGCAACTTGATGTACGAAGCGAAGTATAGTCGCAATGGATGGCGGAGCTTGTTGAGAGGGTGGCATGAGCCGATGAAACCAAGAGGTACAACGGAAATGGGGTCGGTTCTTGTCTTGGAGAGTACGAAGCAGGACAGGAATGCAGCTTTTGCTATCGACGCAAACACGCATGCAGTGGTTCAATCAATTGGGCCGGTGTAAGCAGCAGGACTTCCAACGAAGTTTCTGGACCCGACTCTTGTTTAATATCCACCGTTCCAATCCAATTGTGGGTGAGGAAACAACTTCCTCTCCTTCTTCAAGGCATGGTAACCTTGGAAAAAAGAAATGAGAAGAGAAAACAAGGGAGCTGGACGAGGGTAAAAGCGAGGGACCGGGCCCAAGGAATTTCAGGAACCCTCCGGATATGTAAATGCTCGACTTATGAGGGAAGAAACATTCTCTCTGGACCTGGTCGCTGGGGCGAGCGACAGAGCCGCCCCATGCGAGGAGGCAGGGAGAGGAGAAGGGAGGTGACAGGGGAGAAGCACTTGGTATGGAGTACTTCATACTTGGGTGGTGATCGATGAGCCCAAGACGCCAGGCTAGCATTGGGGACCAAGGCTTCACGCGCTATACAAGGCCGTAATGAAGGGGTCAACGAAGCCAAAGAAAGTGCACAAGTACTTTGTACTTGTCGAGGATTGCGCCAATGATCTAGGTTCTCGAGTGGGAAGCGAAATGTCGAGACCATTCATTTGCACCAGTTTCCGCGAAGTAAATGATGGGTGCCGTGGCAGAGGCAGGGGTGAACCATGTGCAGTAGTATTTCCTGTGCCAAAGCCCAATGTTAAGAGTTATTCGAAATTGAAGACACCTCGTGGTGTGAAGTAATTAGCCACACAGTTCGTGCCAGTTGTGTTGCGCGTCGTCTTGGATGCAACAGTGATTCCCGGCGGAAGAGAAGAGTGGTAATTTTCTGACAAAATTTGGGCGTCTACTTCGTACAGACGTCCTTGGTACTGTAGCAGTGTACCTGCTTCTGCGGAAGTACCTTTCCCAACCTTCCCTAAAACAAGAGGTGTACCCGGCACAAGTGTGATGATCGACGATACGGAGCCTTGGTAGCCCGGCGCCAATTTTCAGGTCAGAGTGTCTCTATCCTCACTCAGACCAATTGGCGGATTCAAGAAATCCTGCGGAATAACAGTGTGCTTGTATTTACGTAGCAAACCACACTCCTTTAGTGTACTTCTCATCCACACACACATTCAATGTTGCGGGAGTGCGCCGAGCTGCACCGAGCTGACAAGAGTATAGTAAATTGAATGCGTATTTACGAAGTGCAGCAGAACCATTCTATCAAGTGCACTACAAAGTATTGATGCTTCGTTGTTCGACCAAGAACATCCATAACGACTTCGTTCCATGGATCGAGGATGTGCTCTGCCGACCTTCTTTGAGGAGGAGGGGCCCGCTAGAGTCTATTGAGAATAGCTTGAATTTCTGTCAGGGCAGACTTCTGATTCGAAGCTCGTCACTCTTTCCGCGTGCCCGGAAGACTAGCAGGACCGACAAGGGATAACGGCGTCCGGAATGAACATCCCAGCAGAATTGATTCATCTCGTATGACTGCCATCCCCATCCCCAGAGCAATGGTGAAGTACGAAGTACACTACATCACTCGTACTGGTACTTCGTACCTGGATGGAGAAGCCCGTCGCGGTCGAGGAAGGCAGCGTCCGGCGGTTGCAGAGGGAAAGAGCAACGGAGCTGTCTTTTCCTGACCCGAGAAAGCTCGTCTTCCTTGGGTCCTGACATATGGAACAGGAAGGGCGACCCGGTCAAATCTGCTCTTGATGCTTGTTACAGGATCATGTGGCGCGCGCTAATTCAGCACAGACCAACCTCCACTTCAGCTTTTCATCTTTTCATCAAATCGATGATTGTTCTTTCCTTCCTCCAACTTCCGCCCACGTTGCCCTGTGAGGTGAGACATTGAGACCTTGACCTATCCGCGTTCTGGAATGAGACCTTGAGAGCTTGAATTATGGAGTCTGCAGAAAGATCGTTTGAAGGTTGCTTTTTCTTCTAACGTTCAACTCCACCAATAAGTATTCCACTTCTTGTCGCACATACGAAGCTGCTGAGTCCACAGAGGCTCTCGTCGTGTTATATCTTAAGTTGCAACAGTCTCATCGAGCGAAGGCTCCAGCATCGAAGTAACTACTATCCTACACTCGGGAAGTACGAATTAATGCACGCCAATACCATTTCATTGTGCAGACAACTCCCCCTAGCCCTGGTCGAAGTCGGCATCATGCATTACGAAGGACATTCCGACCTCCTCGTACTTGACGGGACTCATGCAAGGGGGTTTGTTCAAGAGCACACATAGGAGGATGGTAACAAGCCTATCGGCGGCCCAGGGATGAGATTAATGACATTAATATTACCATGTTGGAACTCGGCTCGAACATGCTTCCAACATCAAGCAGCACTCCTTGCGTCATACGAGAAGAAAAATCGGGCTACGAAGCAGGTTATGGAGCTGTTCGCCAAGCGTTGGCCATGCAAAAATTTTTCTTTGAAGATGGTTGAAAAGGCCGAAGGATTGAACTTACATCGATCTCCACATTGACCACATGTGCTCCGGGTTTATTTGAATCAATGAAATAGCCCTATTTGACGCCCCCGTACCTCGGTCTTCGACAGAGTGTCCGTGAATCTGGACGGCGGTCCCGCTTAGCTGCAGGAATCGTTTGAGCTAGTCTCTCGGGTGGTCTCATAGATGGATCCGCGGGCTGCAGGAGTTTTTTTTCGAGATGCATCAACATGCAACGACTATGAAAAGACCAGCCACGGGCTTAATGCAATGCCCTCCCCAGCCTTTCCATCAAGGCGAGTAGACTGAATCCAGCATAAGCCTGCGGCGGCAATGGCGATCACTGCAAATAATCCGGGCCGAGAGATATATACGAAGTTGATCGTAGCTCTAACCTACTCTGGAAGTGCGCCGGACCATGAAATGCCTACTTATATAATTTGAAGTCGATGAAAGAGAACATTCATGTTATTCTCGTCAAGAGCAACCACGAAAAGAGCATTCTCTAATTGGCCTTCCCTAATGAAACTTGAGATCTACTTCGTGCATGTATCTGGAATCTCAAAATCTATCTCCCCTCTCCCCGACAGCTCTCGTTTTTTCATAGTAACAGCTAGTCTCGCATTCATCATCTTGAAAAGAGTAGACCGTCGAAGAGTATGTTGCTTCGACTCTTCTCTCCGGTGTATACTACTTCGATCGTAGGCAATATTTCGTGCTAACCGCACGATAGTTGTCTTGGGAACGAGAACACTTCTCTGCTCGATTTCTGGGCATTGTCGGGCGATTCTGAAGAGGCGCCTGCTGAAAAGTCGGCCCCCTCGTCCGGGTTCAACCCAGGCTCTGCGTTGACGGCACACAGCTCGATCTGCCAACCATTTGCTTATACTTCCTAGCGAGCTCTTAGTTTGGAAGCTGCTAAAAGAGTTCTTGTGCTTGCCTTTATTATCTAGTTTACTGGATCAGGAGAGCATTGTGCACTAGACAGAATCGAATCTCCTTCGACTAGGCGACGGATTTTTTTATAAGCCTTTCTAGAGCGCTTCTTTACAGGTAGCGTCTCCTTTTACTTGGCCTACATCGGGGATTTTTTTACCTATCAAAGCGGGAATATCGTCTGCGTATTCGACTGCTACTCGTATCCTCTTAACTTTGATTATCGTTGAGACATATGTTCCCCAGTGACGTTAGCTGCCGCGCTTGATGATACATCAGACGCCTCGTTAGGGGTATCTTGTCCGATAGCTGCGTGCTTCGATCTGAGTGCCCGTACTTTATATTTCCCATTCTATGCCGCCGCCACACTGACGAAGAGAAGCGTGATACTCCATATGGAGCTAGCCATTTATGCCCTTTTCATCATCTTACGAAGTCAAAATGATGATTTACTACTCATGGCATGGCTCTCGGGCTGCCTGGCAAGACTCAAGAGGAACAGAAGGTTCATGAAGGTTTGGCTCTGCAACTTACAGTCGCGGGTGCATATAGGCTCTGCGTCACCTCTCACACATGAAGAGAGGAACACCGTTTTCGCCGTGGCTAGTGTGGCTGCTTCATATTCGGGACTTACTTTGAACTTATCATCACAAACATCATTATATGTCTTTTATGGGCGGGCCTAGTAAGGACGGAAGGTATAACACAATACCAACTTCATCCGAGGAGCGGAGTTTAAACACCTCGAAATGGGAGAACTCGCTGGGAAGTCTGAACGCCATAGGATTCCAACCGGTGCAGTTCTCTCGGCTGTCTTCATGCTGGACTCACCTTCGATGGAATGGCTCGAAAGGAAATCGGATGTTGGATATTCCGCTGTGATGTGTTGCAGTTTCCTTGACATGCACTGATGATGTATGAGAGCTGACGCTCAATGTCTTGCCGATAAAATGGCTGCTCTACCTTCGTACAGAAGGGCTCTCTCGTATTCCAACCTCGCCATCGGTGCCGAAGTTGCTATGAATGTACTTGCTGATACCCATAACAAAGTCTATCATTTTGAACATCAATTTAATGACATCTGTCTATACATTTTAGTGAGAGTGAGGAGACCGAATTGGCTGCCTTAGCGGAAGACCTGAGATAATTATATCGAGGCGAAACAAATGTGGTTGATATACGATTGGACCCTTGGCGAAGCATCGATATCATGTCCAGCGAAAGCCAACGAAGACCCTGGGTTCGTCACGGAGGTTACGTATTCTGTGCTTCAATCTCTCCTCTCGACGGCATATCAAAAATTAGGCAAGACATAATAGTTCGTTCCATTCTAAAAATTAGGCAAGACATAATAGTTCGTTCCATTCTAGTTGTAATGGGCATTTCATATACCTCGCTCTAGCATTGCAAGTTTTGTTGTCGTTCGATATGAGACAAGGAATAATGCATTAACTGGAACAAGCATAAACTTGTGCAAGTGGAGAGGGAGAAGGGAGCTCTTATACACTCAGCCAGACTTATTTCTCTTCTTATGGCGAACCGAGTCGTCTACGAGAGACAACCGGCAACCACCGAACGGCTGGTTTGAGCTTCAGTATCAGAGTGCCTCTAGCGAGTGAGTAAACATGACAGTTGGTTCCAGGAAGAGAGACTAGACTCGGTCACCAAGATTCATGTCAGCAAATCAAGCTCGAGGGTGCCAAAATTGGAAATCCCGTAGTTGCGGTTCCCTCATCTGATCAGATGATCTAAGAGCGGTGATCGACTAGGGAGGGAAGTAAGACTTACATTAAGCAGGAGGATCCTACGCTAGTCCTGGAGAAGGGATGTGTTCGGCGACGCTCTGAGCCGGTCAGGACCGGATGAATTACAATCCTTCCTTTGACTCGCCTCGAGCATTGGAACACTTGCCGCAGGTAACCCGAGCCGTAGGAGGGACTGCCGATCTTATGTTCGCGAGGGCAGCGACTTTAAATCTCGCGTAATATCGAGAATATATGGGCTCGCTCTCAGCTGCGGTGAGAACCCTTCATTAATATGGCAGGCAATATATATTGGTCAAATGCAGGGCAATGTCAATATGGGATTGGACTCGAGCCGAGCCGGTCTTAGGAAGGAGAGTGGGGACAGGCTTCCACGGCCATGGATTCCACCATTTAGATACGAATGGCCTCTTTTAATTTCAGGACTGGTTGCTCGAGATGAATCTTGTAGGTTGGAGAATGCATGAAGCCGGAGAGGCTGGCGCCCAAAAATCTGCAACTGGGCGCAATAGGAATACGTATCCGCCGGAAGGGAATCGCATCTATAGCTTCACAGTAACGCCGGTGAGAGTAGGTGTATGGACACACCGAACGTGGCCGACTCGAGACTGATATGGTTAGGATGTAATATGCCGTCTGTGCCAAGAAGAATTTGATCTGTTTAATGCGTCAGATCTGGGAGTGATCTATATCTACTGATATAAGGGATTCATTCCTTCGACAGTGGATCATGTAATCGCGTAGTTCATCGCTAATCTCTATGCTCCTCGGCCACGGAACTCATGTTCGAGCGGACTGTTCACCCACTTCTGTTGTCAGCAGCCTCTGGATCATGGATTAATCATTTCCGCTTTAATCCAGCGTCGACCTGCTTCAGGCTGATCAGTGTTACACGTGATACAGAGTCAGGGCGGCTGGGTTTGGCGGTGGCTGGATAAATAGAATCTTAGACAAAAGAAGTGTTCCAGAGTGTTGGCGTGAGGGTATCTGAAACATGGCGGGTGAACGCCTTCGTTTTTCTCTTCTTGTTGTTGTTCCTTCTTTCATGCCGCTGATCTCAGAACACCCGAGACAGTGAAGCAAGACAAGGGTGGCCAAGTAAAAAAGCCAAGATTGTACGCATCCTATCGAGGACCAACCTTCTCCTTATTCGGTAACGTGTTGGTGATCAGGATCCGCGGATTGCTAGAAAATCATGGCGAAGGATTCCTGACGCGATCACGAAGGTGTGTAGGGCATCGGACGAGTTATACGGGAGTCGGGAACGAGACCCGCGGAGGCCAGGAAAATACGGAGAGGGCACGGGGGAACAGCCAGGAGTCTTTCAAACCTTCCATGCGGCCACTCGGCCCAATGACGCTGGAGGGCATCCTTTGGTCGAGCCATATTTGCGGCCGGTAGAATGTTTCGTTTCAAAACCCCAGCCCAAGATGAAGCGAGCAGACCGACAAGCTGATATCGCAGTTGGCGACGGTCAAGGCACCGCGGTTTGACAGAGGAGGGAAGATGGTTTGAACCAATCCAGAGAAATGGTGAAACAAATATGTGGCATTCTTTGCTTGTCTAGAACAATTGACGGATAGAGAGGTTGGGTGAAGGAAGGGGCTTGGTGCCGAAGAGACATTCGTGGGGTTTTGTCTAGCTAGAAAGTTCCATCTGAGACATCAAGGTCTGTCTCGAGCCACTTTCAGACATCGACAACCGAGAAGGATATTTTTGACGATGCTCTTTGTTCTACGAAGAGGCTGGGTGACTGCAGAGGTGCGGCATACGAACGTCAGCATTGTGTTATTGTTGGTTGCCTGCGCAGGTTACTAAAAATGCAGATAATAAATCTTGCTCTGGTTGTGGATCGGGACGCACAGCGATGGATCTCGGCTGGCTCATCAAATGATGTTGTGATTCCTTCCCTTTGCCGCTGCTGTCGTACTGGATTGAGCTTCGTTGACGTTGAAGCGACTACGAGTAATCTTAGATAGGCAGGAGGGGAACGGGTGACAGGACAAGTACAAACATCAAATGATGTTACTCCGTGCCTCACTTGGCTTGGCCTGGCCCAGGCACCATTCTGAAGAGGGGCACAGCCACATTGGAAGGACCCTTCCTCCCAACAGTCTGGTCATGACAATCCGTACCTTGCATGAAATGCGAGTCTGTGCCCCATTTGAGTTAAGCCACGAAGTAATTTACACTCACAGTGTCCCGATTCGCCTGGAGTAAGCACATACTACGAAGTGTTTACCGCATCTACTGTATTTGCCATGAAAGGCCTTGTGTTGATACGTCTTGGAGCGCTGCGGCTTGATAGTGCAGAGAGGTTATCGACATTGCCAAGTGCAAAGTGTCGTCGATTACGAGGCACTGCGTTGAGACTGGTCGATCCATCGACGGCGTCGCCATGTGCGTTTTGGGATGACGAACGTGAATACAAAGGTATACGCCGTGCGTTTGCGGCCTCGAGCCTAGGTTTGTGCTGCAACACTCAATCTGCAGACTTTCTCGATCTGGCCAGGCACATTGATCACAGCGATTCTCATGCAGTGTAAAATTGTCGTGGCGCCCCAAGCGGCTATCAGCATCAACAACGGGTCTGAGAGTTGCGTGGTTAGGCTGTTGATAAGAGGCCACTAACGCTTCAGATGTGGTCCTTCGTTGTAACACTGAATTACACTACTTGTATTTGCCTTGATTACTTTGTAGGTATTTCGCGCACTCTTTGATTTGAGGAGCAGGGGCCATTATTTGGGTACTTTATGACTTGGACCGGCCTGCCCATCCAAGTCGACGCCGGCAAATATAAGTCGATGCACTCTTGCTGCGTCAGTTGTGCTAAATCCGAAGGATGCGCTCTGTGTGGAGACAATCCCCCTACCTTATTTTAAGAGCATCCGATCTGGACAGGTATTATTAGACGTAATTAGAACAAGATCTGAGAAAATACTGGAATGGGCCCAGCTATTTCCGTCATTATTGGTAAGCCACCCGACGACTTTATGCGTGTAAGGTCAGGCACGCGAGCTTGTGGGGTTAGATGGGTATTTAACAGAGACATCTATCTGCCTCCTGCGACCCTAATAGTCTTGATGAATCGATGGGCTTGGATTCGGTCTACGAAATAGGTGGCCAGAAGCGAAACCAACACCAATACCGTTGATTGACGTTTCTAATCGGCCGGTCGCACCTTTGGGGTGGATTATGACTCTACGAGGCATGAGATACCTGCGCACCTCGCCCGAAAGCACGAGACTAATTTATTATGGAGCGTGTGTTTATTATTCCTTCGTAGACTACGAAGGACAGCTTTTTTCTCGATGCAAGTGTTCCTGCTTGGAAGCCTCTGGTTCTCTGTTGTGTAGGTACTTTGTAGTAGACTTCGTAATGCCTCAAATTGATCAGTCTCCGTCCGCATTCTACTCCGCCCTGTACGAGAGCTCCTTGACCAGGCCTGTCACACTTCGCAAATTCTGCGGAAGAACCGGAATGTCCTTGCAGAAGGTCCTCGTGTTATGTTCGATACTTGAAAGGCCAGCCCATCGAACGCATCTCCCTGGCAGGACGAGCACCCTGCCGCTTCGTTCCAAGTGCACTCACTGCCTTGTACTTCGTAAGTCTCATTCGGCTCTGATAGCGCCAATTTGCCTGCAATCCCCACCCCATACCAATATTTACCTTCCCTTGCCTTGTCGCGCAGAAAGTGGGTTTCGGAGATCTGAGAGTCTTGGGACCAAACAAAAACGCTCTTCCTTAGAAAAATGACATTGGCAGCGCGATTCAATCGGTTTCGTGAATCATCTATTTAAGCTGACTTGAAATCTCGAGAACAGGTCAATGTTCTTTGAACATGGTCTCTGTGCGTGGTGCGTGATTGACACTTGATCTTCTCGTCTTCCGACACGATGCCGTCCTCTTCTCACAACCGTGTCGAGTTTGCCGGGGACCCCTGATGCGCCCCCGTTCTGAAACGCGCACTGTGCTGGACAGCCCCTCGTGCTTTTCTAGCGCCTTCCCACACGACATTTTTGGTGAACTTCGTACCTTCCTTGAGAAGTTGAGTGAGACAGGGGTGGCGGAAAGTGCGCTGTGGACAAAGCGCCCCACCCTCGATTTGGGGGCTGCGCTAGGCTACGCAGGGGATGACAGGCAGGCACGAGGGGCTAGACTTGTACGAGGAAGGACGAAGACGAGAATCGACTGAGCCTTTGGTCACTCCTGCCTGCTTCTTTTTCTTCTTCTCTTGCTTCTTCGCTGCTTCCTCCTCTTTCTCAAACAGTTGATATCATCATTGCCTCCGATTGACTCAAGATCGAGCCAGCCTAGCTTTAAGGTAGCGGAAGTGGGATGCATCGAATAGATTTTGCTCAACTCAATCAAGGTGAATAAGTAGCACTCGAGACATTCTGGATTCTGGGACTGCATCCCACCTTTCTCGCGTCCCTACGTATCCTTCTCGAAACGAATACTGTACGGAGTAGGTGATCTCCTTTTCCTATTTTCTTCAATTTCTTCACCCTTCACTTTATCTTATTCTGCGCATCTGCCACCCATCCCACCTGCGACCCGGCTGTTTAGGGAATCATGGGATGCCCTTGTTGCTGAATACGTGCACGCCCGTTCCCTGTTTCTATCCCACACCTTGGTCGTCTCCCTTGCGACACCACTCCCGCTTTTGCCAGTCGACGCCGGCGTCCCCATGGCCTCACTTCCACACCTGGCTCTCCCCAATCCCATCTTTCCTCAGTTTCAACTAGAACTGACACTTTCTCGTTGTCATCTGCAACTCTTACCCTTCTTTCACCTTTGCCTCTCACTTGTTACCTTTTGAACTGTGCTTCTACTTCCCATCATTGCATCATCTTTCCTATCCGACTCGTGTTACCGACCTTCTCTCTCTCTCTCTCTCTCTTCCTCTCTCTCGCGCTCGCTCTCTGATCTTCTCAGGTTTTATTTTTACATAGCAAGCTGGCATCTGCATTCTATTCTCTGTGCTATTCTTTTTATCTGCGACTTAATACTTCTCGTCATTCTCTCCGGATAACCTCGATGGTTCCACTGCTTTGGATTTAGAGTTGAGAGATACCAATCGTTTTTGAGATACCCGACTTTGTCATATCGTGTGTGCCTAGTCATTATATTCGTTCGGCGGATCCTGTTGCTCTTCGGTAGCCTTGACGAACCTGGGCGCGACATCGCACGAGTTCCACTTATACGAGACTTGTTCGGTGACCTCCCGCCACTTCGACGGTTTTGTTCTACGATATCGACGCAGGGGCCCGGCAGTGCACAAATTGCTCTTCGAGAAGGAACGGGTATCGGGATAGAGCCGACTGTCTTGGTTCAGAGTGTTTATTGAAGGATCTCGAACAGTGAAACGAGTACGAGGCTGGGTGCCGAGTGTGCGACATTTCCCCACCGAATCTCCGTCTTGCCTGATGTCTGACGGTCGTGTTGGGAAGTGCTAAATGAGTCTACCTCAAAATGGAAGAGAAATGGATCGAACAGAGGCTTCAGGGGGATCCGTACGGATGGCGAGAGAACGTGCGGAGGCTGGAAACGTGATGCCCGAGGACCGGTCTTCTGGAGCGACTCCGCCTAGGCCCGCACGCCCACGAGCTTTTCAAGGAAAGAATGGACCTGCGGGAGTCGCAATTTCGAGGCCAACACCAGTACCCCAATGGCCTTTACCTGGGCCAATACCGGCACCGGTAACGGCGTCTGGTTCCGAGCCATATCAACCACCTCCTGGACGGTCACAGCCCCCTCAACGACCGCCCCGCCCAAGCCATGTGCCGTCAATCTTGGACAACTCCCGCGTGCAAGATCCCACTCCAGTCTTCCAATACCAACCCCAAAATGTGAGGGACTCGGAACAAAGTTTCAGCAGCTCTATTCCCCCAACCCCTTCGTCCCTCCAAACAGCTTCTTCTACGGCATCGATCCCCGACTTTCCACTACCCATCTCTACCGCGCCTCCGGGCATCCCTCCTCCCCGAAGGAGCGTGACCTTAGGTCCACCTCCCTCAGCTCGAAGAGGCGCGTCGTCGTTTTACTCTAACGTTTCATTCGTATCCCCCATTCCTGAAGAAAGTCCGCGAACGAGATCTCATACCTCTCTGGCCTCTAGTGCCGCCATGCCCGAGAGCTTCGGAAGTCTGTCCCCTAGCAATAGTCCTTCATATCCCGACCCCTACTATGACGAAATGATGAGGGCCAATGGTCAAGAGCGGAACTCGCTTGATATGGACGAGAGCCAACTTGTGAGGAGTGCTAGCATCGGTAAACGGGGCAGGCCGCATCTCGTTATGAATAAAGGGTCGACCGCAGGCCCGGCGGCGGGCACAGCGGCGGGCACAGCAGCAAGCGCAGCGCCTAAAGGGCCAGGGCCGAATCCGATTCAGGATCCATTCGCGGACGGAACGGGTTACGTAGAAGCGTCGAGTTCTGAAAATACAGCTACCGCCTCGAAGCCCGATACTCCGCCGAACACCATCGCAGCGAATGTGGTTGGTGCCGCCCAAGCTAGCAGAACACTCTCACCATCACCACCGCGTGCGCCTTATAATCGATTATCTGCTATCCGGCGACCTCCGAGATTGGATATGGAGGCAGTTGAGCGGGCAAATTCTAGGGGAAGTATGACGAGTCTCCCGGACCTCATCAAACGGGCCACACGCCTCGCGGCCATGATAGACCGAGGCAAACGCCCAGCGAGTCGCTTCGAAGAATTAGACTTTCCTGATGAGAAGGCTGCTGGGCGGGATTCGGATCGCTATTCACGTATGATCCCCCTGATATGTATATGCTCCAGTTTCCGCAAGCCATACTGACAGTCGGACTTATTTGTAGTAGCTGATGACCGGCATCAATCTGGATTTTCAGATATGTTGGCCGCGTTTCCCCCTCCGGCACAAGCAACTTCGCGTACGAGTCGAGTGGGTAGTTGGTTTAAGAACACTACTTCTTGGCCTCTACCTCCTAGTCGCGGGCAAATGAACCAACAAACCGGTGTTACCGATGCACCGCGGGCAAAGAAGTCTTCGTCTTCATCCTCTCAACAGAATAAGAGGAGGAAGTTCTGCGGCCTCCCATTGTGGGGTTTTATCGTGATCATCATTGTTGTCCTTGGTATCATCGCAGCCGCCATCCTCGTGCCCCTCCAATTCTTCGTCTTCCGTAATCTCGGAGGCCCCTTTGGCGATTCTGCTCTGGCCCAATGCCGCGAACAGCTTACATGCGATAATGGTGGTACGAATGTCGTAGCACGCAATGTATGCTCTTGCATCTGCACAAATGGGTTCACCGGCTCCAATTGTACCATCGCTGGTTCAGCTGGGTGCACGACGACAAGCTTGGCCACACTAAACCAGTCTCCAGGCATTGATAACGTCACCCTTGGACAGGCGATCCCGCGCCTGATTTCGGATGCTCAGGGGAACTTCTCCGTCCCCCTCTCCGGCACCGAAATTCTTGCTCGTTTTAATTCCGGGAGCCTTTCCTGCACTGCCCAAAACTCTCTCGTAACGTTTGACGGTCGCTCCGCAAGGAACGGTGGGGCACAAGCCGGCGTCCTAGGTGCAGCTGTTGATGGTGATGGCGACGATGCTGCCGTTGTGGGCGCCGCTGCCGCTGTCGCTGTATTTGTTGCAGTGGAGGTTATCACCATCATACCCGACCCGGTAAACGCGGCCTCCGGCTCGTCAATTGCCGGATTCCAAACAATTCCGGTGGTTACGACAATCTCCAGGACTCTTATCAATACACTCACAAACAGGATCCCTGGCACGACGACAACCACAGTTACCACGACCCTTCCACCGACTGCGACAAGCATGCCCATGTCGACCTCGTTTGTGGTTTCGGAAGATGTATTGGACTTTGCACGAGTTGCGGTGCTTTTTATCCTCCAGGAGGACGGCATCTCGGACGCTTCACGCGCCCAGTCAGTGCTACAGCGCTTCTTCACAACATCAAATTCTGCCAACGGCCGTGGCACCACGCTTACAACAGAGGCGGCGTCGAACGTTGATCTCGGGAACGGAAACTCCGTCGACCTGGTCAACTTTCGGGTCAATGCTGGATCTGGCCTTACCGGTGGTAGGACCTTTAAGAGAGCACTAGAGCCAGAAGATGCTGTAGCTCGACCCCCTATCGTTCCGCGAAGGTGTCTCGGCTTAAGCATGGAAAGGCCATAAGATGCCGGGGGCAGGCGTGGTACGGCAGGTGAATGACTTCCAACGAGACCCGCACCAGGTTCATTTTGGTTGCCCTTCCCGAAGGCTACTGCCGATTAATTCGGACTCTCGCTGTCTCTGGGTAAGAAGCGACTGATGGCTTGGGACTCTTTATTTCCCTTCTCTTTTCCTCACCTTTATTATCATACCAAAATTTCGGGATAGATGTCCCACGATCATTCTATCAATAACATTTTCCTTTATCGTATACATACATGTCTAGCAATGGGGTTCCGCTAGGCGGCATTGGGGGTTTTGGAGTAAATGAAGAGAAGAAGAATCTTGTATATACGGATGAAACCCCTTCTGAATGGACCATCTGATGGGTTTCGGAAGGAGATTATGAACATAGCTGGTGGAGGAGACGCTATCCTGAGCCGTCCCTTGACGTGGAACGCCCAAATTCAGTGTTAATGAAAGTAGGATCCACTAAAATTTAGGAATTGAACTATCGGGCCAGATTTTGGGTTCTCTCGACCCTTCTCCAATCTTCTTAGGACCACCAACTGCATTCTTCGAAGTCCTTGCCTCGAAGATGTAGGATATCACCGGAGAGCGTGTAAAAAGGTCACGGTGCAAAGTCTATATTGGCCTAGTATCGAGAGTAATTCATCATGACAGCACACTCAAGGACATCACTAAAAACAACCCGCCAGCTCCGTTCCTCCTTGGCATTTCCACCCTCCCCCTTCCCAAAAACTTAAGGAACATGCATCCCATTCGCACATTATGAATCCCGTCTCGTTTCCTCAGAATCGTCCCACCACCCGCCGCCCTTTTCGATATGGTATATACATATATATTGTTTTCCAAGTTTAATCATGAAATGCCCAATCCTCTAGTCGATAGGTTATCAAATTTCCTTTTCGTCTTCGTTGTTCTGGAATCAGCCGCGTGCGTTCTCTCCTTCGTTCGTTTCATCTTCGACGCTAGAGTTTCTGGTGTACCTCCTTTGGGGAGGATTGAATCGAGAAAACTGGGTGAATGGGGACGGAGGCGGGGCGGGGGATATGTCGTGTATGTAAACCAGCCACATATACACAACATGCCCGGGAAGAAATGAAGGGCGAAACAACATCGGACTGAGAGATATTACAACTCGTCACAGAAATGAAGGGTACGCCGATTTATCGATTTATCAAGGTGATCACACAAGGCGAGTAGGTAGGAAGGCGGTCATGGTCGAGCTCTCATCTCCTCACATGACGGAGCATTCGCCTTCCTGTTGCTTGCCCATCTTGCTTCGAGAGATACGCTCGCGCTGCCTTGGTCCGCTCTTGCCTGCCTTTTTGAGGTCTTCAAGGCGCTCTCTGGCCTTGGGGAAATCTTGGGCTATATTCATAAGGTCGTAGTCGTTAGCATAAAGGATCTTTTGTTTTAATATGAGAGGGCTGTGGGAACATACCGGCTGCTCGCCAATACCACCGCTTCGCATCTTCCATGTTGGCAGGCACACCGATGCCATCTTCGGTGAAGTAACCCATAGCATACTCCGCCTTAGCCAGACCAGCCATGGCCGCCTTCCTCGCCCAGAGGTATGCCTCCGTGTCGCTCTGCGCTAGCACGCCGTCGCTACCGGTGAGGTACCAGCCGCTGAGGGCGAGTTCGGACTGGTGCTCTTCCTGCATGGCCGCCTTGGAGTACCACATGATCGAGAGCCTCGGATCGATAGGGCAGCCCATGAGGCCGTATTCGTAGGCGCAGCCGAGACGGAATTGCGAGAATTTATACCCCAACTCGGCGGCCTTCTTGAAGAGCGAGAATGCATACTTCTCGTCCCGGATGATCACGTCGTTGGGTTGCGCCGACTCGTACAACAGGCCGAGTTCGTGGAGGGCGTGGGGGTTCTCCACCGTCGCTTGGTCGGCTGCCCGCTTAAGCCAGCCGATGGCTTCGCGCGGGTTCTTGGGTTGACCGAGCAGACCCTTGAGCTGGATCATGCCCATCTTGTACATCGCCGGGGTGTCACCTAGCGTGGCTGCCCTCTTGTACCACTGTATGGCCTTGAGCGGATCTTTCCTCGTGCCACCGCCGTCCTCATGGCCGATCTCGCAGCATACTGCCGTCCGGTAGGCGGCAGCGGCGTGGCCCAGCTTCGCGGCGGACTGGTAGAGGGTAAATGCCTCCTTGTTATCTGCCTCATTGCCGAACAGTGACCTTCCGAGGCAATCGGCCAGGAAGAACATTGCGTCCCTATTCTGCGCACTTGCTAGCTTTTTCAGAACCTTGTGCGCGTCCGCGAGGTATCTATCGCGTGACCTAGCTCTCGTCTTGGGATCGGCAACGTTGGGGATCAGCACCTCGGAAGCTTCTACGAGTCTCTTTGCGAATCTAAGCGCCGTCTCTTGGTCATTCGGATCCGCCTTGACAATGACTCTCAGGCGCTCGAGTTCCTCAGTTGTCACCGGATCTGGAGGTAGTTCAGATGGGGGTGCGCTTGAAGGGGGCCCGCTGTTACTCATCGTAGGCGCGGGTGATGCCCCACCATACGTCCTCACAGGAGGGGGTCTATTTGTTACGCTTACAACCGAATCGGCCATGAGTCCTGGTCGAACGGGGGTAGGGTGTGAAGGAAGTGCGTCTGGGTTAGCTTGTTGAGGCGGCGAAGGATTGGATGGTAGACCAGCCGCCGGGGGACCGCCCCTCATGCTTGCGGGACCAGGCGGGAGGCCGGGGGCACTGGGGCGACGCATCGGCTGACCTGGAGCGCCGCCGAACTGACCAGGTGGCAGTGCAGGGACTGGCGGCGCATCCCCGGGCATCTCGAAGATTGTGTCCTGGCCGTTACGGAGGTTCGGCTGAGATTTGGTGCGAGGTAGGTTGAGTCCTGGTTGTTGCGGACCTGGACCTGGACCATTTGGTAGACCGCCGGGACGCATATGTAGATCCATAGAACTCTGGGGTCCATGGCGGGGAATAGCATCGAAGTTCGGCATATCATTAGAGGAATTGGGCGGAGGGGGGCCGTAGTCGCCGTAGCTGTCAAATATGTCATCGTACGAAGCGCGAGAGCCTTGCCTCGCTGGGTGCTGAGGTCCGTTACCATAGCCAGGCCCGGGGCCGTATCCGGCCTGGGGCGGAGGACCTTGGTTGGGATATATTCTTTGTGGGGGTGGCCGCTGACCTTGGGATGTCGCTGGCCTTGGTGGTGGGGGCATTCCTCGGTTGGGTCCAGGTCCATACGGCATCGGTCCCATTCGTTGGGAAGGGCCCATTTGGTTCGGTCGTTGTTGCATAGGGTCATTTACTGGCAACGTCATACTTCTCGAAGGTGGCCCGTATTCGTTTCCTGGCGGTCCTCGTGGCCCGGGGCCGTATCCTGGATCGGCATATCCTTGGTTAGGATCTACAGGCCCAGGCCCACCAGGAGGTCCTTGGTAGGGATTCGGGGCAGGCTCAGAACCCCGCCGTCCTTCTTCGAAGCCAAGAGGAGGTCCGGGGGGAGGAAGGCCTCCGTCGGGCGGTCGCATCATGCTTCTTTGAGAACCGTCGCTGTTCCGACTCATTGGCATGCCTGGTCTTTGCGAAATATCCATCCCGGCCATTTGATTCGACAACTGTGCTTCATCGTAGTCGCTTCTTCTCTGTTGGTTGGGGTTCGGGGGATATTGATTGCCGCCAAATCTGCCATTCACAGGACTTCTCATGCTACCATTCATACCATTCATGGGTGCCCCGCCTTGACCTTCTGCGACACAACAAAAAAGCGAGTTAGCTGCAAGCAGTTCTGAATATGTCTTGATACTACTGGGCAATAGCCAGGAGAAGAGGACTTACGAGACAGATCCATCGGTGGCGGCGGACCCCTACCATATGCACCGGGAGGGCCGCCACCCCTTGGAGGGCCATTGGGGAAGCCCCGACCAGGTCCAGGAGGTTGACCTCCTCCGCGAGGGGGGTATGGACCGTTTCTCATATTCCCCATCGTTTGGGCGCGTGGTAATGGACCAGGTCCACCTCGACCGCCGGCCATTGGGGGAGGCTGGCCGTAATAATCCTGCCTTGGAGGGGGGAATCTCTGATCTAGCGGGGGTGTCGGACCATAGCCGGGGTCTTGGTATTGCTGGCCATACTCGGGCCCATAACCGCCGCTCCCATCGTCATAGTATTCGTAGCCTTGGCCACCTTGGTAGTTGTCGTAGCCCTGTTGTGGATATGGTCCAGAGCCCTGCATTGGGGCGGGGGCGGGGTTCTGTCGCGGCGGCGCTTGCCCAGTGTAGGCACGTTGTGGTGTCTGGTACGCTCCTTCGTAAGCCATATTGATGATCGCGTCGTCGGTTCTGTTCAGTGCTATTCGTCGTCCCCGTCTCTAAAATAATAGTAATAATAACAATAATAAGAATTAAACAAATCGGATCGTCTACACTCGACAGAGCCGGCCTACCCAGTTCTCTCGATTACCGAGGCAAGAGCGGAAAGAGCGCGAGTGTCCTTCCTCTCCTCTCTTGGCCACGGGGAGACTGGTCGAGATCTGGGCGGCAAAAGCTTCCCAAGACCTGAGGTTGACGAGGACTTATGAGGAAGCTGTCTCGGAAAAGTGGGCGTCTGAGCTCGAGAGAGCGTCGAGAACGAATTGTCGGGGAGACGACTTTGAGTTGGGTTAGCGCCTCGTCTCTCTCTGTCTCTCTCTCTCTCTCTCTGATCCGAATGTAGAGTCGCGAGTCCCGATTCGGCGTGTCCGTGGAAATGGCAGGTCCGAACCAGCGCCTCGATTAGATGCTATTCATGGTTGGGTTTGGAGAAAAAGGAGGTCCAGGAGAGAAAATGGAGCACAGTATTGGGGTACAGCAGGTAGGTTTGCTACCGCGAACTATTTTGCACCCGTTTCGGTTGGAGAGTTGATCGACGTTTCGGCAAGGGAAGTCAACAGCCCACGATTCGTCAGAGGGTAACTGACTGGAGGAAGTTTGTAGGGGCGGGCGGAGATTATACTTCGAGAACGATCCGATTCAAACTCAACAGGGGGACCCCAAAAAAGTCGCACGGGAACAAATGGCTTTTTTTAGTGTCCCGTTTCTTCACCATTAGCCGCGTTCCCAAGAAAACGAAATGCGGTCTGGTTTAGCTGGTAAATCGGGAAGCTGGGGTAAAAGGGGCCGTTGAGATGGGGCTCTTGGACAAGACTCTTGGACTGTTGGAGGGGGTCTCAGTGCTCACGGGAAGGGCACGAGGTACACTACAAGTACACTAACTCCTAACGGCTATTCGACGTTGCGTCTGTGTGTGGTGGGGGGACGCCAATCCAAAGCCAGAGAGGCATCCAGAGTTTCGAGACTAACAGTCAGACAGGTCATTACTGGTGAGGGCATGTGGTCCGTCTTCGACCGTTTTAGTTTTTGTCCAGTAACCTGCTAGAACTAATAAAAGCACAGGACCTTACAAGTAGAGATCGATAATGCTAAGAACGGTTTAATAAGGTCGTGTAGTTGCAGTTTAATGTTGTATTGAATGGCAATAGAAGCAAGGATCAAGAGTAGATTAATTCGTACACGCCATCAACTTCACCTTGTAACGGTGAGTTTGAATCTCTAATAATGGGCTAGTCAGAACGGAACAATGGGTTATTGGGGCGTAACGGACGAATCCGAAGATCAACAGCCGAAGAGTGGAAGGAACCGAGTGGCTCCATTCTCTGGGACGAAGCCGTTGGAATTGGGCTGGGAAGGTGCAGCGGAGGTGCCTGACCGACAGGAAAAGAACAAAGAAAACTGACGGGTCAATGTACCATCAACAAGTAAATATTGTGTTCTCAAGATCCGAGAGTAGCAACCGTTCCCTCCTTCCTCTCCTCGATTATGTTTGAGCCCGGTGTGGCCTGAGCTTGTGACTGGTGTTTAATGGTTCCAGGCCCTGGCCCGGTCCATTGATCGAAGCCAGGCTGTGTCGGAGAAAACCTAACAAGGTTTGATACCACGCTGCTGCCGGAGGAGCGGCTAGGCAAGTGCTTGGAGACTTTCCACTGCTTCGATCCTCCAAGTGTTTTTGAGCCGGATTGATGCCTGCAAATACAACGCTAGAGCCCCCTTCATCTGACCATGATGACAACGATGCTGGGAAGTTCCTGGAAGGAACGAAGACGTCTGTTGAATAGTTAATGTCTTGGACCTTCCGATGGTGAAGGAAGAGCAAGCTTGATCGGAAAGAGAGGCACCGACTGGAACATTAGTACAGGTACTGGCGCGAAGCAACTCCAGCGCTGCGACCAAATCAAGACCAAGTCTAATTGATCGCGTAAAGTACTACATAGGTACAAAGCAGAATTCCTGCCCATTGTGGGCATCGAGTACTTTAGAATACAGCGCGAGAGCCATTAATTCGCGTGACGTGATGTGGTGACAGGAGACGGACGAGATACTTGTATTGCCGTCGTTCAACGTCAGGGGCAGTACGACCAAGGGACCAATTGCTGGATCAATAAAATCCACCGAGCCTGCAGGTACCAAAAGCCAAGACCCCACTGAGCTGGCGCCGCTCCCAAACTCACGTCCCAAAATACCTCGATGTTCTTTCCCCGGTCCAAGTTCGCAAGACTTTCCCAGGACTTTTTATAACAGGATCGCCCTTCCACCTTGTTACTATGGCCTTTTTCCACTTCATCATGCGCCCTCCCCATCCAATCAAGCCTTGCCAGCATTGTGAGTCGCCAAGACGGACCCTTTGACATTTCTCTCATGTTCCCCCCTTCGTTTATTTCGGACATTGCAGAGGGACTCGCGTCCTTGTGGAGCACGACAGGGAGGACTCGGCATTGGCACGGATCCGGCGGCTCTGCAAGTTCAAGAACATTTACGGATACGTTCCACCTCGAAAGGGAGCGAACGGGAGGAAGCAGAGAGGTCTAGGTCTGATGCGTGACAGCACCCTCTCACTGTAATACACCATCTAAATGCCTAAGCAGTGGGCTGGCGTCGTACGTGTTCCGCAGTGCAGTGCAGTGACAACAAATGTGCAGCCGGTACCTTTAGCGAGGGAATACAATACGCGGAGAGCAACATGACCGAGACAGCACTCTCCTTTACTTCCATTCCAAGAGGCCTCACTGTCGAGACGATCACCCGCTCGACATCGGAGAAATGCTCATCGCCTTAAGGCTGCGCCTCATCAAATCTCAGGACCCCACCCACTCCCGACTCATGCTGTCCTGCTGCTCAGTATTCCAATGTAATCTCAAGGCTCAACCAAAAGAGCTTTGCGCTGTCTCAAGAGGACTGCAATCATCAACATGATTGGTCCTCGACGTCACCCGCCCCCTTGAACAACCATCCTCTGCAACTCTGGTAGGGTGTGCGAAGTAGATGATGAGCGCTGTGGAAACGGTCCTTATCCTGGAACAAGCTATATCAGCCAGGTCGCCTGCTTTCCCGGATTCCTTACGAAATACTGAGGTAGAATCAGGGGAAAGCCACTCCAATGGATTTCTCAAGAATCATAATAGCCGCCCTCCTCGCAGCGTCCCTTGCATTTAGGTACTTGTACTGCGCCTTTCTTACGTACGGAGTACGAACTATTCCGCCGCGATCAGACGGGATATAGGAGAGATGGAGTCGATAATCCGAGCACCGCCAGTGAATCACATCTCGTCAAACAAGCACTCGACAGGAGCCAGACAACAGGGGAGGACAATAACACACTACCGGCTCCCTGGCTCCACGTTGTTTGGAGTAAGGGGTATCACGGAACGGCTGTCCTCCGTTCACCTACATTAGGTCCGGCACCCGTCGAGCGAGTCAACAAGGATTCGGGGAGCCTCGCTGATTCCTCAGACATCTAGTATGTGGTCACAGTTACAGAAAACCCTGGTTCACGTCTCGGGCCATCCTCTGAAGATTCGTAGAGTCTAACGGCTCCTGCAAACCGCCAAAGCACGCACTAGTGTTTCCGTTTCGTTTTTGGACCATGCCTCCCGGAATTAACACTGTGTATTTTGTCCACCCGAAAGAGTACGTACACTCCTCTGGGGCTGGTGAATCTTCAAATAGACCGCCTTCCTAATTAAGGGTTCGACTTTTTGACTCGATTCTGCCGCCTGCCGACGAATAGGATTTTGGGCATTTGGACCAGCGCATTTTATCTGTGCATCACGACCTTGAAACCAAACTTTTGACGTGTTTTACGCCTACCGCTACAATGTCCAAGAAGGCATTTAACTGGTGGTTGTGGACCAAGGTCCTGCTCGGGTAAGTGCTTATCCTCCTAGCTTCCCGGATTCTTGAGGAGCTTGATCTGCGGCTAACAGCGCAATCCAACAGTGGAGCAGCCATCTCCGTCGGCGGTCCCTACCTTACCATGAAGCTCATCCCAACTCAAGAGGAACTGTTCAAGCGATACAATCCCGATCTGCAAAAGAGAAGCTTGGAGAATAAGGATAAGAGGGAGCAGGAGTTCGACGATTTCGTCTCCATGATTAAGCAGGCATCCAAGTCTGACAAACACAGTATAGTCCTCCCTTTCCGCCCTCGGTTCTCCCATCTTAAAGGGCGAAACTGGAAGCGCTAACCCCGGTCGGCGCTATAGTTTGGATATCTCTGAAGGAGATGGAGGATGAGAGGAAGAAGAAAGAGAGGGCCCAGATGCGACAGGATGCAGCGGATGCTCGGGCGAGAAGGCAACAGATGCGTCTCGAGGCTGGACTCGAAGCGACCGAGTAACGCAGCCATCCGAGGCTTGTTATAATTACTTGTCACGAGTTTGGATTGGCGGGGTTGGAACTGTATGATATATAGGCATTGCTCATCAAGGTCGGCGTTTGGCGGATGAAAAAGGCCCTTCCAAAGGGAGCAAATCTATGCGGACCTACCGAGGTAAACTGCACGACATCAATGGGAACTATAAGACTTATCTCGACTCGACTACAAGGCGGAGAAAATAAGAAAATAATATTGGAAACACGACTCTATGGAAGCTTATATCCCAGAAGCACTCAATCTCAATTCCGACACGTTGAGCCCAGCATTCCGAGTTCTCCGAGGATGATGCTGAAGGACTCAACCAAGTCGGAACGATGGCGAGTCCTCACGTGAGAATGCAATGCGGGGCCCGAACTCGTCCATTGTCGCTGAGCCCAGTTGCTGACGTGAGCAGCACCATAACCCCACACTCACAATTGTCACCTTCAAGCTTCAAATAACTTCGTGAGGTCTTTTTACCGATATTTTCCCTGGTGTTGTGGAAGTCTTGGCACGCACAAACGCTGGGGTTCAGAGCCAGTAACTTTTTTTCGATCGTTCCCCCAGCAAAACCTCATATACCGAATTCAACCCCAATATCTCGGATCTTTGACCTGTACGTACAGCCCTTTTTCCACTCCCCCTCACCGACGTCATTCGTCTATTCCCCAGATACAAGGGGTCTATCGAGTCCGATTGAATCGCATTGCGTTGTTCTGCCCGCGCAAGGTTGTTGCAATTGGAGAGTGTAGCCGCTAAAATCTTGACCTTGACCCCAGTTTCTCAGACCCCTTCACTCCCGCCTGTTCTCCGCCTTCTCGCATCCGTCACATACCGAGACTACCAATATGGATTCGGAAGTTCAGGAGCGCCTCAGGAAGCTCGGTGCCAGCGCCCGCATTGGTAAGTTGCTGTCTTGCCTCGTTGCTATGTTGACCCCACACATGGTGAACCTTAGTCACTGACCTGCTTTTCTCCTAGGGTACGTAATATCAAGACCTTCCCCTCCCCCCGTCACGCGATGCGACTACCCCTCCCCGAACCATCGAGACATAGGCCGAGGACCTTGTATGATGTGTGTGATGGACTAACGAGCTCGGCTGAATAGTGGCAAGGGTACTCCCAGGCGTAAGGTTAAGAGGGCGCCGGCCCGCTCTGGCACCGATGACAAGAAGCTCCAGGCCACGTTGAAGAAGCTCAACGTCCAGCCTATTCAGGCCATTGAGGAGGTCAACATGTTCAAGGAGGACGGAAATGTCATCCACTTTTCGGCCCCCCGTGGTAGGTTTTGTCTGACCCCTCCTAATGCGCAGATATATATGTTTCTATCTATGTGTGTTGCGTCATTCGCGGGTTGTCTAACGCATATTGCCCCATGAATCCAGTTCACGCCGCTGTTCAAGCCAACACTTTCGCCATCTATGGTAACGGCGAGGACAAGGAGCTTACTGAGCTTGTTCCCGGCATCCTTAACCAGCTTGGCCCCGACTCGTTGGCTTCCCTCCGCAAGCTCGCCGAGAGCTACCAGCTCCAGAAGAAGGATGAGGACGATGAGGACATCCCCGACCTTGTTGAGGGCGAGAACTTCGAGTCGAAGGTTGAGTAAAAGGGAGATGGAGAGAGAGTTTTTGTCCCGGTATGCGACGCCGTCGAGAGCGACTTCTGTGCTTGGATGAGGGTTTCTAAGCGCGGATAGCTTTATGGGATATTGCCATTCTTCGTTACTTCTCATCTTCCCATCCTTCCCGATCGCTTTTTCTCCTCCTTACCCCTCCTTTCCTCCCCTCTCGTGAAAGGAAAAGCGAAAACAAAAAACAAGACTCATTTTGGTAGAAAATGAGCGGATATCCTGGCGGCTAACTAGTTGCGGCATTATTCTCAAAATCAACCCAACGAGGAAATGGAAATATGACGGTTTCTTCTCTCTTTTTTTTTTCCGCGGTGATGATGCATTGTTAATGGGAAAATGTACCTCGAAAAATGGTTGGAGCCGGTTCTTTTAAAGTGTCGAACCAGGGAGGAGGTTGTTCTGAATACAGACTCATGCGCAGGTAACTTCTGTGGTGTTCTGGGCCATCGATTTGAGTGTAGATGTATGAGTCAAGGTCTCTCTACTTCAGTGTAAAAGCCTCATCGCCAACATTCCGCACCCATCCCTTCAAGGCCTCCTCCCAAACAACCTTCTTCAGCTTTCTCCTCTCCTCCAACCGCGCCCCTTCCTTAATATCCCCATACCTCTCCACTCCCAACACCTCACGTATCTCCGCCCCGTCTCGCCCAAGCAGCTCAGCAACCTCTAGAGCAAAACGCCACATCCGCCTCCTCGAAAGCGCACTCGCACCCCTCTCCTCAAACGCCCTGCGTCCCTGAACGACGCCACCGACCAGACCCTCGTCGAGGCCATGGGCTCCCCAAACGGCCGAGACGTTGCATGGGGCTATTTTCCCGTTTGACCGCGCGGTTGCTTGTCTTTTGGAGAAGTCGAATTCGATGGGTGTGGTTAGCGGTTCGAGGGGATGGAAGCGATAGCCTCCTTCCCAGGTGGAATTGCGTAGGGGTTCTGTTCTGTCGAGGAAGCATCTTTGGAAGCCAGTCGGCACGTAGGACGCTGAGGGGATGATGAGGGCAGAGAGGTATGCGTTTGAGGGGTGGACGAGGAGGGAGGTGAGGGAGGATAGGAGGGAGGTCGCTTGGAAGAGGGTTAGTTTGTCGGAGCAGGATTTGGAGAGCGTGGGGGGCGCGTCTGGGCGGGAGGGCTTGCGGCGGATGATTCCTAGGTTGGAGAAGTATTGACGTCCATGAAGGAGTGAGGCGGATGGTGTGGTTCCGGGGGATGAGGGAGCGGGCGGTGGGGGAATGACCCATGGTGTTGGGTCTTCTTGGGCTGACATTGTGAGTTCCATGCTCGCATCGCCGCCTGTATGAATAGTATCAAAGCTGTCAATACATGAGATAGAAGGATTAAGTGTCGGGGATTATCAGTAGGGCTGACCACTTACACGGGGCTTCGGAAGAGTACATGTACAACCTTACGTCGTCATGAACGGTGAACGGCTGGCTCATCCCCGTGTCAGCTATCGACCGTCGTAGGATGAAAGATTCGTTGTCCTCGCCGCCGGTCAGAGATAGCCGGCGAGCCTCTGAGAGGAGGTAATGGTTGAAGACGCGGATGGCGAGGACTTCGGCATGCCAGTCGTGGAGGCCATTCCCATTTGCTTCTTTTAGCTTGGCTGCTGGGAGGCACTTCATGCCCGTCCTGTAAAAGGGATGTTAGCAGGCCGTTGGGTAGTGTCAAGTCTGATTCACTCACGCAAGAGACAGACAACGCAGTTCTCCATTCCGTTCTGCAACGATGCTGCTCAGCGGTATCCATTCATGAACCCCCGTGTCCCGTATGGCAGGCTTTCGTTTCCTCGGGAGGCTATGGAAGTGTTCATGGACGAGGTTTGCTATTTTGTCGGCTATTTCAGATGATGTGTCGGAGGCCGAAGCCTCAATGGGAAGTTGGAGAGCTGACATTTGTGAGTCTATAAGACTCGATGAGGACTGCTGTCGTTGAGATGTGAGGTTAGAGCGCCTTCTGCAGATGTCGAGCGGAATTTCTTGGAGTTTAATCCAGCTTGTTTAGCACTGCGGGGCTTCACACTCTTAACCAAACCACACATTCACCAAGTTCAAACCAAAGATCACCTATCGCTACGCACCCCCAACTTGACATCGATGACTTCACATACTCTGTGGAGGCCACAGAATCATTTACTATATATATACATATACCAATATTTTGGAGTGTTCTTTTTTTTTCTATTTATTTTTATTTTTGTGTGTCCTGTAACCAGAGCTGTGAGAAGGGCCCATCTGCCCAAGACTCATATATCTTATACATCACCCAGGCAATTGGATTTGCAATAGCCTCGCCTTCCAGTGTGTTTACTGAGAAGAAAACTGGCATCAGCTTCACATAAAACTTCTAGTTCCACATGTTATATATGTAATATATGTAAACCAAACGGCGGGGCAGAAAAGTAACCTTAA
Source organism: Scedosporium boydii (assembly GCA_002221725.1). Classification (NCBI taxonomy): domain Eukaryota; kingdom Fungi; phylum Ascomycota; class Sordariomycetes; order Microascales; family Microascaceae; genus Scedosporium; species Scedosporium boydii. The sequence continues at coordinate 38,463 of NJFT01000051.1, read as the reverse complement.
ACCACGGCCCTGAATCCCCGAATTCTCTCATCTCACATCCTGCGACTTCACTGGGGGTAGGAGGGTGTGACACCCACGCTTAAACCTGAACATTTCGGAACAAAAGCGACTTGGAGCTGTCGGGGGTAGACTATACGCATCATTAGCAGCCATTCCAGCTCCCGGCATAGAGCTCTAACATCAAGAAACGTTTGGGAGACAAATAACGTACCATCACGCCAAACTCCAAGTTAGGAATCCGCCCAGCGGTCGAATCGACGTTCCTCACATCATATCTCAAAATCGCATTCGCCAGAATCATCTTGATCTCGTTCGCCGCAAAGAACCTTCCAGGGCATGCGTGGCGTCCGTAGCCAAACGACAAGTGCTGCGGGTGCACACTGACGAACTGGTTCGCCGCCGTCGCCTCGACAGAGCGCGGGCCCTTCTCCTTGGCACATTCTTCTCGCACGCGCGAGTATCGGAAGGCATCGAACTTGTCGCTGTCGGGGTAGACGTCGTTGTCGTGGTTGACGCCGATGGAGGGGACTTCGATCATCACGCCGGCAGGGAGAACTTGACCGGAGGAGAGGGTGACAGTCTTGAGAACCCTGCGATGGAAGGCCGCTAGAGAAGACGGACATTGTTAGACGCTTTGAGAGTTCACGATGAGGATTGGGATGGGTCATGATAGTGTTCGTCTTACTGAAGCTGGGAGGGTCGACCCTGGACGTTTCTCGCAGGAAGCTGTCTAGTTTCTTCATCTTCTGGAGCGCTTGACTCGTAAAGATACCTCCTGTTTCCTCCAGTACATCTCTGATTTCCTGGCGAAGCTCGGGCACAATTTCGGGCAGAGCAGCGAGGTTATAGAAGCTACAGAGGCATTGATGTTGTCAGCTTGGTGTTCTCTCTCCCTCTCTCTGCCTCTCCCTCTCTCTCTCTCCTTCGCGCAGGAAAAGAAAGGAACTAACGCATTCGTAGCCGTCATCGACGTAGTATGGATAGCCGCAAAGCTCAGGCCAAGCTGCGTCCTCGCAATGCCATTGGCGTCTGCCTTTCCGGCTTTCACGCCGGACTCTATCAACCATTGAAGCAGGTCGTCGGGCTTCTCATACTCGAGATCGTGCTTAGCGGCTTCCATCCTAGCCGAGATAACAGGCTGCAGAAAGTTCAACGCCTGCTCGACCCTCGCATCCAAGCGCTTCACCGAAGGCAAGTAAGGGGCGCGCTGATCCCGGAACCACTTCAAGCGGCCAATGTCCTGAACGGCGGTCATGACTTCGATGGTGTAGTTGATGGCGGCGTCGAGGTACTCCTCGCTGTGGCAAAGTTCGGGACCAATAAAGATTCTGCCGGATACCATGGCCACGATTCGAAGGAGTTTCACGTAAATGTTGATTTCCGTCCAGTCGTCGCCGATATCGAGCTCCAACTTGAAAGACTCTCCGACCTCGTCGGCGATGGTGGGATTGAAACGAACTAATATCTACTGATTAGTACAACATTGGAATTAAATAGGAGACAAGATAGATATACCGAGAGCGGGTGTAAGATCAAGCCTGACGATTTTTGCGATCCTTAAATTGTCATCAACCCGAAGCTTTGTGTGCTTGGTTTCCATGAGCTACGGCATATAAAAGATAAATTAGAGGGTCAATTCGAAAGTAAGGGGGGAAATTGAGAAAGAAATAACAGAGGCCTTCGATAGGGACGAATGCCTACCTCCTGGATGGCGGCCCGCATACTAATGACATCGTCTGGGAGTTTCTGTAGCTCGCCGAGGAATTTGGGAGAGACGACAATGGTGGCCCGTTCCTTAGTTGTAGTGACCCTGAACACACCATCTTTGAACTGAATGCGAGGAACGAAACGTGTTAGAACAAATCCCGGGGCGTTCATGACGTCTGTTGAACAGACAAGGAGGTCGACTGGTAAAAAAAAAAAAAAAAAAAAAAAAAAAAAAAAAAAAAAAAACAGCCACTCTACCTTCTTATAGCCCTCCTCGTAGAGGCGCTTAGCACCCATGATATAAGCGACCCTGCGTTTCTCGGCATCCCCTATTTCTTCCCCGACTAGAGGGATCGAGGATATAATATTCCATTTGTACAAGTACTGGAATAGATTGACTCCAAGGAAAGTAGCAGCTGCGGCTGCGAGGAGAGGCCACCGCTGTGTGAAGAGATCGAGAGTCTTTGTATCAGCCATCTTCTCGTTCTCAGATGGAAGGAAGCAGGTCTATCAGATGTATTCCCAGGAAAATATGGCAATCAAGGGATAAGGGCTGGAGCGCGTAGAGTTGGGACTGAGGGGTCGGCCCTGGAGGTATATATATATATTATATTGATGCAAGATCTGTGAATAGAGATGTACAAGGGAGTCCTTGGATAGCTTCTACCAATAGAAATGTGGTCAATTTGAAGAATGGAAATTCCTGCTTCCTGATTCCACATGGAGGCCGTTCGTTTTGGGCTACGTTGAAGCGTGCTCGACACCATCGGTAGCTCGCTTTAACCCGAGTCCGTCCCGCAGTCGCTCGGCATCCTCAGGGTTTTACAATGAGTGTTCTGGCAGTGAAGTAGGTCGAATACTCGCACGGGTGGCCGCGATAAATGACGGATCGTATTCGTACCCGGGGTAGAGCGCCTGCAAATACCCGGATGCGTAAGTTGAGCGGCACTGTCGTACAACACCCACTGGAAAGTCGGAGATCGACGTGGCTTGGGAATGAACTATAATGTATCATAAATGTATCGCGACTTATCATCGAATGAGGAGTGTATCATTGATGTAGGGAGAACGCGGGTTCAATACGGTGTAGATCGCGATATCTCGATGCGTGCAGTTCAAGGTTCTCACGAGTCTGGGAGGCCAAACTCATCGAGTCCTTTATCGACTTCGAGCCAGAGCCCGAGTTAAATAGTAGAACCAAAACGGACTGATATGTCGGGTCAAACTAGACGCTCGTCCTGGGCTCACAGACTCCTGGAACCATCAAATGATATTGATGATGTCGTAGATTGACTGAACTGGCGACGTTGAGCCTTTAACTTTGCCCTTGGGGTAGAGTTTAAGCGAAGTTTAGACATCTGCAGCGAAAGCATAAGTATCAAATCGATGATAAGTGATGTCCACTGCTTCGATTCTCTCCTCAGGCTCCATTCTGAGAGTCTAGAAGCGTGGAGGAGGACGGAGGAATTTTATTGAGAGGGAAATCCGGAGTGGCATTGGAGTGCTCGCGATTCCTCCCGCCAGAGCATAAACGGACAATCAATTTAACTGCCACGATTCGTCTCTTCGCCTCTGTTCAGGTCGCGGGTCCAGTGCGTCTCCCAGGACTTTTTGCACTTGCTTCTTCTCATCGTGGTGATTGCCCCTGCAGACTGCAGATTGCAGGCCCTTTCGCTCACTCAGACCCAGATTCTTCAATGTATGGTGCTGGTTCGTGCGAAGTTGAGCCCTTTCTTAATTTAAGAGTCCTGCCCAGGCCAGTTGCGGCGCCCGGCAGTCCTTTCCTGGTCAGTTGTGACTTGTGACGGTCTGCTATGGTGACTTCTGGCGGTGATGAGTTGCGACGGCCGCAAGAGTCGCCATTCTCATGACAGCAACGGGGTTATCGAGCACAGAGCAATGTGGACGGTTGGGATTAGGTGACCATGTCCGGAGTACTTGCTATGTTGCTGTCATCGAAAAGGTCAAGGGCGTTTGGCAGTCCAGAAGACGCATTTGGTGCATCTAGGTGCCTAGATTGCAGATTTTTTTGCTGTTGAGCTAAGAAATAATACCGGTGGAGTAAACTCACATCGGGCCATTGTGCAACGTCTCCGCCTAAGCGTGAAGACCGAAGACTGAAGACTGCACGCGAGTGGAAGGAAATTGAATGCGGATATTCTAGTTTCCTTCCTTCTGTAGGTGATCTTTGGGACGGGCAACGTACCTCAGTATGCCCCGGCTCGGAGAGATCTGAGAACTAGTCAGGGCAGGAGACAGCCAGCCCTACCGACTCGAAGAGTATTCGATCCATATGGGGATATCCAGATAGCCTTTGGTCGCCTCTGACGACTGCGTCCAGAAAACCATCCGGATCCACCAAGGGGATAAGAAGGCCGCCCTGTTACCACGACTCCACTGGATGAGGGGATTCTGTTTTCATAGCATTACAATGGCTCACCTTCTGGTCCGTGGGCTGGGGCTGAAGCGGATCTGCATAAGCGCTCACTTGATATCGTGTCCATTGTCCAGTGTCATTCCTGGTTCTGAGCCAAGAGCGACGATACCCCAGACCATCAACAGAGAGAAGAGTAAGCACAACCCAAGTCCAATCGATGGAAGTAACGTTTCCGGGAGTACTACCTCGGTCATACAGCAAAAGGTCTCGCCTCGTGAACATGTGCCAAGGGCTCCATCCGTCGCACCTCCCACAAGAACCCTGATGAGGTCGGTGTTGAAATTGCGTTGATCTGAGATGTGACCGCTAGCAGCGAGCATGGCGGCCTGAGACGCGACGCATGCCTCTTGGCGGTAACTCTCGAGCTATCTACGAGCGGGCAGAAGCTGCGTGGGCATGGGGGTGGGCGTGTGCGTGGGGAGGATATACACTATCTGTGAGGTGGGCCAAGAGCGTGCGTCCACGCGTCCTCCGAGCAACTTCTTCGTATTGAACATGCTCGACCGAAAACGGCTTGTATTCCCCGTATTCCCCGATGCTTCCGGAGCCTGCAACGGCCCCGGGAGGCCTCGACTGTCCGACTTTTGAAAAAAAAAAAAAAAAATATGAATGTTGGGCGACACTAGCATTCTCGGTGCAGATAAGAGGCCGATACTCAGATTCGTCTACCGTCCAAGGTCAGTTCCGCCGACTCTAAACAATAGATCCCAATTGGAAGCCCAATTCCCGTCAAAGTTCTCGCTGATGCTGCCGTCCGCATCCATGCTCGAGAGCGTTAGCATCAGCCGCAACTGCACGAGGTTAAATAACAACTTCAACCCACCAACCCACACTTGCCGTTGCATCAATGGAAATGGCAAGATTCGCTCCGTAGTGCCGTAGTGGAGAAACCCTGCAGGATGTTTGCCAAATGGGGTTGTTCGCCGAAAAGAGTTTAGAGGACCGCTGGCTTTGATTCCGCAGTCCGCCAAGCAGCCTTCACCAATGATCACCAATGATCCCCAATGATCCCCAAGGGTCCCCAAGGATCCCCCAGTCTTCGGGGAAACGAACGAATCCCCTTCCGCGAAAGCGACCCCCTCCACGGAGGAAATCCGCGTTCTTGCGAATGTCACTGGCCCCCCTCCGGTAGCGAATGTCTGGAAAACCTCAGGGCTTCATGACGTTACCCGCTGGGTCGTGCCACTAGCCGGGCATGGTTAGATGTCGGAATTCTAGCGCCCCCCTTGCCAATTTAAATGCTTCGAGAGCTCCCTTTGACGATTCTGACCAGGGGAGGAGGAGTTGATGAGTTGATGATGGTTACTTCGTGTGTTCGGCGTTCCATGATTGCGGGACGATGCGCTTGAGGCAAATACTTCGTGATCATTCGGATATAGTAAATGGCAGGTGTTTTTTTTTTTTTTTTTTTGGGTTGAACATGGGAATGTTAGATTGAGGCGATTGAAGGCTTTTTCCTTGACAAAGGCCGGTCTAAGTCCGTCCTTGCGTCGTCATCTCGCCTGTGATCCATTCAAATTAGTCGGTCCTCTTCCGCTTCTCCATCTCCTACTTCGTAGAGTTCCATCGAGGAGGTCTCCTTTACCGGCTGCTTCGCACACTACTTCGCGTCCACTAGTGTAGACTCCTTGGCGAAACCAACCCTAACAACAAAGACCAACAAGACCCTTGTAATCCGTTCGTGCTTTAAATGGGGCGAGTTAACTTTCCCGATGGACTAACATGAAGCGACCGAACACTCAGCCGCCCTCAGTCCAATCTTTATTGATGTCTTATATTCCTCGAAGTCGGTGATTCGTGTTGCGCTTCTAACATACTCTAATATCACCTCTTGCTTTTCAAACTACTCAATCGATATCGGCAATCGAAGCCGCAAACGTGAACAAGAAGCATCATCCATTCGCGGGGCTACCAAGGTTGACAACCCTCGCCAAGTGTAGACATGGAAGACTCCCCGATTCTATCTCTTGCAAGGCAGATCACAGCCGACGCCGAGATCCTAGACAGCTACCTGAAGGAAAATGACCTGACGATACCCGGGCTCAGCTTCGATAGCCCTTCCGACTTCCCGGATCTACCTCCGGAAATCCAGGAAAGTCGGCAGAGGATTCAAAGAAACTCGAGCAGGCTGCAGTGGCTCGCTCGTGGGCCGGTAGAGACGATCCGATGGGCGACATGGGGTGTAAGTCTGCCCTTTGCAAAGCCTCATACAAGAGACGCCCGCTAAATTCCATTCTCAGTTCTTGGACTCGATGAGCGTTCAGATAATAAACCACTTTGGAATTGGTACGGCACAGTCCTCAAATCCATGGGTCTGGCCCCTTCTAACTCTTCCCCAGCATCCCTCGTCCCCCTCGACGGAACCATCACCCTAGAAGAACTCGGCACAAAAACAACCCTAGACCCCATCAACCTCGCCCGAGTCCTCCGCCACGCCATGACCAACGGCTTCTTCCGCGAGCCGACCCCCGGCGTCATCGCCCACACGCCCACCTCCCGCCTCCTCGCCCAGGACACGAACCTCAACGCCTGGCTGGGATTCCAGCTCGAAGACATCTTCCCCGCGAGCGCGCACGTCCTCGAAGCCCTCAAGAAACACCCCGAAGCTACGTCGCTGACCCGGACCGGCTTCAACTTCGCCAACGGAACTGTTGACAAGGAGCCTATGTTTGTGACTTTTGCGAAGGATCCCCCGCGCGCTAAGAGGATGGCTCTCGCTATGGCTAGTTTGTCTGGAGGGAAGGGCTATGAAGTATCTCACCTCGTGAACAGCTACGACTTTAGCGACATCGACTCGAGACATGGTACTCTTGTTGATCTTGGCGGTAGCCATGGGTTCGCCTGCGTCGAGATTGGCCAGAGATGGCAAAACATGAAATTTATCGTGCAAGACCTCCAGAGAACCATCGATACTGCGCCCAAGCCGATCTGCGATGATGAGCAAGTGGCAGAGAGGATCACACTCCAGGCACACGATTTCTTTACCGACCAAGTCGTCAAGGATGCTGATAGTTCGTGCAACCTTTTTTGCTCTCTCTCACCTTTCCCCCTTCTAACCGTGTTAGTCTACTTCCTCCGCTGGATCCTCCACAACTACTCCGACCCCTACGCCATCAAGATCCTCAAATCCCTCATCCCCGCCCTGAAACCCGGCGCAAAGATCATCATCAACGACCACTGCTTCCGCGAACCGGGCACCGAAACCCCGTTCGACGAAAAGGTGATGCGCAGCATGGATCTGGTCATGTTGGCTATCCTCAACGCGCACGAGCGGACGGAGAAGCAGTTTGAGGCGCTGTTCCGGGCTGCGAGTGACGGGTTTGTTTTCAAGGTAAGCCCAACGTGCGGTTTTGCCCTTGAAAAGGTGTAAGCTTTTGCTAATTCGTGGGGCCTTTAGGGTGTTACGAGAACGGAAGGGTGTAGGATGAGTGTTATTGAGGCTGTTTGGGAGCCGAAGGAAGGTGACCTGTGATGAAACGAACGAGCCGGATATCTAGGAGTCGCGAAGAGGAGCCCGGTTACGGAGGCGAAATGGTTTATGTGATGGGTCTCAGATTGCTTTTATGCCCCCCCCGGAGTTTCAAGAGCCTCTCTGCACATGGCCATGCAGAGAAATGCAAGTCTCATTTTATATAGTGAGCTTCGTCACCAGGAATCTGTGACTCTCTCCATCTCCGTATGCCAGCCATGCCATCTATGAGTGTGATGTATCACCAAGCTTAAGCGATTTAACCTGTATGCTCTTATGCGTCTATACAACTCTTTCACTTCTTCTTGCCTCCCCTACCTCCCTTCCCTTGCGGTCCTCCTTTCCCACCCTTTCCGCCTGCAGCACCACCCCCGCCAGGAGCCATGATGCTCACCTTGCCAACTGGTACAACATTAACCACCTCCTCCGCCCTCAACGCCTTGATCAGCTCCACCTCCCTTGGCCACATCTTCTCCATATCCTCAGCCCTAGGATCCAAGCTCCCCTTCCTCTCGCTATCATGCCTCCACCGTTCCAGCATATCCTTGACGGCGCGCCCCTTCTTGAGACTCCCCGGCTGCAGCTTGATCTTGTACTTCATCTTCCCCATCGCCGCCCACGGAGCGCAGACGGCCACCGCCTCGAGGATCTCGTCTCCCGGTAAGGGTGTCCCAACGAAATCCTCCACCGCCGCTAGATCTTCCGCTTCGCCGACTCCGGCTACGTCTAGCCCTTCCTCGAGCAGGCGCTTCCTCCTGGCCTCGTGCTCCGCGGCATCCTTTTGCTGTTTCTGATGCTGAGCCCTCCTCCTCTCCCTCTGTGCTTCGAGCTCGGCCTCCCGTTGGGCTTTCGCCTTTGCTTCGGCTTCGGCTCGCTGCCGACCTGCCGCTGAGCCGAGGAGAGTAGCGACGGCTTGGCGGTCTTCCTCGTCTTGGTATTTGTACTTTGCGGCTATCTTCTTGGCCTTGCCGCGTTGGCCACGTTTGGACGCTTGTTTCTTTTCCGACGTCAGCGTACTAGCGGCGTAGGTTGAGGGTGCTGCGGTGGATTCTACTTCGGGGTCTGGCGTTGAGTCCTCGGGGCTCCCCTCGTCCTCATTTCCCTCCCCAGCGCCTGAATTCTCAGCTTCGGGACTCTCCTCTAGCGTGAGTGCCTGGGTGTTTTTGGTGATTTCGGCTTCCTCCACCCCTTCCGTTTCCTCCTTCTCGTCGTGGCCGGATGACTGAAGAGGGTTGGTAGGAGGCCGCTGGTCCTGGTCCTCTGCGTCAGACTCGTCTTCTACCTCCGCTTTTTCGGGGGTTTCTTGTGCCGCAGCGTCTCCTACGTCTCCGCCGGTCCCTTTTTCAGCGGAAGGAGGTAGATCGGGGATCAGGTCACCTTCGTTGACTGCATTTTCAGATGCCTCGTAGATTCTGTGCTTCGTGTGCTTGGCCTTGCCCTCCTCGCTGATGCGGAACAAAACTCCAAACCCAAGTAGCAACGGCGCCGGAGGCAAATAGTTCTTCTCTCCGCTAACGGTGAAGTTACCCGGCGGCAGAACTTGCCCTCCGGACAGGGTCTTAGAGACTTGTTCTGCCTTGACCCACCACGCCGCCATCAAAGCCTTGGAGTCCCACGCATTGGACATGGAGACGGACAGTATCCCGGCCTGGGAGAGTGTCGAAGGCGGGATGGGCGCCTCGGGCGTAGATGGATTATTCTTGATTACGACATTTGACGCGTTGGCGACGTCGGCATGGCAGTAGATGTCTCCCTTCCTCAGGTGCCTCTTATACAGGATTTCGCTTTGGGACGCATCCTTTCCGGCTAGCACGAGATACCCATCCGACGATATGAACCAGACAAACTTCTCGAACCAGGATTGCTGACGAAGGAGCTGTAACACAGGCTTCTCCTGTTTTAGACCCTTCTTTAGATCCTGCTTGATCTTCTGCTCAGCGCTCTTCATCGCTCGGTCAGCTTGAAGAGCCGTCTTCTGGGCTTTGTCGGCAGCGGTGCGCTTCTGGTCGTAGTATTCTCTGGCATTGGCCCAGGGACTCAAGCCGAGGTTGATATCGATTGCAAGTTTTTCCGCCCCCGACGTCGCAGCATTCGCTTTGCCTTCCCCTTCGGAGTCGGAGGCAGACGAATCCGTAGAGTATCCCGCGTCGGATTCTGCATCTTCCTCCTCTTCGCCAAGTAGAAGAGTAATGGTGTTCTCTGACAGTTTCAGGGGAAGCTTGATAATCTCTGCCACAGGATTCCCATGCTTTTGCTCTCGAGCTACCAGCTTGCCGACGTCCACCCAGTCCATGCCGCTGTCAAGAAGGCCGCTCACAGCATCCATAGCCTCTTGGACCCGTTCAATATTGGCCTCAATGGCCGCCGCCTTACGGTTGCTAAGTATCTGGGCTTCTTGCAAGCCCTCTAGTCTCTTGGCCTGGTCCTTTCTTGCGGCATCGAGTTTCTTCCTCGCCGTAGCCTCGCGCTCATGGAGTCTAGATTCCAGCTTCTGACCCTCGATAGACGAATAGAATTCGTCAACCGTCTTGTTGAAACTGTCGTAAGTGAGAATCGTGTAAGACGGGTTGTCGATGAATTTATGAGGCACGAAGGGATGGAAATCTTCGTATATTAAATTCTCTCGTTTCGTCGGGGGTGCGTCGGGTTCTATGCTTGGCGTGTATCCGGGCTTGTGCCTGGCAATTATGTACCCCTTGCAGGTTGCGGTGCTGGGAGACTCATCGACCAAGCGCCGAGCGTCTTGTAGTGCGTTGAACAGGAGATCGGTCTGCTGCTTGCTGGCTAGAATCTCGGTAGGGGAGGCGTCGACGTTAAACTCGCTCGCACGAAGGACATGTTCGACTAATACAGGCGGAATCTCAGTTATCGTTGTGGCCAAACCCTTGCGCAATGCCTCTCCAGGTTTCGATTTTTTCTTCTTCCCACCGGCATCCCCACTCTTCCCAGCCTTCTCAGCCATAGTATGGAGTGCATCGCGGAGACGTTCCAGGGTAAGAGGCGGCACCTCGTTGTAGTTTTGTCTCTGCTCGATCGCATAGGTTAACCCGATTTTCTGCGGCTCCTGACCTTCCCCCTCGTGGACAATCCTCAGTAGAGCTAGGATTTTTAGATTGTGGTCAGTGAGAATAACGTTGCCGCCCTAGAGTCGCAGTATCAGCCCATTTGCTCGTAAAGCCTTGGTTGTGTATTCCCCCATTGGACGAACCGCAAAGAACTCGAGGAACAATCGATAACTCCCATCGCTGAACACAAACTCGATAACCCTGTCCGTGCCAACCTGCCTGACTTCGGTTACCCTCCTCGTCTTCAGGAACTTCCTCAAGCGTGCGACGAAGCCCGATGGAGCGGCAGCAGTCGTGCGCGAAAAGTCGGTAAGGTGGCAACGAAATCCGGCATCGACGACGAGTTGCTTCTTGCTATCGGGTTTGGCGAACTTGAAGAGCATAATCTTGGAGGAAAGGTCGTAGACGTTGGCGAGTCGCAGCGTCACGAGGCTCTGGGAGAGCTCGTGCGCGATGGCCTACAGGGCTTGTATTAGCACAGGGAGATAGGACGGGCAATTTCGATGCGCACCTTGACATCAAGAGAGGAGAATCTTTGCTTCATCTTCGGACTGTGAGATTTTCTCTTTCTCTCTTCAGCTCTAGCTCTGGGTCCAGGTTGAGCTTCAATTGATGTCTTGCGAGGCGGACGTTTCCAGCACACAGCTTATGAATCAATTCATTGATCAGTTCAGTGCTTGACCTTTGTGAATTTTGGCGGGGCAGTTCAGAAAGCCCCGCCACCTTCGGCCAAGGACGTCATTTTCCGAATCTCAGGCAGGAGGCAGTGCAGGAGTCATTATGAGTCACACCTGCCGCCAACTGTCACTCCAGCATATCGCCTAATGATACCAACCCCGGCCGAGTACGAAGTATAAAAAGGGCTGAAACAATATTATTATTTTTACTATCTGTTGAAAGATCGAGGAACGGGGGAGTGAAAATTAAGGCGAGCCTGACAAGTACCGCGGCGCCATAAACATGCGAAGACCCAGAGTCCACTGGATTCTTAGAAGAGATCCTCCCCCCGAAGGAAAGCGGAGAAAGTAATGTGATATTCTGAAGGCTCTTCCCTTCTTATTGTGTATCTCTGCCAAATGCGATCCACCTTAGACTGCAAGCACAACCGCAATGGCTCCAACCGCAGGGAGAACAGCCCCGATTCCGACCCTCGGAGCCGCGCCAGGAACCGAAGTCTGCGCAGCAAGATTGCGGCGGGTCGTCGTAACAGTCCTCGTAGTAGTCCTCTCACCCACAGTAACAGTGACAGTGCCCGCGATGCCCTCGCGGGAAGCAGTTGGAGATGGAGAAAGGGATGCTGTCCCGGACACATCCGTGCGATCGTCGTCTCTCTCATCGTGGTCCTGGACGTCACCATCGCGGCCCTGATCCTGGCTGTCATTGTTGTCCGGATTCTCGGTGCTGTTATTGCGTGCCTTGGTAGTGGTTGTGGCGGGTTTGACTGTGCGTGAGGTACTCGCGGGGGTAGGAGCAACTGTTACGGAGGCGGTGGGCTCCTCGACGGCCGTTTGAGCCAGACCTCCGCCGAGGAGAATAGAGAGAAGGAGTATGACAGGCTTCATTTTTGGCCGAGTTTGAGGTGAAGACTGGCGTTTTGAAGAGCGCGGGAATCAGATTGGAGCCGGGGATGTTGTTTATATTAAGCTGTTAGTTAACCTTCAGCAAGCTTTGTTGTTGCTTGACAGCTCTCCTCAAGCTTTATGGCGAAGAAACTACCAGAGTTACGACGCTTTTAAAACCGAGGAATCCTAGCAACTTTAGGTTTTATACAAGTAAACAAAGCCCCTTGGACCACCCCGGACAATGATCCTGTCATCGTGGAAAAACAATCCACAAAGTTCGGTGACGCCGATCAGGGTGCTTCTCCTACTTGATGTCCGATCCGTATCTGGAAAAGGGGAGAGGGGATCTAAACAAGCGCCAACAGAAACAAAGTCGAATATTCACTGTGACAACGCTCGGCGTTGGCGACTTACCTTTCATCAGTCCTGCTGCTCGGCCATTCGAATGTAAGAGACCGGGACTTAAGTAAGTCACGATATTGTTTGTTTACGCCTTCCGGTGCGTTCATATGTTCTAATATGCAAAATATGTATATTCGTATAAGAATATTGCTGTACGAAATAGGTTGTACTACAGTCTAAGTCTACTTTTTACTTCTGTTTCTTAGGTGATGTCCGTTCAACCGGCGCCTGACTCGTCCCAACTCCGGTTCCCTCTGCCCCGCTCCGTGTCACCACGCCGCCTACCGCCTTTCCAGCGCCGATTTGTATGCCCCGGCCTCCCTTCATGTTATTGAGGCTGAGGACGCTGCTTGCGCTACCTCTCCGAGCTTCCGCCGCCTCGACGACCCTGGCAGCTGGTGTCTGAGGCCGACTTCCGTCGCGCTGTTCGCTAGATTGATCCTGTTCTACAGCTCCTGCCGGCGATGATGCTTCGGCCTTGCCTGACGATGACGCCGATGTCTCATCACTAGAGGATTGTCCACATTGAGATGTGCGTAGCCGCGCCCCTAGAGTTGGAAGATCGGGAAATCGTTCTCTCGCGCGGTGTCTTTGGGTGTAAGGAAGAGTATCCCTGGCACTGTAGCTGTTATCCGTGGGAACAACTGTTTCTTCGCTATCCGTGGCGTCGCTAGCCTTTCGAGAGTGGTCGAATTTGGACTGGAGTAGGCTCTCCTTCCTCACAATCCTATACCTATCGTATTCCTCCTGGCTGTGCGCCGCGTCGGTAAAGCTATCGAGAGCGTCGAAGACGTGCGGGAACACCTGTCTGTCGGCATCTCGGGCCCAAAGGAAATCCAAGTGTTCGTAGTGCGGGATCTCTGTCGCCACGGTTTGTGGTGGTAATTGCTTCAGCATGACTTTGATATCGACCAGAGAGTCGCATCCGCCGTAGACGAGAACAATAGGCGTCTTGATATTTCGCGTCGGGTACCTGGCAACCTTGGTGTACTTGTTCTGAGCACTAAGGGAAATGCCTGGCCGATCGTCATCGTACATTTGGAAGCTTTGATTTCTTATTATCTGGAACCAATGTACCACACTCTTGGTACTGGTGAAAGAGTAGAGGTGGGAATACGCCGCCAGCTTCTGGCTTATAGAAATGTTCTTCGTCTTCCAGCCGAACAGGAAATTCAGACTCATGTCGATAACACGGACGAAGATGGGTGGGTACAGGATAGATTGCCACATCGTTGTCGAGCTAAGGATAGATCGCCGACCAAAGAGGAGGTAAATGACTTGGGGTGATGCCTTGACGAGCGCATCGACGATGCCGTTTGACAGGCCAGCTGGGGCCATCGCCGGAGCGAGCGCGATGAAGACGTTGATCTTGCAGTTCAGCTTGGGATGAATGGAGAGCGTTGCGAAGGCCTGGGCTGTTCCTTGGGAAAAGCCGATATATGAGAGGCTTTCCACACCAGTCGTGTCGAGGATGTACGAAATGGAGTCCGGAATATCGTGCAAGGCAAACTCGTCCATGGAAAAGTTCCAAAATTGAAGGCTCGAAGGCGAGGAATTGACAGACTTCTTGGAGTATTTGTTGCCTCGATTATTCCCCAGCTATGTCCGCTTAGTTTATAAGTCCCTCAAGGGGGTTACGGAGCGCACTTACCCATACGTCGAATCCTCGCTCCACCAAAACTAATGGGAGGCTCCTCTCGGCATCTGTGAGAGAGACCCAGACCTCGCTGTTCATCAGAAGGCCATGGTGGAGGTAAACCACTCTCTTCTTCAAGCTGTTGGGACCTGAATTCACGGCTTTCCCTTCTTCGCCTTTCCTCCACGCCAGCCGATGCAAGCCCAATAGGTACCCATCTTTAGTGAGTATTATATGCTCTTCAGCCTCGTATCCAAATAGGCCGCAAAGCTCGATGAAGTCCGACGCATCGCGGATCGAGGTCGATATGGCTGGAGAAGAGGGTCAGTTGGCGCGTCGGGTGGGGGCTGTCCAGAGCATATGAGACGAACATTGATTCCGTTGCGCCGCTCTTTTTTGTGCCGGAGACGTCCACCGAATAAAGAGCCGGCGAGAAGCTCGATAGCAGAGGGATATTATAGAGTCGGCTGCGGGGAGGAAGTAGTTAGATATGAAGCCCTGGGTCAAGTGGGGCAGCTCGCCAATGTCGTGTACTCACGAAGTGCTAATGTAAGGACTCGAATAAAGGCTTCAAGTGCCACGAGGCAAAAGGATCCAACCAGAGCGAGATATTCGGTCCTGCGCCCTGTTAGATAAAGCTGCGGCAACCACGCCGTCGCGAACAGATCGTTGATAAGAGCGGTGTAGCTTACAGGTGTAACCGGCCAATGAACGGAAAAGGCATCTTAGGTTATTAGGATGAGCGATTCGGGAAAAAGAGGCATTTCCTAGGTTTTCACGGATACGAGAAATTTAGGTTGTTAAGGATGGAAGAAAGTCTTAGGAATCGCAGCGCAAGGATGAATATGGATGAGAGTATCGGAGGAGGTTTGGTAACTGCAGACCCAGTGCTGGCGCTGCGTCACATGCCAATTGGGCCCATGTGATGAGAGGCAGGAACAGGACAAAAAGAGCTGCAGGCGCGAGGCGAGATGACGAAACAAGTCGTGGAAGGTGCAGGTAATAAACTAGGAAGCGCCCCCAGGAAGTCGTACTCCCGGTGAAGTTTTCTGGCCGGACAGCACAGGAGATGGAGATGGAGATGGATAAGGCAGGACGATTAGATCGCGATATGCGAAAAGGGTGCGATCCTGCCGAACAAGGGGTAGAATGAAATCGGTCTAGCAAATGGACTAGGGGAGGGGGTTATTGTCGGTTGATACTCGGTCTCATCATTGCTCCCCGAACCCGCCTCACGACTTGGACTTCACTTCATTTGGGTTTGAGTTTGTGCCCCTTACGAGGAATCGTCTAACTAGATTATGAAGCGGCATGTGTTCCTGTTTACGGGAATCCATGCGGACCTGGGAGATAAGATTCAAATCTTGAACAAAACCGCCCAACTTGTCTTGGAAGCGACAGCCCAACAGCGAACAAGACTGGTTGATCATAGAAGTGTATTAGTAAGACAGCACGTCGGTGGTTTCCCGACAACCCGGACATCTCGGTGAGAAGCCAATAATATAATTCATATTGCAGGTGGCTTCGGTATCCGCAGAGGTGCTCGAAGACACTGGACCAATCATGGAGCTTCCAACATTTGGCTCTCCTGATTTTTAAAGATCGTTCTAACCTTCCAACATTTTGCTTTCCTTCCTCGCGCATTCCACCCACCACATCTCGCATTATACCCATACCTTCACAATGCCGAGTTCTTGCAAGGAGCTAAGTAAGTCATACAGTTTACCGAACCCCCGCCCCGCCAGCGCTGTTACACCTGGTGCCCTCATCACAGTCAAGTCTCGGTGGCGCTAACGCGGAATGCGCCCTTCTTCACAGGAGCCGCTTTGGCGCAATGCCTCCAGGAGTCGGAATGCGTCATGGTCCAACGAAACTCGGCGGCCGACTGCCTTCGCCCGCCCCTCGTCGACACGCTCCCGCCGAAATGCCAACAGCTCAAGAAAGGTTTCGGCGAGTGCAGGCGCGGGCTCGTCGACATGCGCAAGCGATTCCGCGGCAACGTTCCCGTATCGTACCAGACGATCCAGAAGGCCGATGAAGAGGGCAAGGGATACCAGCTCTATGCCGGAAAGTCTGCTTTCGGTGGCGGGGTCAAGATCACGAGCGGCGACGAGCAGGAGCAGGATTGGAGGGAGGTGGCGAACGAAAAGTACCGCGCCGAGGCGGCAGCAGCTAAATCTGACGCGCCCACTAAGTCGTGATTCGCTTCGTCGTGGGCTTTTTATAAGATCCCATCACACATCTACCTTCTTACAGTCTCGAGAATGCTGCTCGCTGCGGGGCCAAAAGGATTGTTGCATCGGTGGCGTTGGTAATAGAGCTTCGGCCAAAGGCGTTTCT
Source organism: Scedosporium boydii (assembly GCA_002221725.1). NCBI lineage: Eukaryota > Fungi > Ascomycota > Sordariomycetes > Microascales > Microascaceae > Scedosporium > Scedosporium boydii. The sequence goes on along the minus strand of NJFT01000051.1, from coordinate 21,845 downwards.
GGGTTTCGACACAATACTTCACTCCACTTCACACACGTCAATGTATACTACAAAATATATAGTTGAGTTATGGGTTTTGACAGATCCTTCGACTCGTCTTCGAGTGGCGGCGGCTTCTTCCTCCGCACCTTTACAGTTTGGAGCGGTTGGAAACTTTCAGCTGTGGGCTGTCAGAGCTGTCAGAGCTGGCAGAGTCCAGTAGAAGGCGACGGGTTGGATATAATTCAATGGTGGGCGGTTGTGTACGATGGCACCGATTTTTCATTACCGAGGGTCTGTTCTAGCTGATGTTTGAGTGAAACGTTGTCCTTTGTGGAGGTAGGTTGGTAGAGGTATTATCGTATTTGGCCGGTATGCTTCGTACAAACCTCGTCACCTCGACCAAGGCTGAAGTGGTTGGCTGATGCGCAATTGATCTCGAATGTACTTCGTACACATGTAAGGCAGGACACCTTTAGGCCAGCCAAAGCGAGGAGCCTTGGAGCATTCTGTTTGCTAGGTTACCTCGTACTCCAACAGGCCTTATCAAGTAAGATTCACTGTCAATCGCTGCGAGTGTTCACCTATCCCTGCGACGCTGCGCGCAACGGAATTTCGGCAACAACGCCAAGAGTTGAGGTCAGTAGATTCACACGAAAAAGAAGGAGAACCACAGCGCTAAAAGCACAAGATAATACGGCGTCCCTCCTCCAAGAAATGGGAGCTACCGTATTCGTGCTCAAGTGGTGCAATCCGATCCATCAATAGCGATCAATACGCAGTTCGCAGGATCAATTGATCTCTTTGCCACTCCTCCGTAGGTTTATTTCCAAGAGATCGGCCAACATCGCCGTGCCGATACGACGGTCGCCAGCTTGGAGAGATCTAGACCCAGGAGGGGGGAACTGTGTGGCAATCTCTCCTTCGCACTTGAGCACCATCCCCCGGTTCGTTTTTGCACCGGTGGCGCCCAAGGATCAGTGGTCTCATTCTGGTTCCCAAGTCCAACAACTGCGATAACGTTGGCGCATTCCATTTCACATCCCACCTGATACCAGTATGTAAGGATGGCTTATCAGTCTATGCGCCAAGAGCCAAGAAAATCATGGGGGATTTCAAAGCATAATTACTGAGGAAGCTGCAACACTGCTCAGCCTATCGCAGCGAGGTCAATGGTACGAAGTACGAAGCAAACTACTTCGCAGTTCAGGAAGATTTGATAATATTGAGATCAACTGCCAGAACCGAAAAGTCTAACATGGGTTGACCCCCTGACTACACTTTTAAGCTCTGAACTAGCGGGTTTTGGATCTGGTACATGGCTTGTCTCCTGTCCTGCTTCTGTTGCCTCACTTCCCCCAGCAAAAACTCTGCCTCACGAGACAATTTCTGTGTACCAGGTACTTCCACCCGGAAACCAGCATGAGGCGGTAAACGGGGAAAGTACAATGTAGCAGCGACCTAAACCGCGTTCAGCAAATCCGCACGCGGGAACCTTCCCCATCCGTAAATTAATACGGTCATAAAACAAGACACAAATGCAAAGAAGACTCGCTCTTCTCGCGCCGTCCGTCACTCGGACTGGAGATACCACGTCGGATGCATTGGAAAGGGAGGTCATGAAATTGATGGAAAAGTCTTGGCTTTTTTTCTTCCCAAGGCCCCCTTTCCCGGCCCTCCCTATTAGACTCCACCGGTCCCTGGATCCCCCCAATTTTCAATGGGGAACGTGTAAAATGCTAAATCTCATTCTTCATCCACTCCTTCGGTGCCCCTTGACCGGATGGACGATTCTAGACTCTCTACCGGAATTCCTTCACTTCGGCGTCATCGAGACACAAAAATTTTTATCTCGACGGATCAGTGTCGCGTGCCATGACCACAGTGTTTGGCCATGGATTAATAGCGGCATCTTTCGGGGGTTGAACAAAAAAGGCATATGACGTATCGTAGTTTGCCCATGAGACGAGCAGACGAACCACTCCCTGGACTAGGAAAACCTGTTACCTAGCGTTACGCCAATATAAGAAAAATAGAAGGGGGAGGGGAAAAAATTTCAGAATTTGAGCAACCAGTTTCCCTTTCTCCCAGCAACTTCGCCCTCGGTTTATTCGACCTAGAAAGGGGACGAGGGTGGTTTAATTCTAGGGAAGGAGAGATCCGGAATCCGCTCCAGGATGAATTTGCGATCCCCAATCCACCCGCGGCGGCGGAGGCATACAGTCCTCATCATCGTCATATTAGTCGTCATCACCTTCATCTACACCTCAGACCACCTCTTCAGTAACGCGATATTACGCACCGACCAGCCCCCAACACCCCAACGCCCCGAGCCCAACGCAGATTCGAAGCCAGAGACAGACGCAGAGACACCACCACCCCAACCAGACACCACGACCGACGACCATCAGGGGGAGCAACCACCCGAACAGAATGACAAACTTGAGGAGGAGAACCATGAGAACGAAGAAGAAGAGGAGACCCAAGAACCCGACCCCGCGGATGATATCACGTCCTATGCCGCGAAATCACGACCAGACTTCACAGGCTCCGGCCTTGTAAAAAGGATACAGAAGCTCCCAGCTAAGCACCTCCCATCCAAGGGCAACGACAAACGGCTCGTTATCATCGGCGATGTCCACGGCATGATCGACGCCCTACAACAGCTCTTAGGCAAGGTCGGCTTCGACGCTGAGAGCGGCCGCGACCAGATCATCTTCGTCGGCAACCTAGTGAGCAAGGGCACCGACAGCGCAGCCGTGGTCGAACTAGCCATGATGCTCAACGCCACATCCGTGCGGGGCGTCGAGGAAGACCGAATCCTCCTGGTGCGAGAGCTGATGAACTCCAAGAAGAATGCGACCAACACGATCCACGGCCTGGGCGGTGACGAGGATCACCTCGAGCAGGAACACCTCTCGCGCGGAGATTATGCCGAGCGCGTCGTGGCCGATTCGCTAACGCCTGAGCACGTCGAGTGGCTCTCGAAGCTCCCCGCCATACTCGACGTCGGCTTCATCCCGGGCATGCAGAACATCTACGTCTCCCACGCGGGCCTCGTGCCCGGTATCGAAATGGACAAACAGGACTCGTGGCCCGCTATGAACATGCGTAGCATCGTGTATCCGCGCGAGCAAGTCCGCCGCGAGACGGCCAAGAAGACCGTCGAAGAGCGACTGAAGAAACAGGAGGAAGAGCTAGGGAGGAAGAAGTTCGTTGGCCGGAAGGTGAGAGAGGCGCTTATCCAGGCCGAGCTTCAGGAAATTTCAAAACCTACCGACAGGGACGTTATTGTGCCCATTGATGATTATTCAGGCGATGAGTGGTTCCCTGTGTGGAACCGGATCGAATCCGAGAAAAATGATGAGGAGCGGCGGACTGTCATTTATGGTCGTGACACTAAGAAGGGTCTGAACCTCGGCAAGAATACCTTTGGGCTGAATACGAAATGCGTGGACGGAGAGCAACTTACCGCCCTTGTCATTGCTGGCTCCTCATCTGGCGTCACTCACAAGACCGTGTCTGTCGACTGTCAACAAGATTTCGAGAAGGAGTGAGGTTGGGATAGCCTCGATACTTACTGAGCTATCTTCGACTCACTCCCGTCTCACCATCATTAACCCTCTTTCTCGCTTCTTTTCCTTTTTTTTTTTTTTTTTGTCTTCAATCCTAGTCATTGGCCAACGCTTCACACATCCCTACTTGTATCATCCACCGCCTGGCCGGCAGCGATCTTCTTTTCCGTCTTCTTTCTAAAACACTTCACCTCTTGTCCTTTCTAGCCAGATTTGCACTCATAACAACTATTTTAATCGTCCTGTCCAAGAGGCCAGGCACTCGATGCTGTACCGGTGGGATGAACGGTGGACAGGGGGATACATGACTAGAGATAAGTAGAGAAAGGGGGGAAACTCGGGGAGCTTTCCCTCTCAATATCTACAATCGTAAAGATAGCGCGCATAATGGAGAGGCGACGAGTCCTGCATACCAACTAGGGTTTGTTTCTTTTTTCTAACGAGGAATTATTTTGGAGTTTGTATTACTTCGGAAAGGTTCTAGAGGGAGAATTTTAGTTCGATATTGTAACATGATCCCTGGTTTCTTCCAATCTTGGTTCTCCCGACCGGTGAGTCTATAGGAGAGAGCGGATTGGTATGGGGAACCTTAGCCCGGCCTAACATTAACAGAGCGGAAATCAAACGAATTGCCTCAATTCTCATGCAGTAATTTCGCGTTCGGAAAGTCATACGAAGTACGAGGTAGACGTGTCTATTTGAGTTCCACTATGTCTTGTATTGAGTTGTATTTAACTTCTATGGGAGACGATAGTAATGACCGTGCTGTTAATGCGCACCATCAACGAATGCCCCCGGACTGAATGTATATGACTTCTGTTGGCCCTATTGTCGTTCATCCGCCTCCCAATTTTAATGTCCACCTGCCAATTGAAATACCAATCTCTTGTATCCATCCAATGCGGACTGGCCCTGAAGTTGTAGAAGTGGCAATGGCCATATCAAAGAGACAACGCCGAAGAGCCCCGATACACACGAGACGGGCTCTCACACCAAGTGTCTGCTACAGCATCCGGTGAAATCTCTCATCCTAATATCCCCTCACCCACTTCGCGGAGAAGAAAGAGTTTGAAACGTGTCCTCGTAATTTAAGCGACAACCTTGGCCTTGATGATGTCCTTGAGGACAACGGCGTCAGCCGCGAACTTGCTGATGCCCTCACGGAGCTTCTCGACGGCCATCTGCTCCTCGTTGAAATCGAATCGGAAGACGGCTTCGTTGTTGATGTAAGTCTTCTTCTCGATGTTGAGGGCAGAGGCGGCGGCGGCGTCGAGCTTCTTGGGAACGGCCTCCTGGGAGGTGCTGAGCGTCTCAAGAAGGGCAGGCTAGAAAGGCAGCGATAGTTAGCAGGTCTGTTCCCGTCTGCTTATTCACAAGCCTCCAAATCTTTGCCCGCGGTAGCTGAAGTACCAGACCAGCGAGTACTGGGTGCTGGCAACGGAAGCCACTTACAGAAATGGTGAGGTAGTCGCAGCCAGCGAGCTCGGTAATCTCACCAGTGTTACGGAAAGAGGCACCCATGACGATGGTCTTGTAACCGAACTTCTTGTAGTAGTTGTAGATGCTCTTGACGGAGGCGACGCCAGGGTCCTCCTCCTTGGTGTACTCCTTCTTAGTCGCGGCCTTGTACCAGTCGAGGATACGTCCGACGAAGGGGGAGATGAGGAAGGCGCCAGCCTCGGCGGCGGCGATGGCCTGAACGAGGGAGAACATAAGGGTGAGGTTGCAGTTTACGCCGTGGTCGCGCTGGAGGATCTCGGCGGCCTTGATGCCCTCCCAGGTGGAGGCAACCTTGATGAGAATACGGTCCTTGGAGATGCCCTCCTCCTCGTAGAGCTAGTGTAGGTGCAAGTGGTAGTTAGCAAACCAGTCAGTCTCTTCAGAGACGAGCCGCCAGGAGGTTGGGGAAAGAAAATTGGCGACTTCCAATGTGGCTTACCTTGATGATCTTGAGGGCCTTGGCAACGGAAGCCTGGGTATCGAAGGAAAGGCTGGCATCGACCTCGGTGGAGACCTTGCCGGGGATGATCTTGAGAATCTCGGTACCGAACTCGACGAGAAGACGGTCAAGAGCCAGCTCGACCTGGTCGTTGGCGGAACCGCCCTTGGCCTTGGCGTAGGCAACGGCCTTATCGATCAGAGCGGCGTACTCGGGCTTCTTGGAAGCGGCCAAGATGAGAGAGGGGTTGGTCGTGGCATCCTGGGGCTTGTACTTGCCGATGGCTGTAGTTGATATGTGTAAGTTGGGTGGTCAATAGAGTTCGAGAGTGGTCAAGGTATCTCTCGGGGTATAATTTCTTCGTTCTTTTGTTCTCTAAGAAACAGGAAGGGATAACTCACAAGCGAAGTCACCTAGAAGCTAGTTAGCAAGAGCGAATTTTCCAGTCATCGGAGGGTCATCGGAAGGATATCGGAGGAGCTTACCAGTATCACTGACGACAACCTATTCACCGGGAAAAAGTAAGAGGTCAGCAAATAGATGTTGGAAAAAGCACAAGAGTATAGTTAAGTAGCAGAATCCCCATCGACATTCTAGCACCATCCGAATTGACCTATGCAACGGAGAGGTCCTCGTTGGAGCCGTGGACAATAAAGCTCGAATGCGACGATGGGGCCCAGACTGAGGGGTCCTCAATGGGCAGCGCGGGGTAAAGAAGGGAACTCACGGTGCCAGTGGCCTTTAGTTGTTCAAGAGCGCTAGACATTGTGGCTGTGGATGTGAATAGGGAAAAATCAAGAAACGAGGTTTATTCGCGGGGATAATGAACGAATTCTGGCAATGATAGAATAGAGGATGGACGATAGGAAGAAAATAAATGTCAAGAGGTTAAAATTTTTGCGGGTTCTCGAGTCTAAATGGAAGAAGTTCGAAAGGAAGGAGGGGTCATGCACTGTTCATATCCCCGTCGAGACGAAGCAAAGCTGGCGGCGAAGCTGGACCTGGCAAGCGGAAGAACTTCACACTGGAGGCTAAAATTGATCGGACCTCAGGTCTCATGTGGCAATAACTAAGCTCAACTGAGGTACAAAGTGTATCGGAAGCAGCATCGATGAGATCAATGTAACCAATACCTTGTGTTTACCTGGGGGCTAGACCACAGCTAGCAGGCCTGATCAATTGCTCAACGTCTCGTCTGCCGTGCTCGGTTAGTGTTTCGGAGCGCTGGGGCTACTTCGGCGTTGGAGCACTTGAGGAGTCGCCGTCTCTCAAAGTTGCTTCTGTCTCTGTCTCTGGACCTTGACCTGGTTGATGATGTGACGTATCAAATCCAAATCGGCAGGCGGCTGGATTCGCTGGATATTGCCGGTGTATCAAGTCTGGCACCTGCCCTGTCCTGTATCGCCTCAAGCTCGCTCTGCTGGCTGCCTCCTCTCTAAGATACTAAGATAGATCAATTGGTAGCTACGAAGTAAGAGCGGGTAGTGTGTACAATCGGACGCAGCATGAGGTCAACATTGAGTGATCAAAGCAATTTGTAAGTGGGAAGGAGTCTCCGGACAAGGAGTGAACCACTGGGGAGCTAAGGCTAGCGCGGGTTGAGGAACTTGCTAGAGTGCTACTTCCCACACTCCATTACGCTCAGTCGCTGCGATTGTGTGCCCCAATTGTCGCCGTGGTGTGTTAGTCATAACGTCTGGCCAAAGTCTATCAATCTTACAAAATAATTGTCATTGGGGTTCGGGCACTGCAACGTCCGGTCTTGCCGCCCGCATTCCCCGGCCTCTCCATCCTCTAAACAAGATGGCGAACCATGATTGTAGTTAAGGTGTATACAAAGAATTCCAAGGAATAGCCTCGAAATGGGAGCTGATACTTGTATGCTGCTTCCGTTGTCAACTGCTTAGCATATACTCGCCAGGCTACGTACTTCGCGGGCGGATGAGGCGAGCCCCCCGTCCTGATGGAGGGGCCGAAACTGGTTGATGATGACGCCGCGGAAAAATGGTATATAGAAGTACAGCTTGAAATAATTAGACAGAACTGCACGTTGTTCAGATTGGCTGTTAGATTGGCGGTGGCTCAACCGATGACAAATCGATAACACATCAATCAATTGATACAATTATATGAGAAGTACAGAGTATTATTACCAAGTAAGGTGTCGAGCAACAGCAACTTGACGACGGAAGGGCTATCAAACAATCGTCCTCAGGCATTTGAGTCGGTGATTGGAGCGCACCTACACTCTTGGCCTGGGCCCACCCACGGACAGGGCAGCAAGATTGAGGGAGAGACACCATATTGACCACCTTGATGTTTGGGACTTGCAATGGCGTGGGCTTTCGAAGATAGACTGGAACGCCCAGGAGCTGTTGAGGCACTGGTCTTGCCCCCGTATTTGCACATTGATCTCTGTTCATTGTGAACTCCTGTTTGCAGCTTCAAGTCTTCAACAGCTCCCCAAGGCGTACGATGTCATTGAAGCTTTGTCAATTGGTATCAATTGCTGCCAAAGTGGAGCCGGGAGTAGTACTGAGCGAGGTCTTGAAGCTGGCATTTCCTTGCTGGTCCATTTCTCAAAACTGTTCGTCTTCAAATTCTGCCCCTCTTCCAGCCCCTCCATTCAACCCCGCCTCAATTACTTGTCCAGCACGGAGGACAAATCAATCAATCAATTGATGTTGAAGAATATTGCAACTGTTCAATCGATCAATTTCTATAGGTACGAAGTATTCCTCCTGTAACTGAATTGATCAATCCGCCAACTTGTAATGTAGAGTTCAGCACTGGTGTAATTGCCTCAACGGCCGTCACGACCCCCACCCCCAACACTCCGTGGAGAAGTGGCACGCTAGGACATGCTTGAGCGGGCTCGTCGAGGGGACGTCGGGGATCTTGGATTGATCAATGTCTGCGTACCTGCTGTATCAATTACGTTACCAATCCTTTAGACACCTCTGACTCTTCAGAATCGTGATCAACAGATCATGCGATGGTAGCATTTCGCGTCCCCCTTCAAGCTATGATACGACGCAGAAGCCTGTCCTCAGCTCCTGGCTCTAGGTGCACTCAACATTACTTCGTATAGCTCCCTCTGGTTCTAATGAGCCATTCTTTCTTCCTTGGCTTAGTATACACTATACCAGTTGTACACGTTGAAGCAAACGAGATGCAAGCTAGCGGGAGCTTTACCCGAGACAGCCGCTGGGAGTTGAACAGCTCCCAGAGACGAGCTCGACATGGTCCGGCCGACTCTGCTGCGTCTTCATCATCAACCCACAACGTAAAGCGCACATCTGTAATGTTCTTGAAAGGAAGTGAATTCATTGCTCTAGTCGTTTTGATGCTATACCAGTGATCATCATGAAACCATTGCTTTTGTTTTTGCTCATCAATGTTGTATGCCACCCAACTTCGCTTTCCTATATACTAAATGCATCTAACCCAACCGCTCATGTGTCATCGCAACCTTTTCGTCATTAATTTTTTTTTTCTCTCTTCTTATGGTTTTCAAAAGCTCTTCATACCTTGTGGACCTTGATGCGAAAAATAGAGGCTAGATTTAGTCCTCGGTGATATCGCCATACTCCCACATTCCGAGCCTCTGCTTCTTAGCATCGTCTTCAACCTCGCGCAGGTTCTTCAGGATTCCCTCAAACGCCTTGTTACGCTCCCAAGCCTTCAACTTCCTCGCAACCATGCCGTAGCCACCCGCAACGACGTCTCGGTTGATCGACTCGAAAGGTCCAGGGAGCTCGTTGGAAGACTTAGGGTCGTAGAGCGTAACGTAGCTCACGCCCTCCTTGGAATCGACATGGTCGAAGCTGCCGACCAGCCTCTTGCCCTCCGTGATCTCGTTAATAAAACCGAGGGCGTCGGCGAAGTAGTGCGGCGCCGTGGGTAGCTGGACAAAGGACAGCGACGCGTCAATGGCCTGCGCCTTGAGCTTCTGCGTGTTGAACTCGGGCTGCGAGAGGGGCCTCAGGTTCGGCCAGGGGATCTTCTCGCTGTTGCCGTAATCGATGTAGACGACCTCGGCTACCTTGGCGGTCCTGTCGTTCGATCGGATACGGGCGCGGTACCACTGTCCGTCCGCGGAGAACTTGGCTGCGACGTAATCCCCGCGGTTGGGGGCGTCCTTGAGGGGGGTGTTGTTCTTGGGGTCGAGGTGGAACTTTTTGAAGGCAGACATGAGAGTTTCAAGAGCGGCAGTTCCTTGTCCGATTTCTTGAAGCTTCAGCTTCCCATTCTCGTCAATGCTGGTGACGATAACGTCGCGATAGTCCGTGGGTTTCTTAGCACCAGTATCTTCCGCTCCGTTAGATGCTTCCGCAGGTGCTTCCTCCTCTTCGCCCTCCTCCTGCGAGGGGTCCCAGTCATGCCACATGCCCTTCCTACCCTCCTTGGCCTTCTTCTCAGCCGCGAACAGCTCGGCCGCATTGCCAGATCTCTCGGCCGAATAAGCGTGGACCGAAGCGAGACCTTCCTCGACCAACAGCTTGGCAAAGTTCTCGCGGTTGATGTAGAGCGCGCCAATGAACCCACCAACCTTGTCGATATCGTGAATGTCTACCTCGCAGTCCCGCTGATTGCAACGGCGGTTGGCAAGGTCAAGGGCTTCCTGGCCAAAAGGCTCACCCTTGTCATTGGGTAGGCGAGGAGCTCTGGGCGCGCGGATTCCGCCAAGAACCAAGGTAATCTTGATGCTTTCCTTGGGGATGAGGATGACAAACCGCGACCCAGACCTGCAGAAATCAACCACGCCGGGAATCTTGCGTTGTCGTTGTAGGGATGCGAGCTGGACCTTGGCCTTTTGAGCCGACTCCGATGCGTCGGCATACTGCTTCGCCTTGGATGGCTTTCCGGACCACATTCCCTTCTTCTCTGTCTTCGCTGTTTCTTGAGCAGCCAGGAGTTCGTCGTAGTTAGGGGCACGGTCTGTGTCGTCCTTTCTGTGCCTGATTACGGATGCCCATCCCTCCTGTACTAGGAGAAGACCCACGTTCTTTCCCTTCTCAGTTATGGTAGCAACATCGCGAGATTCGAAATCATCCGTTGCGGGTTTCGACCCGTCGATGCTGATGTGGACGTGCTTGCCGATCACACGCTTGCGGAGGAACTCCTTGGCCTCGTCCCTGAAAGGAGCCTCGCTGGCTTCATTGGTCCGTGGGCCCCTCACGCTGCTAATACTGATCCGCTTGTCGACATCGCCAACCTTGTTGCGCACGACAATGGTGTCGGCGCTGATGACCTTGGCGACAATCATATCCATAGCTCCGGCACCACCTTCCTTGCTGACGTGGTTCTTATGCAACCGAAGCTTCTTGGACTGGGCCTGCTTCTCTGCCGCCCGAAGAGCAGCCATCTTGGGACCGAGCATTGTGGAATGGAAGTCGTTACACCTCGCAAGGCCATCCTGCAAGAGGAACTCGGCGATGTTACCTCGGGGGTGGATGATCTCGGCGACGAGTTGGCCCTGAGGGCTAGCTCCGACAATGTGAACCTTGATTTGCCTCTGAAGAAGGCGGGACTCAACGTAAGCCTTGGCCTCGTTGCCGAACTCCTCAGCTGGTTGGACCTGTCCCGTGGATGGGATCGTTCGCTGAGTAGAGGGGGTGCGGATACCGGCAACAAGGGTCATGACTTGTAGGTGCTTCTTATCAGATAGCAGGATACGCGTCAGGAGACGGTCGCCTCCTAGGACACGCTCAACAATGCCCTCGACCGTTTTTCCAGACCATTCCTTCAGGAAGCTAGGATCTCCAAGGTCGTTCTGAACCTCAATCACGCCGCTGGCGCCCGACCATAGACCCTTGCCCTGGGCCTTGGCGTCGGATTCGAGGTTGCGGAGGCTATCCAATCGCTCAAGAATCTCTTCAGAGGATTCCTTCCTGCCAGCATCTTCCCTGACCTTAACCCAGCCTTCCTTGATAAGCTCGTCAGGCAAATCAGGGCCATCCTTGACCTTGACAACGCCGAACTCGCGGCCCGTGGTAGGAATCGTATAGAGTACGGTGAAGAGGACGGGCTTTCCTAAGGCAATGTTTCTGATGAACTCGCGAGACTGGAAGGCGAAGGGCTCGTCACCCTCCTTCTTCAGGTGGGGTGCGCTGACGTAGGCGAGGGACAACGTGCGTTCGGCGGCGGCATTGTTCGGGTTCCCAATGATGAGAGTGTCGCCGCTAAGAACGCTTTTGCAGTAACCGAGAAGCTGTTTACCGGTAGCCATTGCGGTATCCGTGGAGAGGGGTAGGCCGTGAAGAAGGGTCCTAGACAGAGTACGGCCAACCAGTTAGCTACTTGGTAGGCCTATCATAGTAGTTGAAAGACTAGACTTGTAGGAGAAAAGTGTAGCTTGCACTTCAGGGGCTCACTGCCAAGGGATTGGGGTTCAAGACAATGACGTTCAATGGAATCATGGAGTTTAGAAGATCAGGCGAGCACTCCGGAGTAGGGTTGACAAGGCGCAAAAGCTCCGGGGGTACATACCTAACAGACTTGGGAGTTTGCTTATATAGCAGAAGTATACTCTAGGGATAGCAGCAGACCAGAGAGGTCTTGAAGGGGAGAAGATGATTGAGAGGTGAGGCGATGAACTAAGGGATAGGTGAAAGTATTGATCAATAGAGACGGTGAAGGGTTGACGTGTTAATATTGAACTCCACATCGACGAGAATAAGAGCATGAACTCTTCACCCACTGGGGCAGTCGATTAATTGGCCGTTTCAGGGACCTGAGCACCCCTAGCTTCCATTGCTCCAGGGCGAGGCCAGGCCAGGCCAAGTGGCGCAATTGTTGCCGCCAGCTGATGGGGATTGCGGGGTCGATGAAACCGCCCTCGCCTGCCCCAGTCCTCGTTGCGTCACTCCGTGGTACAAAACCCAAGTGTCCTTTAGAAGTACGTTGTATTTTTAAATGCCATTGATGCTCCTTTTTGTTCACATTGTTCAATGTTGAATCAGAATAATCTATTGATGTCCCGAGAACCGATCAGTTCTGCAGAGCTGTTCTATAATGTCTGAATCTAATTTCTTGCGAATTTCAGTAATTTGAAAACTACGTTCGATTCCGGCTCCAAAGGGATTGAGAAGGGAGCTGGGCGTTTAGCAACTTCGCCGTTTTGTGGCATTGACCCTGGTCAGCTTGGAGCAGGTCACGATTTATGGACAATGACATTCACAACGCTAGACATTGCGTATTGTCCAGGGCTTTGGAGCTCTTTGAAAAGGCGTCATGTTGGCTCTACCCCTCACAGTAAGAAATTTTATACTGTGTTGCCCAAAGCTCTAGAGCTTAGCTTAGCTTCGATTCTCCTGAAGCAACCACCAACATTTCCCCAAGCTATCGGGATCAGCTCGCACTTCGAAACTTAACGCCATCGAAGGGACTGTCAACGAATTAAGCCGTTGGCAATACTATTTTCTGGTCTGCACTAGACTATCATAGTTGGTGTTCAAGATACAATGGCCTTATTTACCAAATTGGTGGAACCCTTTCTGTTGACTGTGGCGTCGTCCCATCGGGGAGCTTCAACGACAGCTTAAGCGGAGATACCAATGACACCTATGCATCCCAGTTAGCTGCGGCTACACATACATGCAACGCATAGCATGTCAGAACTTACCGCAGGCGGGGCGGGGGCCGGCGTTGCCAGTCTTCAGACTCTCCTCGTTTCCTCCCTTGCCGAGGTCATCAGTACCAGCGTGGACAACGATGGTACGCTAGGCAAACCGTTAGCATCTATGTAAGTCGCAGGAACGAATTGGGATTAATCATACGCCGACGACGCTCTCGGGGCCAATCAGCTTGACAAGGCTATCGGTGACGGAGCCCTTGGAGTTACCCTGGGCATCAGTCTCGATGTTGCCGAGATCTCCGACGTGACGGTCCGAGTCCTGAGGAGCACCGTGGTTCTTGCCATAGGGGTTGACTGATAACAATGACGTTAGCAACTGTCCTTTCAGTCACGGTATAATGGCACTTGTGCCTATAGCATGGTCCAAGTGTGTCAAAAGGGCACGTACAGTGAGGACCGGCAGAAGTGCAGCCGTTGGTATTGTCGCCGAAGGTGTGGATGTGCATGCCACGCTTGGCGTTGGGATCGTGGCCAGAGATGTCCCAGGAGATCTTGGTGGGGGCGGACTCGGAGTCCTGCTCGAAGACAATAGTGCCCTTGATATTCGAGTCGCCTCGAACGACGCAGACTAGTTAATCCATTCCGTTAGCGAATAATGGCCCGACATGGAGGATCGATTTAAGCTTCCCGGGGCTCGCCACGTCGTGCCTTGCAGAAAGGCCCGCAAATGTGCTCATAGAAAGTAGGACGAACACCACCCTCCAAAACACCTTGATAGACGGCATGGTGGGGTTGGATGTACAAATAGAGCTAACTTACCAGCCTTGACCATTTTGAATTAGATTTGTACTACCTGGTTGATGATTGGAGTGTGTTTCCGAGATGGAAAGTGGGCGGATGTTGATGGATTTGACGTGAAGACTAGAGGAAATCTTTGGGAATTAAAGGAAATGAAGAGATTCAGGAACTGCTCCAGATGCAGAGAACCAAGAAGAAGGAAAGAGTCGGAGATCCGATGTCTGTCCGGCAGCGGGGAAACGAGTGCCCCGCTCCAGTCCACAAGCTTCCAATTGTCCAATGTACGTTTCTAACAACGGGATTTAACATGCGTCATTGTAACTGAAGCGGTACGTAAGAAGATCTCGGAGATGCTGCTTACAAACCCAACTTTCGTGGTTTACACAGCACTCTCCTACTACAATTGTATGTAACTTCACCGGGGAGGTGATGCAATTGGGCCATCATTGATAGTTTTGTGCTGGTCGAGGGAGGGGGGCAACTCCACTTTAGGTGATGTTTGGGTGATTGATGGAGAGCCCCATTGTCTAACCAACTTCGTAGAGTCCGGCAACAAGAGGCGGGTCTGCTGGCTCAAGTCATGGGATGTGGTAATACATGGAACTCATGGAAGTGAGCATGAGCTCGGAAGTGTTTCCGTTCCAGTGCAGTGTAGCTCTGGAAGTAGCTTTGGCTCTCACGTATCAAAACAATTTCAACGCACCTTCTTCAGATGTGGGATCTACTGTTTGGTTTCATCCATGTCGTGGAAGGAGCTCCTGGCGCTTGAAAGAAGGTACTCGGGAACGTCAGCAACTGCGGTTAGCTTAACATAAAGAGAAGGTGCATGGTACTAGATATGTTCCATCTGTCATGATCCTGTTGCTAATATTGCGTCTGCAATACGAGATGGAGTTGTGTCCAAAGCAGTCTGCTCTGATAAACGTCGATGGACATTGATGAGTTCGGGCATGGCTGGCAAGCCTCTCACTGGGGTTTGGAGTGTGCGGGTGGGCCACTTTCTGCCAGCTAAACTTAGAAACATAAATAGCTAAGGCTTCCCCCTCCCATCGTGGGGTGTCCACTGAACGGATATGAGACCTGGGATTGTCTAGATTAGAACGGATCATCCCACCACGGCCCTTCGAGGACTAGCGTAGGAGACGGCGTTCTCGAAGTGCTCATGAAACCATCTCCGCGATTTTTATCAGTCCAGCGAGTGGAGATGCCGGGTTCGACAATTCGTCTTTTGCACTCAGTAATAGTCACGGATAGAGAAGGCCCGAAGCTTGTGAAATGAGAATTCGCAAAACAAGCGTTCGATTAGTTTCACAGCATCTGGGGTAACCGACCACCAACACAGAGTACTTTTAGGTGCCGAAGGAGTGATGGCGTGACGGACTGATATAAACTGCCAGGCGATAGCACTTGAGGCCTGGAAACACAATGGCAAAAAGCCCAGGTGTGATGGAGACTTGGAACACGACTGACTTGGGGAGTCCTCTTTAAGACCTTTCAGGAAGAGAAAGGTCTGTGCTGCAGCCAGGCTGTGTCTTAGATGGTGCTCAGTTCTTTCCAACCCCAGTGTCATCTGGAAGACGTTCCTATGTCCGTCGTCCGAGGACGGTGTGCATATTTTTCATGGATATCGAGCGTGGGTGGGGCGTATTCAGCCTTATGACATCCCTGGCTTGCACCTTGCTCGTACATGCAAGATTTCTCTGGCGTGGGTATGCGAGATTTCCTTGTTGAGGCTGGCCAAGTGAGGGTAGGCGTATTGCAGACCGATAATTACGTGTCAGGAAAGCTAATACTGAGGTGGATTGTTGGTGACTAGGACAGGAACGACGGGGCTGACTGTCGCCTCATGATGCGATAAGTTGATGGCTAAAGGACAATAACTATTGATGTAGTCGAGAAATGCCAAAAGATTACCTGAATATCAGTATTTCACACGACATACTGACAAGACAGTCTCGTCTGCCCCTCCAACAGATATGCAAAGCGAAATCCAATATCCAGCAGACATGAGACCTATCAAAAGGAGTTCCGGACATTACCTGGAAAATAGCCTAGTGGTGAAACATTGAAGCTTATTGGCCAAGGAAACGATTTTATACACTTTGGGGCCGCTGTGCTGTCTAGACTGCGCTCATGTTGTCTGACTGCATCGCGTCTTGGTTAGGACCTCCGTATGAGCCGGGGATATCTGACCTGGAACGTCTTGGCAGAAGTGTGCGAACACGTAAGTCGTAAACTATACCTGCGTATTGATGCAGGACTCCAACGTTGCAATTGCTCCTCCATGACAGGGGCATTTTGTTAATGTGCCTCTGTCCTTTAATATCAATTCGAGCGCTGTTCCCTTGTCGCTGGGCCTGGAGAATATTGTGCCTCGGACTCGGGACGACTCTCCTGCTTGGGTGCTGAGGTATCCAGGAAAAGATATCGCTTCTGACGCGTCCAACGGAGTTGCTCGGGATTCGATGCTTGGCCTGGAATACGATCGTGAGCGTTGTTCCAACTCTCGGTGGGTACACACTACGCTGTAGGACTTTTTCACACATGAGAGTCTCTCGGTACAATACGAGCACCATGAATTAGCATCAATCGATCAGATTGTTTGATCCCAAGCGCCAAAAAAACTACACGTGGATAACGGGTATTAATGATAGCTCCATGAGCGTCGAGACTTGGAGAAAGAACGTGCTGGCGACATGAGTAATAAATGAGTTTAACGTTCCTTCCCTGGGTGAGACACAATTACTGAGGCAATTACACACGACGAAGTACGAAGTACAATCGTTGTTGTGACTCGTGACTTGTCCCTGCCTTTTGGTGTGTAATCCCTCCTTCCGTCCCCACCCATGGCCCCAAAAGAACATTGAACGGTTTTTTTTTTTAGCTTTGGTTCTGCCTCCCATAATTGCCGCCCACCCTAAGCAAGTTACTTCGTAGTGTACTTCGCAGTCAAGTTTTAGGTACGGAGTACTTCAAATCCTGCTTCTCTGAGAACAACGCTCGCACCGCACAAGCGGGCATTCGACGCACGCACCTCCACGCCTGGCCCAGGACACCACCTCGATTGGCCTGGCTCTCCTACCACTCGTCTTGAACCCATCCTCTACCCCAGCCTGCCTGCAGACACACGAAACAACAGCTTCCACTTCAAAATTGTTATGGCCAGCGGGAGAGCCAAAAACAACTGCATCGGCCGATAAGATCTGTCTCTTTGCTGGGTCGTCTTCGATCGCGCCGCATCGAGGATAATCCCTCTCGAGATACTTCGCGAACGTCTGCATCAGTCTGCCCTGTCTCATACACACCCCGCCCACGCCGACGCCTACCCCCGACAGCGCCCCAGTCCTTCCAGTCGTCCTAATTGTGGCTGGCGAGCCATCTCCGCCTTGCGATATCCTGACGAGCCCTTCAACACAACCCGTCCTGCGCAAATCGTTTCGTGGTAATTTTCTTCACGGAAGGACCGATGGAGTGACTACCATTCGACCTGCTACCTACAACAGAGTGTACTTACACGGAAAACTCCCCCAAACCAACACCCTCCACGAACACCATCTACTCTCGCCCGACCTAGCAACGGAGTGAACGAGCGACTCATCTCTTGATTACTCTCGGGGCCGCTGGCTTGGCTCGCCGTTTTTGTCGATAAACAACGGACCGAGGAGAGTCTATCGAGGACGCCGATAACTATGTCGTTCCGAGGAGATGATCAGCGCCGCTACGGCCATGTTCCACCTGTTCAGTATCCGGTTGCAAACCAGTCGAACGACCATGCCTCCTATCCAACGCGACGGCCTAGTTTCAATCAAGGCGATGATGCCGCTCTGTTTGGATCGGCACAGTCGTCATCTCAAGTCTTTCAGAATGCGCCGTTACTACCACCGCCGCCACCCGCACGAGGGGAGGAAGAGCTGTTTCTGACGAGCCCAACTGAACCTTCCTCCTTGGTCAGCAACTTCACGCCGTCCTACCAGGGCCAGTATCAGCCGTCCTCCTCCTACCAACTCTCATCCCCGTCGTCCTACAATCCGCAGCATTTTGCAAGGTCGCAGTCGACATCTTTACCATATCATCCTGCCCAGCAGCCTCAATATTCCAATCTCATCCAACCTAGCACCTCCCTGACCCAACAGGCTCCGCCGCAGTCCACGACCAACTACACCCCCCAAGCATATAATCCCGCCGCCTATGCGAGCACAGCGGTTCCCCAAAGGAATGCGACATACCACGGTTACAACAACTACTCTTCGCATTACGCGCCGTCGCAGGCGGCATATGGCTCGCCCAGTACTGCATACTCACCTGCCTTTCCAAGTTCAAGCCAAGCGACTACACCTGCCACACCTCAGTATGAGAACCCATTGCCGAGCCCACCGCTCCACAATGTGTCGTCGTCCTCCCAAGTTTCGAGTTACGATCCGTCTGCCTACTCCGCCTCTTACAATAGCGCTCCTTACGGCGCGTATTCACCGAGCACCAACAGCCCCGCCCTCACCACCCCTTACGCTGCTGCGAGCGATTCTGTGCCGTACCCCCACCTCTCACAAATGCCTGCTGGACCCGGTTATTCTGTGAACGATCCGACTTCGTTTTACAATAGGACTTCTCGATCAAACTCCCGCACCTCGCAGCTGCCATCTCCGCCGCCGCAAACCACTTCGGGCATCCAGCGACATCCCACAAATGCTCCCCTTCCAAGCCGACCCATCGACGCGCATCAGGATGAGCTCCTCTGGAATTCAAATGGTGCTGCAAGAGATGACGATTTAACTGATGAACTACTAGCCCAAGATACGATTATCCAGGACATTGAAGCAGAATTGGGGGGATCCGTACGTCGCGACCGACCTACGCCAATCAACGGAGCCCAATTATCAGATGAAGATATCGAACACCTGCGGCAATACGATCCCAATACTCCCACATCTGATCCAACCCGGGCATCAATTTCCGTTCAGCTACAATCTTCAGCATCGAATGTTCGCTCCCCGTATCGACTCGAGGAAGAAAGTGACCCTGAGGGGACGGCAGGTGTGTTAGCTATGCAACAAGCCGAGATGGAAGACCGAAGGTTTAGTGGTGCACCATACCCGCATTCGGACCTGATACCGGTACCGTCGGATCACGGTGGAAGGAGGCAGGATGACGAAGAGAGCAGTGACAGTGATTTTGGAGGCATGGACCTTGGCTTGTTCAGTGGGGGCTATGCAGGCAACCTCACGTACGGAAACGATGTTGGGTTGACAGACGATAGACCATTACCTGCTCTTCCTTCGTATGGCTTCTTCGGAGGTTATGAAGGTCAGGGGGGTCCTGCCCAGGCTTTGCCACAGGCAGATATGGACTACCCCGGAGCCGGCGGGCTCCAGCCTGCCAGCTCGTACCGTCCGCCAGCGGAAGATGGGGAGGAGCAGGCCTCGCTGCATTCAAGGCAGAGCGGGAGCGAATCGCCATACAAGGACGACTATCCCGATATCTTCTACCACCCTGGTTTATCAAGCCGCCCATTGCCCGCTTTGCCGATGCTTGACACACTATCACTTCAGCCAGCCTCGACTTCTAGCCAAGGCCAATATCAGCAGAATCAACCATGGGGTTTGGACTCCCGTGGGCAAGGTCAGGAGGGTCTGGAGGTATACAATGCTCTATCTGCACCGGCGCACACCCAGGTCGAAAGATCCATCTCGCTCACTAGCCACACCACCACCCCACCCGTTCAAACTCCATCTCGTTCTAGGACCGATGCCGCTGAGGAAAGAAGGCGACAGTATCGCCAAGCCCAACACGGCAAACAAAACTCGGCCTCTTTCGACTACGAAACCGGTTCTGCTGTTACTTACGACATGATAACACTACCCACGGGCCGCAAACGCAAGTTCATCCCCTCGAAGCTGACCTCTCAGGATCTCAAGCGATGCGCCGAACCCTGGGCTCTGAGCAGCATTGCCAATTGGATGCGGGAAATGACAGAAGGCGAGCCTGACCTGAAAAAGAAGACGATTGAGGAAGGCCTTATCAAGTTGTTCACTAGCAAAGTTCCGACGATGAATGTTGCCGATGCCGAGACACTGTCTGCCCGAGTGGTGACTATGATGCTGGAATCCGGTATCCTGGTGCCCGAGGAGGAATGGGTGAAGTTCGCACCGGGGTCGATATCTGGTGTTCTGTGGCAGCTGTCAGGCTCAGGCTGCTATGCGCCTAAGCTACACGAGTGTGAATCACCGGGCCGTTGCTATTCGTACCACTGCACTCGCACGCTAAAGAAGGCGAATCTCGATGATCTGTTGGCCGAGGACTCTGTGAAACAAGAAGATTGGGCGACGTTCTTCAAGCTGACCAAGGAAAGCATCGAGGGCAAACACAAGAAGGAGATTGAACGGCAGAATGTGCTTCACGAGATCGTCACGAGTGAGGAGGGCTACATGAACCAACTCGAAGTATTGCGGGTACTCTATAGAGATCGTCTGCGCACTCTTCAGCCGCCCATCATTGCACCTGCCAAGATCGACAAGTTCCTCAAGACCGTTTTCGGAAAAGTTGATGGCGTCCAAGAAACCAACAAAGACCACTTACTTGCACAGCTTAAATACCGTCAACAAGAGCAGGGCCCATGGATTGTCGGCTTTAGTGATCTATTCCGCGAGTGGATTCGAAAAGCGCGGGATGTCTATATCGAATACGCGTCATCCTACCCGTACGCAACGTTCTTGGTTAGGCGGGAAGCCGACCGTAACATTCTCTTCAGGCAGTTCCTTGAGCAAGTACGAAATCATAAACGCTCAGAACGCCTGGACTGGACCCATTTCCTCAAGACTCCCATTACACGCCTGCAGCGGTACAGTTTTCTTCTCACTACTGTGGAGAAGAACATGCTGCAGGATAGTGAAGAAAAGACGAATCTCGCCAAGGCCATTCAAGAGATTCACGCAGTAACACTGGAATGCGATCAGAGGGTGGCAGAGATGCAAAAGAAGGTTGAGATGATGGAGCTTAGCTCAATGCTTGTGCTCAGGCCAGGTTTCCAAGCTATGCTTAACCTCGACCACTTGGGACGGGAGCTATTATTCCAGGGCGATCTTCAACGGATGGGCTCCAAGGGTGTCAGATGGGTAGAGACCCATGCTCTCCTGTTTGACCATTACCTCATTCTGGCAAAGACTGTTAGTCTGAAGGATGGACGAGGGGAGAAGAAGTATGATGTTTCAAAAGAGGTAAGCCCCCGCCCCGTCTTGTATTTCTCGCCCGATGGAAGAGAATATTTTGCTGACGTCTAAATCCCCTAAATTTAGCCCATACCCATGCCTCTCCTGTGTCTTGAAAGCACCAACGACGATGCCGTGGCGAAGCAAAACCGTATTGCGGCCCCACTAGGTCGAACTACAACCGCCGTCTCGGACACCAAGCTCAACAAGATAGCTACCAATGGCAGTGACAGGCCTGGCCTCGAACCGACCGTTTCGGCGACGAGCGTGCCTCGACTAGGCCAGCCTCTGGCGACTGATTCCGAGGGCCGTATCATGTATCCCTTCCGAATCAAGCATCTGGGCCACGACATGTACACTCTGTACGCGCCCACGCCCCAGGTCAGACAGGATTGGTGCAACAAGATCATAGAGGCAAAGACCCGTCATGCAAAGGCGCTATTCTCGCAGAACGCCGAACCGTTCAGGCTGCGCGTGCTCGCTGACAGCGCGTTCGCATACGATGGAGTAGCAGCCATAGGGAAGCAACCAGGCGTCCCCATCGAAGGAACTCCACTTGACCGGGCGATAAGAGACCTCGAGTCAGTGTATGGCCCAGGGCGAGGCCCACCTCCAGTCTGCCGAGCCCAGGTGAATTGTGCGACCGGATTCTCGGCGTATGGAAAGTCCATTATCGCGATCGGTACAGATTACGGCGTGTTTATATCCGATGCTACGGATCCCCGCGGCTGGCAGAGAGTATGCCCCCTTCTTCGATTTCATTTCTTTTTTTT